>CM039125.1:47428066-47476398 GCA_022036555.1 Microstegium vimineum
CAAAATCCCACATTCACCCGGACGCTTCACACCCCCCGTTGCTTGATCGACCCCTCGTGCAACCAACCGACCCCCTAGGATAGCCCTGCTAGCCTTAGGCCTCGGCTCACTCCGAGAAACCCCGTGTAAACCAGCTTGTACCCCCCCTGTACGAGCACTTCGCTGCAAGATAATACAAGTCATCCTCCCCTGCTGGACGTAGGGCCTTCTTTGCCTGAACCAGGATAAATCTTGTGTCCTTCTTGCATCACATCTGGGAGAGGGAGCACGCAATATACAAATTTACTAGCCGGTGGACTTGACCCCCGGGTCATAACACCGACAAACATTATCACCAACATTTATCTCTTCTAGCTTATCGGCCAACATGAAGCCACGTCCCAGCTTTCCTTCACTGTCATCGATCGTGTTCCCCATTAAAAATTGCTCTCAGAGCCGACTGCTTGGATCGGCTGTTGGCCCTTGCCGGAGACATTCAGAGGACCTTCTCCCCAAATCTTTCCAGAGGAACAATCGAAACCATCATACTCCCAGTAGACAGGTTTTGTGGCAGCAACACTTACCGAATCATCGACATGAACAATCTCAACATCATCTCCAACCCACTAAATGAGAGCATGATGCATGGTTGAGGGTATGCAGCAGTTGGCATGGATCCAATCTCTTCTCAAGAGCAGGCTATATGCCCCCTTGCCATCTATGACAAAGAAGGTAGTGATCAGAGTCTTTGACCCGTCCACGATATAACCAGAACTAGAACGGGCGCCATCCATCCGTTGTCGTGTGCAGTCAAATCCCAGTGACAGGCATCTGGTCTGCAGTATCGTTGTGTCCAAGGTATAACCAGAACCAGAACGGTCGTCGTCAGACCATTTTCATGTGCAGTCAAATCCTAGTGACAGGCATCTGGTCTTTGTGCAGCCCACATGTAAATTCAAACAAAGATGATAAGAAGGAACTTTTCTTTTCACGGCTGCTGGGCTCATTCGGAGTCATCGACGAATGGTGAGTCCGCTTTCGTGCTTTGCCTTATGTCTATGGTATAACCAGAACCGGGCCTAAGCAGCTCAGGTTGGAACCAGCGAGAGGGATGATGACTTTGTTGTACAACTCCTAGGGTTCGAAAGAAAAAGGGACGAATCAGAGGGAAGAATGGGGATAAAGACCGGGTTTTTGCGGAGAAAAGAACTGTGCGGAGAGGTTGGATTGGATGGGAAATGGATCTTACTTTCGGGATGTCAACTTGGATCGCCATTTGGAGCCGGAGAGATGCTCGATTCGTCCTTGGAGTGCGAAGAAGTACTGTTGCTCGAGCCTGTGTTCTTCAGGGCAGCCGGAGGTTGAAGACGAAGGCAAGAAGGTGAAAGTGAAAATGGGCTCGGGTAAAAAGGCAGTGTGGATCCCGGTAACTTTTATAATCCTGTTCAGGGGCATTTCGGGGTTCTGTTCCACACTGTGCAGGAATGTAGAGAGGCCCGCGGTAGATACGTGCGGTGATCGAGGTGGTCTGTAACTGTTCATGCTACAATTGAGGGATTTTATTATTAAATTACAGTTCCACATGCGGGGATCGAGGAAACCGTACGCCTATCTCGGGGGTAACGGCTACAGCAACGGCTACAGTGGAGAGAATTTCGGCACGTAAAGTTATACGCTCCGAAACTGGGGGGCATGTGTTGACACCGTTTTTCGACACGTGTCAAATAGGTTGAAGCTTGGTTGGTTAATGACCGTTCTCCATCGGCATCGGTAAAATATGAGCCAATATTGCCGATGAAAGAATGCTGCAAAAGGGCAAGTGTATTGCCGATGGAGGCTGGATGTTGATGATCTTGCCGATTGCCGATGAGCTGCTATTGCCGATTGCCGATGAAGGGGCCTTGCCAATTGCCGATAAAGGATCGTTGCCGATTGCCGATGAAAGATGGTTGTCGATTACCGGTAAGGCTCATTGCCGATTGCCGACGAAGAGATGCTACCGATTGCTGATCGGGAAAATATTACCGATGCCGATGGGCGTAACTTAGCATTTGGCGGTAGCGGAGGATTACGAGTGGTCAAAGAAGGAAGGTGCGGATTAAAGGGATCTGCCGATGGAAAGTTTCCATCGAGAAGAAGTATAAGGAAGCTGGTGTTCTGTGCCAGTATTATTATAGTAATTTGAGTCCGACTCTTGCATGAGTCATTTATTTTTCATTAAAATAGGTGTGTTTGTTTAGGAAATAAATATTATTATCCGGCTCCTGCGCGAGTCAGTTTCCTTTAAAGTAGGAGTTTGTTTTAGGAAAAATATGTGTCGTGTCATTGTACAACTCTCCATGCGGGAGTATAAATATGTGTCCGAGGGCTATGGAAAAAACAATCAATCCAATTCAAAACAAAACAAACCAATTCTACTTTTTATCCTACTTTTACCGCAATTTACCCTTTTATGCATTAGTCATAGCTATCAACGAGTTCTTCAAGCTTTCGACGGGCTGCATCACCTTGATCTCCGTCAAAATCCTTGCTAGTTCCGCGTGGGAGTACCTCTAGGCTTTGGCAATCCGGGCGCATCGCTGTTTGCCTCGTCTAGCTCTGCTCTAGTTATCCGTGATCAATCTGAGCTTTGACGTCCGGGCGCATCGCCGTCGTCTCGTTCAGTTTGTCATAGTTATCATCCTTGTCGATTGATTGGTCAAATCGACTGGCACGCCCTCGACATCGAGCTTTGGGTAATAGCCCGAGGTGTTCACGGATCTGACGCTTTTTGTGTCAACAGGTTGCCTTTTCTACATGCCTTCGTGTATATATATATATATATATATATATATATATATATATATTCATTGATTGATGGTATCCACCTCTGTATGATATGAGGCAGCTTTAATTTGAGAAGACAAAAGACAAGCTCCTTGAGTATGGTTCTAGTCTAGCTGTTCTCTGGAGTAATGACATTTATAAAGGCGCAAGCCGAAGTAGTCTATTACCGTGCTCTAGAAGAGAAGAAGGGGTGACTGATGACTTCAAAGTCGCTGGTGTAGACGTAGAACTTCACATATATTTTTTCCTTGCACGCGACACGTAACAAAAAAGTTACTCGCGCAGGCCGGCCAACAACCCCAGCCTCTTCGGCGACCACACACCTCAGCTACTACCACTGCGCGTAGTCATGTGAAGAAGCTGCGTCTAGACCTTCATTCATCAGTTCGCTCAGTAACCAGGACCGAATCAGCAGCCTCTGGCAAACTTTCTTGCTTGCTTGCTCTGCATGCCTTTCGTGCATTTCCATGGTTGCTATTGCCTATTGCTACGACTACGACAGATGATATTTGTTCTCCGTGGACCTTAAAGAGATATGCTGACAGGCAACCACACCGAAGATATTTGTTCTCACGTCACTCGGATCCAGCACCTGCTCACATTACAGATTTGATGGAATTCAATTCAAGGACAATCTGCGTCCCCGTCAACATAGTTCTTCCCCTACAGGTTTCAAACTTATATGAATATGAATACTTAGATATTGGATAAACAAGTTCAAGTCAACTTAGAATCGCATAAACTAAAACATAATAAGATGAAGGGCACTGCGTCAACTAATGTAATTGACATCAACTTAGAACAGTACGGGTCATCTAACTATATGACTGATACCACCGCCAACAGATCACAACACTACTGGGGGGCGGCCAATGCCTTGGGCTTCGGCTTCACCTCGACTTCGTTCACTGTCCTGATAAATATAGAGTCAGGTTCATGCCTGAAATGCACAAAAAACACTGGTGAGTCAATGTTTCTTCCTCAAAATCTTATGTAAACAGAGATTTGTCAGACAAAGTAATTCAGTATTACGTTTTCTCTCCCTCTTCGTAAGTGTAGCTGGATGCCACAGCAAGCAGATGGCCATCCTTACTGAATGACAGAGCAGCGATGCTTGATGTGTACTTCGAGTACTGCAATCAAAAGTAAGGAAATCATGAGTACAAGAAATGTTTTAAACAGTAACATCCCAATGAAGCAAAACTCTTCACTTGGTTTACCTGATATAGTCTTTTCTTGTTAGTGCCATCCCAGACATTCACAAATCCATCACACCCTCCAGTGGCAAATGTTCCATATCTGCTCAAGGACAAGAAATAAGAACTAATAATCCAGTGAGATATCAAACTACAAGAAACTGGAACATCAAGGCTTTACATGGGATGGAAAGCAATTGCATTGACAGGATAAACGGTGTCCCTGCCAGCTTCAGATTTCCGGTGACACTTGAAAGCATACCTGCATGAAAAATTGCCCACAATCATTGCCACTAGAGATGCAAGAGGGTACTAATTGTATTTTGTGGATCAGATAGTTTAGTTCATTGCCCCCTTTAAATTAATTTAAAATAATTGCGTAGCATGCCACTAGTTCATTTTGACAAGTTTTGCACGACAGTCACCCCAATGACCCAAAAAATGGGGAACGGAACATACATTCCTAGGCACTACTGTTCAGTCTAGGTTTCCATAAGAAGGTAAGTGCACAGTAGCATCATTTTACTACTTTTAGTAACACAAAGCAGGTAGTTTGTACTTGGTACATATGCAGTGCAATCTGTAACCAGGCACGATCATACAATCCAATTTAGTTTAGGAAACAACTAGAGAATGGCAGGAAAAAACCCCTCAAATTGCTTACTAAGTGATACTCTCTTTTGAGAGATAAGAAAAACACAAATTTCTAAAAAGGCTCAAAATAACAGGAAAAAGACATAACAAGGTTACTGTTTGCAGGCAATTTTGTTTTCATTGTACTAACAGCTTTTGAGTTTGAATTGGCATTATAAAATGTTGACATAGACACTACATAGTACATAGATTGCCCCAATCTTTGTTTGAATTTGAATATCATAAACAAATTGACCTGCATTCCAACTGAACTGTCACCATGTTTGCATGTAAGTACATTTGTTTTCATTGTACTAACAGCTTTTGAGTTTGAATTGGCATTATAAAATGTTGATATAGACACTACATACTACATAGATTGCCCCAATCTTTGTTTGAATTTGAATATCATAAACAAATTGACCTGCATTCCAACTGAACTGTCACCATGTTTGCATGTAAGTACAATCACAGATTGCTATAAGCTTCAAAAAATATATATGAAGAACTGTGAAAGTGTGTTTGCTAATGAAGTTTCACTATCCATTGTTTTAATTGATGATACAGGAGCCACATGTACATTTGAGTCATAGTATTGAGCAATTATAAGACATCAGGCATGTGCCCATCTTTTGGCAGCAAAGGTGCAGAAAACATACTTTTTAGACTGAGCAGACTCAGAGAGATCAAAGAATTCCATGGAAACTCGCCCTTCAACAGAACTTAGAGCATATCCTGAAGCAAGACACAGAAGACTGAGATCAGCATACAGCATGCATATTTGGTTTATATACATCATATACAATAATTTGAAAACTAAATAAACAATATCGAACAATAAATGTACCAAATACAGGCAGCTTGAACAGCACACTATATGCCTATAATTATTAAGAAAAGGCCAGACCAGTCGTCCAACCGGGAAAAACTAAAACTGAAAGCTGACCAGTATGCCCACACCATACTCCTTGGACCAGAGCAGCTAGCCAGCTAAAAGCAATCAAACTTTAGTTGAATCAGCAGATTTCCTGTAAACAAGACTCACTTGAATTGGCCACCCAATCCTCGAGGAATATTTCTCAAGAGTGTCAAACACATGACTTTTTGAAAAAAAGGGTAAAACTTCTCAAATACCCTAATCTACCACCTATGGTAGGCATGATCTTGAATATAATTTTCAAGGCATGGACAGACGACAGAGACAGCACCAGAGAAACTGTATTCACTGAAGTTAAATCAACAAATAAAATTCTAATGCCCCAGCTTAATATGTGATAAAAACTATACTATAAAAAATACAGAAACAAATTTTAATGCTACATTTTAAATAGGTTACCTTATCATTCATGTGCAACACCTTAAAGGACACTAAACATGTGCTGTCAAGATTTAGATTATTTTATTTTGTAATTAATCACACAGAGGAAATTCAATGTCCATTTGAATGAACCTACCTGATAATCCTCAACTCAAATTCATAAATAAAGATCAAACTTAACTTATGGAACCTGTCATGGCCCTGTATGGTCCATGAAAGAATCCTGAGGCGCCCCTAATCTTTATTCTAGATGAAAGCCCCCATCACAAATAAAGAAAACCAAACAAGTATCAACAGAAACGTAGCACTAGTAGACTAAAGAAGAGCTATGGGGAAATCCGTGAATGCGAATTGATATATTTACTGTTGCTCTACTATATAAACAGAATATACAATTAAAAATCAAACAAGTGTTGTCAACTAGCAACCTAATCAAGATGGAAGCAATTACCTGTTCCGTTGGGGAAACATCGAACACATCGTGTTTGATATTTCAAAGAAGAGTCTCTTTTTTGCTCAGGTTGAGACATATTGCGCAGATCATAAATATTTACATGCCTTCCTGCTGTTGCAACAACCAACCTGTTTCCTACTAATGAAAGAGAATATACACGTTCAGGTTGAGCATATGTCCCAACAAGGGTACGCTCTGGCCCACTCACTCCTCTTGGATCCCAGCATTTTACAGTTTTATCCCAGCTGCCAGTGATGACTTGACCTAAATAAAACAAAATAAACAGTTTAATTCAGACGCATTACTTAATTAGGTGGTCATTGATAAAGCCCAACAGATCAAGTACAGTATGTAAAAGAACACCAAGTGCATTAAAGGGTTTTCAATTATTTAACTTCAACCACCAGAGATTTATTGAAATTACAAAAGAGCATTTCATCAGCTTAACATAATTCCTTGAATAGCAAGGAAACAACTACTCTCACATGACCATAATCATCATAGAACAAAGACATGCCAAGATTGGACAAAGATTGTGATTAAATTGAGGACCATGCATAGTTAACTTGCTGAGAACTAAAATGCTACAAAATATTCCAAGGCCAAAAAAGAAAAAAGAAAAAATTAGGTACCACAAACATGACTCTGACAAGAACATCTGTGCAAACCTCAACACAAATTGAGACACAGGTTTTATTGCATTGTGGCATTGTAAACTGTGCAAAACCAAATCCATATAGCAGATCAAGTAATAGGAAAATAACTTCTATGTTGTCTTAGGATTAAATACTTTCAAAAACATGAATGCATAACTATATATAGTGTTTTCAGAATTCAAGTGCGAAAATAGTTATTAATATGTTCTATTTATAGAAAACTAAGGTTTGACTGCATCAGGCTGCACAAGTTCCTAGCAGAAGAAACGTAAAAGCTAGAACAGAAATCCAAAAGCAACTCAATAGGAATAAAAGTACCTGCAGCATAAGAGTATTCCACACAACGAACCGGACCATCATGCCGCCCCAAAACATCTTCCTTGGATGAGCTAAATACCAACCTGAAATAGATAATTTGGGCCTATTACTTGTCCTTGCAATCACATATATAAAAGAGAAGGCAAATCTACGTGTATTTGCATGCAAACTAATTATGGAAAGAAGTAACATTCAGTAATCAGATCTTAAGATTTCCATGTAATGGATCCCAGTAACAGACAATGCAAATGTTAGTTTATCTACAAGCTACCAATTATGGAACTAGTAGCATTCAATGAAACAAACTGGGCACAATGATTGGTCATCTTACATGAAGAACTCATTCACATCAAACAATAAACATAAAACCACATTTGGTTTCATGAAGAGTTGGAAAAATTTAGAAGAACAGGACCAGATATTTGCCAACTAAAATATAAACACCACAACTGCAATTCTAGAACAGAATCCTGTCAGTACAAAATTGACAGATTTATCTTTGACTATAAAATTATTTGGTTAATTATTGCTATGGAAATCCTAAGTATTGTCTCCGTAATGTGAAAGAAAAGGAACATAAAAATACACTGCAAAGCAACTCGCAAAAAATAGTGGATCTGCTTTCACAAAAAAGCACGGCATGTGCAATTTGGCAGGCGCAGTGCTTGTGCTCCACATCACCAACCCGATCCCCAAATTCGACGCAGAGCAAGGTGTGCAATAAGGCAGGAATGAAAAAAACCGCTCACCTCCGCACCGTGTGGTCGGCTCCGGCGCTAAACCCCGAGGAGTCGTCGTGGAAGCAGCAGTCAAGGACGGCCCCGGGGTGCACGAACTCCCCCTTGAGCACGTTGGCGTCGGCGTCGTAGAGCCGCACCGTCTGCAAACCCAGACCGACCAGGTCAGATCAGCTGGATCAAAGAGCTAGCTAGGGTTCAACGAGCGGAGGGGAACGGGAGAGGCGGCGGCGGCGGGCTGACCACCACTGACTGACCTTGTCCCATGAGGAGACGAGGAGGTTGTTGCTGTGGTTGGAGAAGCGGAGGTTGGAGATCCCGTCGGCTGGCGGGTTCGCAAGCTCATTGCCGCTGCCGACGGAAGCTGGCGCAGCGGCGGAGCTCATGGTCGGCGGTGGCTGTGGACGAGGAGGGATCGGACGGACTAGGGTTTGCCGGTTTGGGCGTTGGACTAGGTGGCTGTGGACGAGGAGGGTTCGAAATTTGAACGCGCAACGAGCGTGGCGAGCACGAGGGAGGACGATGGATGGGCGCAGCCGACGGTTTAAAGAAGAAACGGCCTCAAAATGCTTGGGGAAATCTTTCTGGATTCGAATTTGAACCACGGCCACGGGATACGGGAAGCAGAGTCGGGGAGTGGCTGAGCGAGGTGAGGCCGTGAGGGGACGAGGCGAGAAGATTCCACGGCGCGTGTGGCGTGCGGTGCGGCTCTCTTCCCGTTAGATCGGCGTGGGCCGAGATGGCAGTGGGCTGAGCGGCTGAGCCCGCAGGTGCATGCATTTTTATTTCAGCGCCAGTAAACTTTTGTAACCTTGTTTCAGCGCTAGGAATACCTTTGCTCCGCCTCTTCTATTGCCACAGGGTTGACTACAAGCGCCCCGTAGACCGACGACACCATGATGATTGATGAGATGCTGAGTGGAAACCTCAACATGTACTCCAAATATTAATTTTCAGTTCAACCGAATTTTAGCCAGCTAACCATACAATTAATTTTCAGCCTAGTCTCAAAATACAACACATTCTCGCGAGAAGTCAACTATTTTTAGCTTTTCTCAATTATAAGAATGTTAATATTTATTTATGATATACAATTAATATCATTAGGCAGATCATTTAAGGTACTTTCATAATAAATTTATTAATAATGCACGTATTTTCTCTACAATATAGTCCCTTCTTCTATACGACCGAGGGAGTATGTTCTCTTTCGACCCCTGTTTGCTAGTTCATCCCATATGCCGCATATGTTTTCAGCTTAATGGTGTGCTTTATTGCCTGAGCAAGAATTTTCGTCTCTTTTTTCTATTTGCTTCGCGGAGGTATTATTTATCAGTTTCATCACAAAAATACTATCCTATTTGTATAATTCAATTATTTTATTATATTTTTAGCTTTTCAATTGTTCGATGTTACAGTATAATATTTTTTTTTCATTGTACATTTTATGTTCATCAACGTGTACAAATTATTCCAGAAGTGTATATTCAACGTTGCAAATAATTTTATACTAGGATTTTCCTGACATTTTATAATATTGGTTGCAGATCCATGATGTGTTCGATGAGTTTGCTAGATTTCTTTCATATGTAGCTTTTTCGTCTTTCTGTTGTATAAATTTGTATATGACCTATTGTTCGACTTGAGTAATTTTGCTAAACATCTCTCTGGGAGTAGAGATTATTGTTCCGCAAGTTTTATGGTTTTGTTCCATGCGTAGCTAGGATAGGGCAGGGGTGATCCATCTAGATATAATAAGCTAAATGATAGTCAGATAGTGTTTCAATATACAATTTCATGATATTGGATATCACATCATTATTTATAGCTCTAATATTAGCTATGGAGAGCAGGTAGGAATGCTGGATCAATTACCTGTGCCAGGCAACTTCTCATACAAACAGCACCAATATGTCGTAGCATATGCTCCGTGCCTTCATGTCAAGACATCAAGCACCTCTTAGAGCTGAAGTTGCTGGACCACCTCGTGTGTTGCGTGTGCCTTCATTTGACGTCTCCCATAGTCCCGGCGTCTCTCATAGTCTCATGAGAAGGGAACCGCGCATTAGTAGGGCTGGCATGCTGGTCTGTTTGCTTGACGCCGGAGTCTCCTTCCTGTGCCCACCGCAGAGATGCAACGCTTTGGCGGCTGTAGGTAGTCCAGCGCGGTCCAGCCCCGGAAGGGTTGCTGAAAGAAAGAAAAAAACATGGATCCACAGTTCACATAAATGTCTGAAATCTTTACAAATCTTCTGGAGCATCCATGAGGCGAATAGAATTGTAGAACTGTGTTGAGTAAACACAAGAGCCTCCTTTGCGCATGCACAACTAGCATTTGCTGGGTCAACCAAAATGCAAAGGGTGCTCTTCAAAGTGCAGCTTACCCGCGTTCTTTATTCAACTTCAGAGCTCTTCCTTTCTCTTCTTCAGAACTAAAGAATTTCTGAATACAAAGAAATAATTCTTTTAGAATTCTGACCATGTCTAAAAGGCTATCTAAACAAAATATAGTTCTGGTGATAGATTTTCAATCAACTTATGGAAATAATACAATATAAAATGTCCAAAGCTGGTGATTGGTTTTTCATGGCAGCACAACTTATTAAAAAATAAGGAAAAGAATATCAAATCCAACACTGTTCGGTCCTGATAATACTTCAATAACTATGTTTCAACAGTAATTCTCAAATATGCTATTCTACACCTAGGGTGCACCTAGAGCCACCCCGATCACTCAACAGAAAACTGAAAATCACTCGATGTCATAAGTAATCGCTATTGATGATCATTACTGAAGATTACCAAAGTGACAGTAATCCTGATCTTTTGGTTCCATAATCTTCAAGGTGGGGAATGACGTAGCCATACCAAACTAACCTCTGATGAATAACGTTACAAAACTATATGCAGAAGGCAATGTCGTCCACGATGTGAAAAGCTTACCTTTTTGGTGGTTGTCTCATTTTCAGTAGGGTCAATTTTGATGTCAAAGATATCATGCAACAAATCATTGGCCTGCACAGACAAACAGAAGTTTTAACACTATTATATTGCACCAAAATACAATATTCACAGATATCAATATGCGCATGATTCTGCATATATTAACCTGTGCATGTTTGAGGAATCCTCGTCCAAGAAACCGTCTCATATAGTTCAACTAAGCAATGATCAAAATCACATATTTTAGCAGGATCGTTCTTTGTTTCCACTTCCTGTGGAAGAACACATCAAAGAAACCAAAGCCAATAGGGAAGGGCCAAGAGGAAAGGGACCAAGATTTCTGTGGGAGGTGACATTGGCAATTTCCTCTATGCCCTATCAATCCAACTGCAGCCAGCGTTCTTCGAAATTCTTCTGTCATGCATCATATTCCTAATCTCTGCTGATTTGTCCCAATCCCCATGAGCTGCGAGTGTGCTCGACAGCTGCACATACAAACTCGAATGTGGTGACAGCTCTGCTTGCATCAGTTTGTTTGCAACCTTATGCAACAGAGCCTCATTGCCCTGGGCTTTGCATCCTCCAATAATAGAAGTCCAACTAATTGCATCAGCTTTGAAAGGCATGTTCTCTATGAATTCAACTGCTTCATCCAGTCGACCTGCTCGGACCAACAGGTCAGTCACACACGCATAATGCTCAGCTGATGGACTCACACCAAAGTCTTCCTTCATCCGGTAAAACCATCTCAGTCCCTCTTCCTCAAGCCCAGAATGGCAGCATGCAGAAAGGACACCAACAAATGTCCGTTCAGTTGGCTTCAGACCCCTACTTTGCATTAAATCTAGAAGTTTCAGTGCCTCAAGTCCATACCCGTTAGAAGCATAACCTATAAGCATTGAGTTCCACAAGACTTCATCTGGATTATCAATACCACTGAAGATCTTGCATCCATTGGCCAAGTTGCCACATTTGCAGTACAGGTCAATCAGTGAGGAGGCTACAATATGGTGATACTGCAGGCCAAGTGCAATAGCAAGACAAAAAATCTGTTCCCCAAAACTTATAGAGCAGATGCTGCCTGATGCACTCAGAACACTGGATATAGCTACATTGTCAAGCTGCAAACCAAGCCGATGCATCTCACAGAACAGCTCCATTGCATCAAGAGCATGCCCATTTTGGCTGAACCCAACAATCATAGAATTCCATGAGATGACACTCTTGCTAGGGATCATATCAAAAACTCTTCTAGCCTCATCTATTTGGCCACAGTTTGAGTATACAGTGATCATTGAGTTGAGCACAATGGTGTCATGATGCCTAAGCTCACCGAAAGCTTGACAGGCATCTGCCCAGAGGCTGCATTTCGAGTAGAAGTCAATGAGAGCACTTGCTGCTATCAAGTCATTGACAGCCCCACTCTTTAAAGCACAAGCATGCGTCTGCTGCCCAGGCTTCAGCATGCCTAAAAAGCCACATGCATTCAGAACAATGGCATAAATCGAAGAATTAGGCAACATGTCTGACCGCAGCATCTTGACAAAAAGAACAAAAGCACTATCTCCATGATAGGCAGGGACACAGCCACTGATAAGAGAATTCCATAGAGCAATGCTGGGGCTCTCCACCTTATCAAAAAGGCATAACGCCTTATGTAAATGTCCATAAGATGTGTAGCCATAGACCATTGCAGACAGTGAAATCTCATCGACATGTTTTAATCTATCAAGAACAAGGTGAGCAGAGTCCAAATCCCCACACTTGCAATACATGTCAATCAACGCACAACTCAATACCGAATCGACTTCGGTCTTGGCAACCACCAGCCGGGCGTGAGCTTGCCTCCCAATCTCATACTTCCTCCGATCAGCACAGGCGCCAACCACCGTGGTAAGAACGAAGGGGTCATTCCACGGCGAGCTGACATCGGAATTGCACTGCGAACCTATCCCCTTGAGCAGAGCAAACGCCTCATCCACTCGGCCACAGCGGACAAACCTATGCAAGACAGCGTGGCAAGCCACGGCGTCCTTCACGGGCATTTCTTCCAGCAACTCGCTGGCAGTGTCGAGATCCCCAGCACCAGCCACGCCGGCTACCACCGCGTTCCAGGAGAAGGTGTTCCTGTCAGGCATGGAGCGGAACACGCGGAGCGCCGCGCGGTGGTCTCCGGACTTGAAGAGCGCGGTGATGAGCGAGTTGTAGGAGAAGCAGTTCTTCGTGCGCATTTCGTCGAACAGGAGGCGCGCGTCGCGGGAGTGGAGCGGGGAGCCGCGCATGTACATGAGGAGCACGGAGTTGGTGGGTGCGAGAGAGGAGGGGACGTGGCCCGATTTTAGGAGGAGCTGGTGGAGCTGCTTGCCGGCGGTCGCGGTGCATGAGCGGAGGAGCTGGATGCAGGAGGGGACGTCGATGGCGACGGCCATGGCGGCGAGTCTAACTTGGGATGACGACGGGCATTACCTGCCCGCAGCCTCGAACGTGCTCGCCCCTGCCGTGTCCTGCGCCCGCCGCTTGACTCGCCTCGCGCACAGCCTCGAGGGACAGGAGGACAGCTCCTCGCCGTCACAGCCTCGCACGTGGTCTCCCCCGCCACCCGCGTCGCGCGCTGCTCGACTGGTTGCTAGGCTTATCTACGGGAGGGGAATTTGATGCGACCGCCGGAGGCCACCAGCTGAGTTGTGGCGGCCCACGGCAGGCGAATTGCGGCGAGAGAGGGGCGCGAGCGCGGACGAGCAGCCTGATAGTATGATGTACTACGGTCGTGATGGACGCTGAGGAGCAAGGAACGGGCAGGATTGTCAGCTTGGCGCCTAGTTGCATCCTGCAGGGGGTGAACGCACTGCAGAGTGCAGGCAAAACCAGGCAGCTCCTCCGTTCCTGTGTGCGCCCCCGCCCCCCTTGACAGAAGTTTGCTCTGCTCTGCTCTGCTCACGACGCTCCATCCATTGCTTCACATGCCTCCATCTCCATTGAACATAATCCCACTTTTTTTTTTGTCAAACATAAAATCCTTTAACTCTTCAAGATTTTTGGAGTGGTTTATAATTGGTAATGGATGAAGTAGTATTTTTAGTGGAATAAATACATGTATAATTGTATATTTAGAAGAAGAAAATTATTTGAGTCTCTGCATGTAGGAGTTTTGCACACAATGTATGTGATGACAAAATTAAAGTGCGAAATCCATTGCACGTTTAAAAAACGGGTCAAATTTTATTTACTTTGCTTTTTTATTCTTTGCACAAATTGCGTGTATTGCATTGAAAACAGCATAACTAGCTATTTTAAGGATGTCTCTGTTTAAGATCTAGCACTTTTGGTGGGATGCCAATAAATAAAAGGAATTGATATCCAAAATTAGCCATATCCCACTTTTGGTGCCTCTGCTTGATCTCTGGCACAATGCATGTATAGGCCATATCCCACTAATACGATCGTCAAGATTAAAACATCGATCGGAGAGAGAAGTGAACAAGAAGAAGATCATTATTGATTATATCCATATCCAATAGGATCATCGAAGATGAGCAACCTACCGTCGCGCCTGACCAGCCTGCAAGTGCCCCGCCGCGGGGCCGCCGTCGCCGTCTCCGAGGACGCGGCGGTGGACCCCTACGACGTCCCGCAGCCACAGACGGCCACCTGCTGCACGGCGCTGCAGCGTGGCGTGGCTCTCGACGGGCTCGCGCAGCCGCGGTACGCGCCGCTGCGGACGCTAGCAGCCGTCGACGACGAAGAAGAGGCCGAGCTGCAGGGTCGTGATTCCATTGACGGCGGCGGCAAGGACGACAAGGACGACGACGACAGCACCGCCGCCGCCACGTTGAGGAGCGACAGCAATAGCAGCGGCGGCAGGAGTAACAACAACAAGAAGAAGATGGTGCGCAAGTGTAAGTCGACGGTGGATGAGTTGAAGGTTTCGCAGCTCATTCAGGGCCCGCGGCTCCGGCGCAGCGTCGGCATGCGCCGGGATTGGAGCTTCGAGAACCTCGGCAACGCCGCCTAGAACCTAGCTACAAGGCTATAAGCTCGTAAGCTCGATCGCTCCCCGTCGTCGTCCCCGGCTGCTGCCGCGACACGGCGAGGTTTCCATTCGATGGCTACACTACGCACTCCGGCGGCCTTGTTTGGTTCCTCCGGAGGTCTCCATGTAGATCCGATCCGGCAGCAGCTTTATTTCTGTATACCACTATATACTTTACGCAGTACACGTCTGTAAATACATACCTATACATTCGTGTGTACATGCTGCCGCTAGCTACTTCCAAGGATCTAATGCCGCGCAATTAGTAACATCTACCCAAAATCTATGCCTATGTATATACTTTGTTGATGTGTATGACCGTTGGAAAAAAAAAATGCAATTATTGAATAGCGTTGAGTCAAGTCAAACTGTGTCTTGAGTTTGACCAAATTTATAATATCAAATAAGTATATTTTCATACGCTTATATGATGGAATAAATTTTCATGTTATTTTTCACAAATTTAGTCAAACTTTAGATAATTTTACTAAAGATATAACTAGATTTGCATAATTTTATGGATGGAGATATCAATAATTTCCTCGCATCAAAGCAAGTTGGGGGATACAACCCGCGAGTGTGGGCCTATATGTCTTCCACCGGTAGGTAATGTATATTTTTTTTTTTGACGAAAGAAGAATTATATTATATAATAGCTGGGTACATCAACATATTACAAGCACTCTGAATTACACTAGATATATCCAGAAACTGATTTTCATCTAAAATATACCCAAGCCGTAAAAAGTTCCAAATCTTAAAACCAAACATTTTTTATGCTTCGTATAGATGACCGCACAGGCAAATACTCGGCATCAGCAATAGCGGCAAGCCTGAGAACAGATGCCCAACGGACGGTCAACATTCCTGTAGGTGGAATTGAGGATCTTTTTCTTCTTGCTGGCGTCTTCCTTCTTCTTTTTTCTACCACCGAAGAATGAGGAAGAGTGATCTCAAGGATATTCTCCCTAGTCTTTCATTGTGGTCAGATCTAACCACAACAAAACGACGAAAAGACCGGAGAAAATTATTCCATGGCGGCGACATCATCTCCGTCTTGATGCCGCCGTCCGGAAACAAAGATCTTCATGTCGTCATGCCAATGAAGATGGTGACGCCGAAGTTGTCGCCCTCGTCTTCAACGAAGCCGCCATGGAGAAAACGATTTCACCCTTCTCCTTCACCATTGCCGGAGAGAGGAGAAGGAGGAGATAAAACTCCAATACCAAGAACTTTTGCATAGAAGAACTTTTGCATGGAGAAACTCTAACCCTAAGGACTCGATCTACTGGAGAAACTTATTAAAAACAATGGATCCCCGCCCCCTTCAGCCCCCGGCGAGATGCCGGAGGGGAAGGGAGGGGGACCTGCCACCTATAATTGCCATAGCTTGGGCGTTTCTGTGAAGAGGTGTGAAGAGGAGATGCTCTACCTTGAGCTGAGAATTGACAGAATGACAATGAAGGGAGCCTAAAATGTAAACGGATGGTAACGAGAGGATGGCATATTTTGAGTGGCGATGAAAGAATCGATATAAGATTCAGTGTCAGCCAAGGAATTTTCTCTACAATCAATGACAACACACATTCTAAATTTGCCATTATCTTTGTTTGAAGACACGTATAATCTTTTAGTATATTTGCCACTCATACACATTTCAAACTTTGCCCAACACAGATCAACTTTATTTAGTCTCCTGTACAAGGAGTGGTTAATTCAATGTTGCTCCAAAAACATATGACATTATACATGACTGATCTATTTGGCTATTATAAAGAGTTGATGCTTTATTGATAGACTACTCATTCTCAGTAAAAGCGAGTAACGACAGACATAAGACAGTTTGGAATATACAAAGGTATGATATTGTCATCTGAAATATGTAGGTTTGGTGAGTAGAAATTCGATGAAATGAAAACCCAATCAACTATGAAAATTAGTTGTACAAACCTCAGATGGGTTCTGATTATGCTATTAGTATATCCAAATTTAGGTACAACACTGATCTGGACAAGCCATAAATGATACAGCATAATCAAGTACTTCAATATCCTTGGAATGATATTTTGAGGAAATGTTTGAACTCCTGATTATGCTTTTGCCGTGAATATTAACCATGAGAACTTAGCTGATCAACTTCAAAATCCTCATATATCAGTGATGGATGATCTCTTAGTTCAACCTTTCATTGTAAATGTAAGCACTAATTCCAGATCCAGAATACTGACTGCACTAAACTTTTTGCTATAAATATTAGTACTATTAATTCACTTGGTAAAATTTAATGTTCAAATCAAGTACTAATAGAAGGGTCTCTCTCCCGTTGACA
The DNA here is from genome assembly GCA_022036555.1 of Microstegium vimineum. NCBI lineage: Eukaryota > Viridiplantae > Streptophyta > Magnoliopsida > Poales > Poaceae > Microstegium > Microstegium vimineum. The sequence goes on from CM039125.1 coordinate 47,445,486, forward strand.
CTTTAAAAAAGGTAAGATACAAACGTAGTCTGGCACGCTCCAAGGAGGGCGTGGCAAAGCCGCACCGGGTTTTCTACTCTAGATGAAAACTCACCATGGCAAGCCACCGTGAAGTATTCTGACATAGTGCTACTACTAGCATGCATGGTCTACATATGGCGTTTCTATATCCATTACTAACATTGGCGCTGTACAGTACATGCTAGGCGACGGCTCAGCTGAAGCCACATCTGCTGACCTCTTGATAAGGAGTTCAGTTTCGTTATGCTTCAACAACAATAATAGCTCCCTCCAAGTGCTCCGAATAGCTTTCAGCTTGTTGGCTACTTGGATCATGGAAGGCCTCTCCTCCCCCTTGACGCTCAAGCACCATATCCCAAGTTCAGCAACTTCTTGGAGCAGTTCCTCTGTTCCCACACCCATTATACTTGTGTCCAACAAGTCTCCTACTCTGTTCTCCTTCATTGCCAGAATGAAGGATGATGCAAGGCTTATTCTTTTCTGACCATCAGATTGTACAGCCATCTTCCCTGTGATCAGCTCTAGAAGCACAACCCCAAAGCTATAGACATCGCTCTTCTCTGTCAGCTGCCCCTCCTTGTGAGACTCTGGGTCTAGGTAACCAGGAGTTCCTTGCACAATTGTCATCAACTGATCCTCATCCTTGGGACGAAGCATCCTTGACGCTCCGAAGTCGGACACTTTTGCCGTGTAGTTTTCATCTAGGAGAATGTTTCGAGACGTGACATCACCATGGACTATGGGATGGTCGGTGGAGAGATGCAGATACACAAGTGCATCAGCAGACTCTTGGGCGATCCTAAGGCGAACTTCGAGCGGCACAGGTGGTCTGTCGTTGTAGCTACTATGGAGTAGATGAAACAGAGTGCCATTTGGGACAAATTCGTACACCAGCATGGGCACTTCAACCTCTAAGCAGCAACCTAGAAGCCTTACCACATTCCTGTGATTGATTTGTGAGAGTATGATAATCTCTTGAATGAATTCTTCAGCTTGGGCCATATTGATAATATTTGGTCGTTTCACAGCCACTACCTTTTCGTCACTCAGATTGCCCTTATAAACAGTGCCATGGCCCCCTGTGCCAAGTTCTGTGCTCTTGTCAAAATTATTTGTCGCCTTATCCAAATCTTCTACTGTGAATAATATCACTGTGTCAATTTGTCGAGAGTGGATTTGCTGAAACAATATTGGACCACCATTCTCTTTGAAGAATCTCTTCTTCTCTTTCACCAGCTTTCTTTTTTGATACTCCATGATTACAATAGAGATACAAATGATGATACAAATGGAACATATGGAAATACCTGGAAATGAATGATTATCAGTTCAACTAGCATCATTACAATTGGACATAATAGATAAAAGACAGACCCTTTAGGGTCCATATGGAAAATCAGAACATGGGAACATGAAAAACATAAAAAAAACATACGAATGACCCTTTGGGTGAGGTATAAATGCATAAAAATCTTTAAACTAGCTAGTCTTGTACCAAGAAATTGATTTTGAATGGCAAAAGTCTGCAAAAGTTAGTATTATGTACATACCTATCACAAACATCATTTGAGTTTGCTGGTTGGCCCCAGGAATTGGGGTGCAAGGTGTGCTCTTTGGATCCTTGCTCTGAGTTCCTGGTCTGCATGAACATTCGTAGCTTCCAATGGTGTTAATGCATGTACCATGGCAATACAGGTCTGGAGAAGCACACTCGTTGATATCTGTGGTTTAATAAGCAATTTAAGAGTCGTTAGTCAAAACTACAATATGAATCTAAGGTGTAGTAACAGTAACATAACATGTAACTTCACAAATATCATATCAGTACCAAGACAAAAGAAAATTGACTGTACACAAAAAAAAAGTATGCTGCTGACCTATGCATCCATCGACAATGTAGGGATTGCCCCCGTAGCCTTGAGAACAAACGCAGCGATACCCCAGACCATTTGGCGCGTCAATGCATTCGCTATTCCTGTTGACGCAGGCATATGATGTATAATTCATTGTGCTGTAATTATGGCATGTTCCAGTACCAATAGCCCAATCCAGCAGCATAGGAACCCCAGTGTGGTTATCTTCATGCAGTTCTATAAAGTTTGTTGCTTTGGCATAGGAGGCACTGAAATTGAACATGTTTTGCTCGGCGATGAAAGCGTAGCTGCACGGGCTGTATTCCCAGACACGGCTGTAGTTTATATGGTTTACTGCTGCGAATAAGGTATCCAAATACTGAAGGTTGTCAGGGATGGAAGCCTGGCAGCAACCCCTGCCAGTGCACTGTGTGCTATTGTCAATACCGTGCTTGTCGCAGAACGATGAGCAAGCACTAAGCTGGTTCTCGTTCTGGCCATAGAAGATTGCAACCGTAGCACACCCAATTGCTGTGAGTTTGTTCTTGGTGCTGGAAACAACAAAATAAGGGTTGTCAAATCTGAAGATAGGCTGATGCACTTCTGGGAAGTTGGGGTTGTCAGTGTGGTTGTGGCAGCTACTTGATATGTGACTCTCGACGCGGACTTCGCCCTGGGGCACGTTGATTTCCAACACCCTAAGGCTCTTGTTCTTTCCGAGATATAGCACTTGTTCTTCCTCGTCACATATGACACTAAAGGCATCCTCCCGGGAGCAGGCACCGTTAGTTCCAAAAGGGTAGGGGATGCTTATGTCACCGCATTTGCGTTGGCAATCAGGCAAGGACAAGGACAAACCAGCTCCTGCACAATGCGGCCAATGCCTCAAGGATAGGGAGGCCACCACAACTAGCAGTAATAACTTATTACCTGAGGAAGTGAAACAAACAAATAAATTAAGATACTTAATAAAAAAGAGTTTCATGGTCTTAGCACGATTACCAACTCTCTATGAGTCATAGAATTAAATGTCTATGAAACCATCGAATGAAACTTCACATTGAGAGTAGGTGTTTCATTCAAGTTTTATTTAATTCTAGATGAAATGGCAAACTACCACAAAGGTACGGTGAGGGAGATTAAGGGTGAGTGGGTGTCCCTTTATAATGGCAATTGAATGCCCCCATCTATACCCCGATGTGGATCGTGAATTACAAAAGTAGAGATTAGTCTTGTTTGGTTAACAAGTAACAACTATTTCTGCCGTGCGTGCATACTTTCAGTTTTGCTCTACTTTCTATTTCTAGCAAGAAAAAGGGTCACCTAGCCTTAGGGATCAGGAATATCTAGGCATGAAGTTGCATATATGACAACCAAACAAACCTTATGAAAATTAATTATGACCGACTAAGCTTAGATGTGACAGATTTAAGAGTTGATCCATGGTAGGTATGAATTCTCAGAATTATTAAAACCGGTTATATATCCAGCCTCTTGATTTTTTTGGTTAACAGATAAATCTTTAGAGACGGGCCCATCTCTAAAATCAGTTTTAATGACAGTTCTCAATAAAATCACCCTGAGAAAAAAAGGCATCTCTAGAAAATAAGATACGTCGCTAAAAAATCATGTTTTGTAGCAAATGAGGTATACCCAGTGGTGGATCTAGAAAAAATATATAGTGGGGCTGAACAAATTGCTCTGGGTCAACATAGGTTAAAGTAGTTATTTGTTGAAACACTGATGAAAAATTCAAAATACATAATTAGAAGTAAAGAATGCAATTTATCCATACCCAAAGGGTGAAGTTCGACCGGGTGCCCAAGATATCAAATTGTCTAGACTTTTGTATGATGTAATTTTCATTGCTAACCCAACTCGAGATATCAAATTGACTAGATTTTTGTATGTTGTAATTTTCATTGCTAACCCAATTCAGTTCATATATCACCATAAGGAAAAGAATAATAGCAACAAGTCAATGTTGTGATCATTTTTTGTTGTTGCCCTTCATAATGAAATGACCATAAGAGCCATGTCTATAATGTTTCGTTAAAGAACACAAGGTAAATATGCCATGAAGTATTGAAGTTAGGTTTTTTTATCTCTCTGAAAACAGACTTGGATGTGCAATTCGATAGGACATAATTGATCTGGACATTGATCCTAGTAGGTTAGAAAGCTACATTATGCAGGCGACTCTCTTCAGAATTGACAGGAACTAGAATACACTAAGGGATAGATTAATAGCTAAATCTTCAAGGAAATTGAACTTGATCTACAGACTGATACTCCATCTGTCCCTGAAAGGATGAATTCCTAAAATCCATGTCAGTCAATTTTTTTTTTAACTTTGACTAACTTTATAGAAAATATAACAACATATATGACCTAAAATGAGCAGCATGTGAAAATATATTTTATGATAAATCTAATGATATTAATTTGATACCATAAATTTTAATGTTTTTTCTAAAAAAATGGTCAAAGTTCAAAAAAATTGACCTAGGACAAATCCAGAAATCTATTTTTTCAGGGTCAGGGACAGAGGGACTAAGTTCAAAATTTGCAGTTAATTTCATCAATCGATTCAGTTTACAAGCATATGACAGAAACTGTCAGAGACCTTAACAGAAATTTAAATCTGACACTATGGCGATGGCGACATGGAGATCCAGGTGTAAACATCAGTGCTCGTCTTCACAATCCTTGATCAAATGTTGGACCATCAAAATGTGTAAAACTAAAATGAAAAGGGACTATTTTTTTCTTTTTTACCTAATACTGGATGAAAGTCCTGGATGGGCAGGGCCTGGGGTCTGGGTGCCTGGTTGGCTTGCCGCTAGCAGCTGGCCACCATCGCAGGTCTGGCCACCTCCCGGATGCCCAGCGGCCTGGCATTTGGGATCTGAACGAGGCCTGCTGCAGTGCCGATGTGCCCTGCTGCTGCTGCTGCCCGCCATCGGCCATCGATGGATCCGGACAACCGGTAGTGCTAGGCGTGGGACTCCACTAATGTTAGCCTGTTAGGCGCCGCCGCCGGGAGTCGGCGGCTGCAGTGCGGAGCGGACGGGATATGCGAGTCGGGAGAGAGAACGCGGCGTCAGCGACAACAGATAGAAAGGCCGAGTACTGGCGTTTTTCTTTTTTTTTTTTTGTCTGTGTGTCGTCTCCATCTTTTTCATCTCATCTACTTCCTCCGTCCCAAATTATAAAATTTTCTAAGAATCTTGAAGAGTCAAAATATTTCAAGTTTGACCAATAATTATAGAGAAAACTATCAAGATTTATGATATCAAATAGGCATACTATAAAAATATAATTAATAACGAATCTAATGATACTTAGTTGACATCGTAAATGTTATTATATTTTCATATAAGTTTGGTCAAACTTTAGATAGTTTGACTCTTCAAGAGATTCTTGAAAAGTCTTATAATTTGGAACGGATGGAGTAGTATTTACTAATATAAGCAAACTATGTGGAGATGCAAACGGATTTGTCAGCGAGCCTCCTATTTGTATCCCGCTTGTTTTTTTACAGTTGATCGAGAACAATCCCGCTTGCATCCCTAAAGCAAACACAATCTAATCTTCCATCATTTGCTGTCTATACAGGACGGTTAGCAGTAGCATGGATCTTACCTGTAATGAGTAGTGATGATGATGACCAAGCCATGCGTCCTCTCCTTCTCCTCTATGCAATTCCTCGATCAGCGTCTGGGTATGGAGGGGCAAACGGAGAGATGTATCCTATCTTAGCTAGATATCTTTGCACAGCTAAGTAGTGCCTAGTGCAGGGCTCAGTGTTCTGTGTTCGGGTGTGTATAAAAGGAAAGCCTCTCTTCGGTAGTTTCTGGCGGAACTGCATCTCCGGCCGTGTTATGGCGGGCCCGGCTGACAACGAGTGGCAGCAGCAATGCGCGTTGCGTTATTGATCCAGGATCCAGGATCCAGCCATTGACTCGGGTGTGTCTTGACTGCTGACTGCTGTGCTCCTGCTGATCCATTCACACATCCACAGCACGTACGGCGTCCCGGCGTCTGGATCTGGCATGGCACTTTCCGCGAAGAGTCGTCGCAGGCAACTGTCGTTTGTGTTGCTGATGCGATTGGACAGGATTGCGGACTTGAGAGAGTTTTTTTTTTTTTTTTTTTTTTAAGCGCCACCTTGGGCGCGGCCTTCCTGGAGGCCAGCGTCGGGAGCCGGGGTTCGAACCCGGACCGGGCGGACTTCAGAGAGTTGAGAACACGACTGCGCTTCAGAGTCTTTGCTCTAGAGCTACGTACTACACTCTTGGCGCATTGGCATTCAACAGGCAATCTCGTCAACGTGTCTTGGCGTAGAACAGCATCAGCATGTAGTGATGTAGTAGACAAAAACGTTGGCCTAGGTCCTTTTCAGATCACCAGAAAAAAAAATCATTTGTGGATAATACCATCTTTTCGTATCTTCTTATTATTATTATTTTTTTCTTGATCACGCAAAAGATTTGCGTGTTTTTGTATTAAGGTATGGAAAGATTTGATACAAGCCGCCACGACGGCGCTCTAATGGGTCACTAAGGGTTTACATGAAAACTCGGACCCTCTAGTGTATTGTAGGTTAAGATGTTACATTGGACAAGAATCAATCCCAAGGTTGCGGCGTTGGCAAACCGGGCTACGCCCTAGCTGAGCGACCACACCGTCAACCGGTGGAAACAACTCACCCATAATGTCTGCATATGAGCGGGGTCACTTACTGAAGATCTCATTGAATGTCATCGTCAACATCGACGGAGTGGGCAACTCGCTGGAGAGTCTCAGGCGCTTCATGACAAGGTACTATCATCTTGCTTTGCTGCCGGGAGATGAGCAATGTTTTGCGCCGCTATCCGCCTGCTTCGCTTAGGGAGCGATGGCGGCGCATGTCCGCCAATGTGAGTGTGGTCTCTAGGCAACTCGAGAAGTGGAGGTTGCCTCGCCCTTATGACTTTGCTGAGTGAAGCGCTTGAGGCGTAGCTCGGCCGATAACGGCGTTGGAGAGCTAGTCCGGATGACATCACTCTCCAACACGGTCGTGTCGGACATGTGGCCGGATCCGCCTAGGCGACAAGGAAGGTGAGCCCGTTGCCCACGGGGCCACCACCGCCGCAGAACACGAATCTGCAGGAGGAACCTCGATCGGCCGGGTAAGATATCCACGTCTTCCATAAACAACCCATTAACCGCTGGATCCAGCAAGCATGTGACATCAGCCGTTCGATCGGTACGGAGCCAGGCCCCGCCCGCTAAGCCGGTAACTCAAGTGGACGTGAATTCTGACGTAGCTACTGGTTCCTTGACCCCTTCGCCTACTGCCTGCCTGTGACGCTCGCCGCCCTTTCCCATCCTGGCTGCCGCAGGCTGCTGCAGCCTCGTCCATCGCTGCGGATGTGCACGTTACACATATCATTGCGTCACAGGACCAGCGCGTGGCAGATGCGGGAATTTCAGCCGCGATGCTGATACTGCATGGCGCCGTGGTTCGGAGCTGCAGCGAGGCGGTGGTGACGGGCACATCGGTCCCCGAGCAGCGTGCAACAGCTGGCCACTGCCTCGTCGGCACCTGCAGCAACCAAGCGGCCGTACTGGCCGCTGTCAGCAAATGCAACCAAAAACAGTGCCCCGCCGGCCGCAAGGATGGTTGGTTGCCAGTTTCTTTTGCCCGTCTCAAAGATGCTCCCAGAGTGTTCGATGTGTGAAACGCCTGGGCTAAGCTCACATTTCTCCCGCGCCTAGCGCGGTTCTGGCTCAGTAGGAAGACAAGATGTGCAAGGAGAGGGGAGCCGCAGATCCCTTGCCCGCAGCAGCCAAGGATGACACAGACCATCGCCGGAAAGCGTGAGGTGCGGCTGCCCGCTGCCCTCGCTTCATCAATCAGCTCACATCTCCATCTTTGCCTTCAAGAACCGCAACTTCATCTATTCTTGTTGCTGCCACCACCAAGTTCCAAGCCGATATTGGAGAATGAATTACCTTCCTGTACATCTTGGGTCCTCGAGATGTTCAGAAAACAGGATCGCAAATACAAGTAATGGAGGCACACGCCTTCCTACCACTTCTCTGGGACGATGAAGAGGTACAAGTAGGATTTATCCCTGCTGTAATTGTTTCCTCGACTGTGTATGACAACTAAGTGCTCAAATCTCTTGATGTGAACAAAACTGCTAAGGCCTAATTACCATATCATTAGTAAACTTCCTCCAAATTTTCTATACAGCTGCTACGAAAGAGGGAAAAGAGATGGAAATATTAATAATAGCTTAATTAAAAAGAGAACAATACTCTGATGCTGATTGCTACGTTAATAACTTGTCCATTTCTTTGTTCATTCATTAGTTTATATTATTTTTCAGTTTGCCTGGCATTTTACTTCGCCACGACATGCTGTCCATCAATAGATTCAAATAGATATGTGACAACTTCATGAATTTTAGTCTTATATGGCAATTTCTAGATGTAAAAGATTTGATTTAAGATTATGGTAACCAAAACATCAAATGTATGCAATATACACGATCCTTGAAATTCTTTGAACACTTCCTTTACCTACATTTTCTTATCCAAATTAATAATACCTGATTATATTATATGCTATAAAGAGCTAAAATATCGACGTCATATTCTCTGAAGTAGTATTTGATTGATGTTGATGCGTCCATTCATGGTCTTCAATCTTCTCTGAATATTATTTCATCTACCTAAGTTCAATACCATAATGGTTACAGCAGCTACTCCCACGCATAGCATTTGTCTATATTAGTTCATACTGACCTCTAATGTTCTTCTATGACGAACTGCCTACTACCAGTTCTATTGCACGGATCAAATTCACAAATTATGCAGCAATGGTTCATAAAAAAAGAAGCAACCAACGGGATCAGAGCAACGCTAATGCATGAACCAACTGGCTCAAAATGGTAGGCACTATACACAAGGCGCGGCAACGCCTGGCGTTGCTTTCTAGTTCATTATAATCGAAGTAAAGTAAACTCGTGGATATTATTAGCTCCAATTTTATCTAGACAGGTGCACACACATTACAAAATATTAGGAATGCCATGAAACTGTTGTCTACCGAGAACCAACAGCCATCAAGGATTCTTGTTCCAAACTATACCATCCAGTAGATTCCCCTATGCTTTGGCCCTCATCAGGCGATGGATAATCGCCATCTGACCATTCACCTCAAATTCCTCTACCAACATATTATTAGTATTAGCCCCTCCATGATTCTCGGCTGAGAGAAGGCCTTCTAGTGCCAGGTTCACTTGTCTCATGGTTGGACGGTCGTCACCTCTTAATCTTATACATGATGCAGAAAGAGCAGCCACTTCTTGGACTTCTGGGCCTCCCTCCACTAGTAAAAAAAACGTTTTTAGAGGCGGTGGTAGAGGCATTAGTACAGGCGGCAAAGCCCACCGCCTGTACTGGGGTCAGTACTAATCGGCCCACAGTACAGGCGGCGGGCTGTGAGCCGTCTGTGAAAATGGATTTTCACAGGCGGTTCACTTTGTCAGCCGCCTGTGTAAATAGCGGCTCACTTTGTCAGCCGCCTGTGAAAATCCATTTTTCACAGGCGGCATGTGCCGCCTGTGTAATCTTTTTTTATTTTAAATTTCAATATTTGCCTCCACTCCACACTATACTATATTTGTCACAATATATATATAAGATATGCAAACATGAACCATAAAATTGCATCATACATACAACACATATACATATTACAGATGTATCCACACGAAATCAAACATCAAGCATAAAATTACATATAATACACGTCATTTCAAGTTATGAGTGCAACCATTTGGTGTTTACATATCATTTCGTTTCAAGTTTAGACCTGCTATGTCTGTCAGCGCTCTAAATCCTTCACTTGCTAAATCACCGGCTTCGTCAAAATATGCTCCGGTACTTGGAATTATTTCTCTCATAATAAAACCGCACAAGTCTGCTACTATATTTTCCATAGTTTTTGGAGTGAATGACACGTCCTTTCCTTTGCTTCTCGGCTGGAAACAAAGTTTAAAAGCATCAGTGACACATGTCCAATATTAATATTTCCAACTTTAATGAGAAAACTTTATACATAGATATTTTTTACCATATTTTTGTCCCTGACGTATCGTCCCCGCTGCCTTATGAACTCACACACATAGTATCCACAGTAGACCGATCCAGGTGGTTGCTTGTGGCACTATGTAATTAATGAGCAAAAGATTAAACTAAAATTGTCATGCCTTGTGTATTATTTATATGATGATATGTGTTCGGACAACTTACCGGATAATGGTGTTGTATCGTCAATGACACACTAGGATCTGAGCGGGCGGCGTCGACCGGTCCTTTTTGCTTCTTATAAAACCGCCTGCCCTGTAGATATCGAATATAAAACACTATAGTTATTTAAAATCTAATTCATATAAGTACGGATGCGGTTGCATGTTGGCTCACCTTTCTAAATGAATCAGGAATGTTTGATACGACTGAGGAGGACAATGTAAGGAGTCTAGGACAAGCACCTTCCCTTCGAATGGATATATATAAAAAAACAATCCAATGGTCGCTGCACGAATAAACGAGTGAGCGACATATGTACTTAGGGTTGTTAACACGATAATTTGAAGTACGTATACGAGGTCACGCTTACTCAAAGTTGTAGGGTGCCAATATAAAATCCCTGTACTTATATCTCAGCATTGCTCTACCGAGATAGAGGGCATATGTGTCCTCGTATTTTCGTTGCAATGCCTTTACAGCTTCTGCAACTTGTTCTGGTGTTTTGTCCTTCTCTATCTTTGCTCTATTTTCATTTGTAAGTACAAATTTGTGCATATTTTCTTGTAACCTGATTGGACTCAGGTAACCGACCATCGTGCCTGTAGTTAACGATCTCTGCTCGTGGTCTTACAAACTACATACAACATCCACATATTAGAGTTTATCACATTCCAAAATTTAATAATAACAATGTGTGTCCATGAGTGATACTTACAGGCACCAGATTGTAATGAGTTGGACGTCAAGTTTTCTATAGTTCAACAGCAGGTGCATGTCCTCGAAGATAACAAATGTCTCGCTTTTATCCTGGCCAGTAGCAAACACGTCTGCTGGTATGTTAACACTAACTGCATGCAGGACAGCATTCACTGCTCTCATGTACCAGTCATGAAACCTTTTTATCGTCCATGGACCATTTTCAAGCACCGTCCATTGCAGCATAGGTCTCCCGGGCACGTAGTTACTGGGGACATTGACATAATCATCAACCGTTGGCTTTCTTATATCCTGAAGGGTCAATGGTGTATTTGACGGCGGTTCGACATGAACATCGCCACTTGGGGCTTCCTTTGTTGGTGGCACGGCTTCAGTTGCTTGGCCGGCGGCTTCCTTATTCTGTGGCGGTTCGAGCTCAACGACTCGTGTCGTCCGCTGCTTTCCAATCCCTTTCAGAAATAGAACCGTGCCTGCTGCTTTCCCCTTTTTTGGCTCATGGGGAGAAACCAATTTTGGAATTGGAAATTTCTTTACCTTCTTAGAGGCCAGTGCTTGTGGGGGAGTTTGCTCTGCTTCCTTTTGCTTTGGTGGTGGCGGGGGAGTTTGCTCTACCTCCTTCTCTGGTGTTGTGTCCTTCTTGGCTGGCGGAGTCTGCTGCTCAGACATGTTCGTGGTCAGCCCCTCGAGCTCATCCAGCGAGAATGACATATCATGTATTGGGGATGACGACGGTGGCTCATAAATATACGGGGATGCTGGGGCATGCATTGGCGATGCTGGTTGTTGACTTGTTTCGACCTCTTGGGATGCTTGATGGACTTGTGGAGAGGGTGCCGCTGGTGGATCAATCAACCTTACGTACCGTCTCGGCCATTGTATGAAGTTCTTGATTGCTTGTCCAAGCTTCTCTATACCCAAAGAGGTCGGGATGTCGATGAAGTCGTCTTCATATGCACTCTCGACCGTCAACACTTCCACCCTGCAGTATGCATCTTGCATCTCGACACCATGGAACATACGTCCAGGGATGGCATTGCCTGTGGCCACTTGCTTTGTATGTTGATTCCTAAGGCCATATCCAATTAACAATGAGCAAGGCCAAGGTTTATTAATATCGTCAACTGGATAATGGTCCTTATTTGATGTTGACGCTATACTGCTTTGAAAGGGCATAGATTGTGTGGCCGTCTCCTGGCTACCCAAGGGTTGAGCTGGGCCTGGGACATACTGCATATATGAAGGAGTTTGTGATGTCATCTGTTGAGCAGACACTGCTCCCGCCAACCGCTTCATCACTTCAGGATCAGGGTTTTTAACGAAGTCTTCCATCAAATCCCTAAATTTTTTGGCAGCCTGCTGCTCAAAATAATTCTTCAATTGCTCCTTATGTCGTTCTCTTTTCTTATACATGCCTTTCCACTCTTCACCGAACCCTTCTTTCCAGGTGGTTCTGGATGAGACGCCCCGTACACGACTTGGATGCTCGGGGTTACCTAGAGCAAGGGAAAGGCTGTCCCTCTCCCTCTGTGACTTGAAGGCACCTGTCTTTTCCAGGTTTGTTGCTTCCAAAACCTTCTCGGCAACTGGCTTGATCTCATCGGGACAGGAGATCTCATCGCTCTCAGTGTTTGCCTTCCGAGCGCGAAGCCAATTAGTACTTCGTTCTGGCACTATATCTGTCAATGCCAACTTGCCCTCTCTCCTCTTTGCTTCGTCTTCTGCCCTCCATTTAGGAATCTTGGTCTTGTATCCGCCAGTGCCGAGGTGGTGGTGGGTACTTGTTCTTCTTCGCAAGTGCCGAGGCGGCTTGGCTCTTAGCCTTGGACTCGTCGGAGTTTTTCATGACACTGAAACATGCCCACTGTTCTGCTGTGATAGGGTACCGCTTCGTTGGGTCCCGTCCCTTCTGCAGCCACTTTTTATTCATATCGTACCTATAGTTCCGGAACGATATTGCTAACTGCTTCATGACATGACCCTTGACCAAACCTTCTGTTCCCTCCGGTAAAATAAACTTAGTGCACAATCGAGTCCAACAATTCGTCCTCTTTACTTCAGGCACCATACTCCAATCACTCCAGGTGATATCAAATTCTTCCTTTACTAACCATCCAATGGCGGCCCTAAATTTGGGTAGCGCCTCTAGAGGTGCTAAGGGCTCTCCGCTCGGGCTAATCTCTGTAATCTTATAAACTTCTTCTAGAAATCTATTCCTTCCTCTATCTCCTCGTGCTCGATCACTCTTTTTCTGTGTACTTCTTCGCTCGGAGGAGGTCCCGGTCGTTTGAGGCGTTGTGTCCTTATGAACATCTTGTGACTCTATCTTCATTTCGGCAACAACTTGAGAGAACACCTCCTATCAATTCAATTGTTAGGTACATACATACACATGCATTATTCTCTCGTATAGACAATCTATGAGCATATATACCTCATCATCATTTGGCTCAGCTTCAGGCTCGTAATTAGGGTCATGTTCCAACTCAAGACGGGCCTTCTTAGCTCTAGGGGATTCACGTGGTGATACGCTCGGGCTCCTATAAGGTTCGGATCCAGCGGAGTCAGATCCAGGTGTACCAACCTGGGCATCGGCCTGCTCAGCGTTTGATAGAGTACTCATCTGCATGGAAATAAGTATAAAATGGATGTACACTAAATTAACTAAGTAAACTAACTCTAATTATGCATGAAATATAAGTATTAACATGGAAAAAACACTAACTTAAAAAAGTATTAACACTAAACTAACTAACTAAATTAACTAAGTAAACTAACTAAAATAACTAAGTACTAGAGTTATATTTAACTTAACTTAACTAATTATGCATGAAATATAACTACACTAACTAAACTTAACTAACTAAATTATGTATGAAATATAACTAACTATGCAAAAATGTTTTTTCTACTAGAGTTATATTTAACTACTAGAGTTATATTTAACTTAACTAATTATGCATGAAATATAACTAAACTAACTAAACTTAACTAACTAAATTATGCATGAAATATAACTTACTATGCAAAAATGATTTTTCTACTAGAGTTATATTTAACTACTAGAGTTATATTTAACTTAACTTAACTAATTATGCATGAAATATAACTAAACTAACTAAACTTAACTAACTAAATTAACTAATTAACTAACTAAATTTACTAACAAAATTAACTAAACTAACTAATAAACTAAACTAATTAAAAACTAACTAAATTAACTAATTCAAAAAACTAATTCAAAAAACTAAATTAACTAATTAAAAAAACTAATTAAATTAACTACTTAAAAACTAACTAAATTAACTAATTAAAAAACCTAAATTAACTAATTAAAAAAACTAATTAAAAAAACTAAATTAACTAATTAAAAAAACTAATAAACTAAACTAATTAAATTAACTAATTACAAAAACTAAATTAACTAACTAAATTAACTAATTACTAAATTAACTAACAAAATAAACTAAACTAACTAATAAACTAAACTAACTAAATTAACTAATTAAAAAAACTAATAAACTAAACTAATTAAATTAACTAATTACAAAAGCTAAATTAACTAACTAAATTAACTAATTACTAAATTAACTAAACTAACTAATAAACTAAACTAATTAAATTAACTACCCTAACTAAATAAACTAATTACTAAAAAACGAATTAACTAATTAAAAAAAAGCAAATGGAGCAGCGTGGCCGCGGTGGCGGCGGAGCGTACCTCGATCTCGGCGGTGGCGGTGGCGGTGGCGGCGGAGCGTACCTCGATCTCGGCGGTGGCGGTGGCGGTGGAGCAGCTGGCGGCGGTGGCGGTGGCGGTGGAGCAGCTGGTGGCGGTGGAGCAGCTGGAGCGTACCTCGATCTCGGCTGGCGGCGGCAGCGGCGGCGGCGCGTCCGCGGTGGAGTAGCGGCGGCGGTGGAGCAGCGACGGCGATGGAGCAGCTCGGCGGCCGGTGGAGCAGCGGCGCGTAGGCAGACGGTGAAGCAACGGCGGCGGTGGAGCAGCGGTGGCGAAATTGGGCAGCCTGACGGCGTTAGATTCAAAAATCGCGCCTCCGGTGACTTAGAAATTTTTGAAGTGCCGCGCGCTGTAATTTATATTGGACGGCATTAGTACAGGCGGGCCATATTGACCACCGCCTGTGAAAATATTAGTACATGCGGTGGTCAATATGGCCCGCCTGTACTAATACATTAGTACAGGCGGCGGTCAATGACGCCCGCCTATACTAATATACATTAGTACAGGCGGCCCTCATTGATAGCCGCCTGTACTAATGTTTTTCCCATTTTCAGTTAGTTAATTTAGTTAGTTTATTTAGTAATTAGTTAAATTAGTTAATTAATTTAGTTAGTTTAGTAATTAGTTAATTTAGTTAGTAATTAGTTTATTCCCTTTATTTAATTTAGTTAGTAATTAAAGGCTTGTTTAATAGGGTTAGTTATTATTTCATGTACTTAATTAGGGTTAGTGGATTAATTTAGTTAGTGTTTAGTAGTTAGTTTAGTTAGTGTTTATTAGTTAGTTTATTTAGTAATTAGTTAAATTAGTTAGTTAATTTAGTTAGTTTAGTAATTAGTTAATTTAGTTAGTAATTAGTTTTTTCCCTTTATTTAGTTTAGTTAGTAACTAATGGTACGTTAATTAGGGTTAGTTATTATTTCATGTACTTAATTAGGGTTTGTGGATTAATTTAGTTAGTGTTTATTAGTTAGTTTATTTAGTTAGTTTATTTAGTAATTAGTTAACTTAGTTAGTGTTTACTAATAATAGGTTTGTTGGTTAACTTAGTAAGTAATTAAAGGCTTGTTTAATAGGGTTAGTTCTTATTTCATGTACTTAATTAGGGTTTGTGGATTAATTTAGTTAGTGTTTATTAGTTAGTTTAGTTAGTTATTAGGGTTAGTTATTATTTCATGTACTTAATTAAAGGCTTGTTTATTTAGTAATTAGTTTATTTAGTTAGTTTATTTAGTTAGTTTATTTAGTAATTAGTTAATTTAGTTAGTGTTTACTAATAATAGGTTTGTTAGTTAACTTAGTAAGTAATTAAAGGTCATTTATTCCCTGTATTTAGTTTAGTTAGTAATTAAATGCTTGTTTAATAGGGTCAGTTAATATTTCATGTACCTAGGGTTAGTAAATAAAATAGAATCCAAAGGTATACAAGAAGGGGAAAGAGGTTTCAATTAAGATTTGTTTAATTAAGTTAGAAAATAATATCATAGTCCAAAGATATACAACAAATGGAAATGTAAACATCTGCTTAATAAGAAAGAGTAGCATTAGGTACAAATGATAAGTGGTACATTAATTAGTTACATGATAAACAATCTAGCGTGCTACAGTCCTTCCTTGTCCATCATAGCGCACCCAGGGCAAAGAGGTTTGCGGGATACTTTTCTCCACATTTTTTATCTTTTCTTCAAAGTTTGTAAAAAGAGACATCTCGCTGAACTGATTAACATCCTCTAAATCCATTACACCATCAACTCCTACAATTTGTTGCTTTCCAGGGATTGCTACGTGCTTTGGCTTTTGGGTACTTTTCTTTTCATTTATAGATAGAATTTGTTCCACATAGAACACCTGTGCGGCACGGTTAGCAAGGATCCACAGATCATCTTTGTAACCTACTTTACTTAGATCAAGAACTCTTTGGCCATAGTTATCCACATTGACATGTTTATCTTGAACCCATCGACATCGGAACACTGGAATCTGCAGGCGTGGACCATATTCAATCTCCCATATGTCATCAATGAATCCAAAGTATGTAGTTTCTTCACCAGTTGTATCATCTACAGCCTCACATCGAACGCCACTATTCTGGGCCATGCGCTTGGTGTCCCTAAAACTGGTGGAAAATGTGAAGCCACTAATGTCATAGCTCTACCATGATATGACCTGGCTTGATGGTCCAGATGCTAAAATCTTGATGGTTTCTGATTCATCTGTCATGTCCAAATTCTTTAGCCATGCGGTGAACCGACGCTTGTGTTCCTTGTGTACCCAATCATTTGTGCATCCTGGATTCTCCTCACGAAGCTCTTTCATGTGCTGATTGGTGAATGGGTCCATTATTATGAGTTGTTGTAGTATGTTGTAGTGTACCTCTAGGACTATGTTGTAATCTGGCGGGATGAATGATTTTCGTCCCATCCTCTCTCGTCCACCAAGCCTTCCCTCATGTCGCAACGGAGGCAAACCAATTGATACCTGGTCTTTTAGGAGATTATTACATAATGGTCCTCCAGACTCAATGGACTCTTCTGTAGTGTATGCCTCTATCATGGAACCCTCCGGATGAGCACGATTTTCCATATAGCCATTCAATATTGACATGAAACGCTCATATGTCCACATTTCATGGAAATACATGGGGCCCAATGCCTCAATTTGAGGCACCAAATGAATAATAAGGTGTACCATGATATCAAACAACGATGGGGGAAAGCACATCTCCAACTGGCTCAATGTCTCTGCAGCAAATTTCTGTAGGGACTCTAACTCATCACGGATAATTACCTTTTTAGATATCTTATTGAAGAAGTAGCACAACCGTGTGATTGTCATCTTTAAAAACACTGGATTTATAGCCCTGATGGCAATAGGAAGAAAAGTGGCTAGCATTACATGACAATCATGTGAGTTATAGTTGGTGAGTGTAAGGTCTTTCATCGAAACAAGACTCCTTATGTTGGAGCAGAAACCAGATGAAACTTTTAAATTCTTCAACCACACACACATTGCATGTTTCTCATCTCTGTTCAGGTTATAGCTTGCTGCCGGTAGATGGTACTTCCCATTCTCTAGGAGTACAGGGTGAAGTTCTTTTCTGATCTTTAAATGTTGCATGTCCAAACGTGAATTGAGACCTTCCTTTGTCTTGCTCTTTATGTCTAGCAAAGTTCCAACTACGCTGTCAAACACATTCTTCTGAACATGCATACCATCGATCGCATGTCGTACGTCTAAGTCTTTCCAGTACGATAAGTACTTAAAAAAATAGACTTCTTCTTAAATGTGTCCCCCTCATTTGCCTTCACAACCTTTCTTGGTTTCCCATCTTTGGTCTTTCTTCCAAACACAAACTTGACATTCTCAACTATCTTATACACTCTGTGCCCTTTACTATAACCTGATGGAGCAGTAGATTTTGATTCATCCGTATTGTTAAAGTACTTATTCATCTTTTGTAAGCGATACTTATGGCCTGCCGGTAGCCACCTCCTATGCCTCATGTAAACTATCTTGTTAGATGAAGGAAGAGACATGTGCCATGTTCCATCTATGCACTCTACACAACCAATCTTTCCCTTGAACTGGCCTGATAATGAGAAGAGAGCAGGATAATCATTAATTGTGACAAAAATAATTGCTCTCAGTGTGAATGTCTCTTTGCGGAACGCATCGATCATTTTGACACCCACTTCCCATAGTATTTGCATCTCTTGCATTAAGGGCTCTAGAAATACATCCATATCAACTCCAGGTTGTGTAGGTCCAGAAATAAGAACGGTTAGCAAAAGATATTTTCTTTTTTGACTCAACCATGAAGGAAGATTGTATATTGTCATGATCACTGGCCATGTGCTGTGCGTGCTGCTCCTCTCGGCAAATGGATTCATTCCATCAGTACTCAGAGCAAACCTTACATTTCGTGGGTCCTCAGCAAAGTCTGGATATTTCTTATCGAATTCTTGCCATTGCTTTGCATCGGCTGGATGTCGTAACTTTCCATCATCTTTCCTTTCATCAGAAGCATGCCAGGTCATAAGTTCCGCATCATCAGGGTTTGCAAACAAACACCTCAAACGATCAACCACAGGGAGATATCATATCACTAATGCAGGAATTCTTCTCAACGCATAATAGTCCACTTCGATATTGCTAGTGGGCTTTGAACGTTTGTCTTGTTGAGTCTTTGTTTGCGTCTTCTTTCGCTTCCTCCCTGAAGAAACATAGGCTGCATTCTCTTCCTCTTAATGATCTTTATTCGTCTTGTACCTACTAGCACCGCAGTTTGGACAACTCTCTAAGTCTTTATACTGATCACCCCAATATAGGATACAATGATTTCTACATACGTGGATCTTCTCAACACCCATCGTAAGTGGACTGACTAGCTTCTTTGCATAGTACGTGTTAGCAGGCACTCTGTTCTCCTTAGGAAGAAGGTCTCCAAGTACACGCAATAAATCATTGAAACTAGCATCGGACCAACCATATCTAGCCTTAATCGTCAAAAACTGAAGAACAGCCCGTAGTGTCGACCACTCTTTGGTACAACCTTTCGACTCGTCGTACAAAGGCTCTTTTGCTGCCTTTTTCAAGGCTTCCATTCGGTTCATGAAGAATATTGATGGATCCGCACAACGGTTCATTATTGCCTCTAAGAAATCTGCATCTTCAATGGCATCAGTGTTAACATGCTGAGTTTCATTAACATCGGACGTAGAATTATGAGTTTGATTGACATCTGGCATAACATGATGGGTTTCATTGATATCTGGCATAGCATCACATTCATTGAGATATGGCATTGGACTCTCCACATTGATGTTACTTGCAGTGTTGTCAGTTGTCCGCATATAAGGTGTAGAACTACCCTCACCATGTTTTGTCCAAATCAAGTAGTCCTCCACAAATCCTCTGCAAACCAAATGAGAAGCGATTGCTTCCACATTGTCAAATACCACAATATTTTTACAGTCTGCGCATGGACAACATATGTGCTTCGTCTTTGTTCTCTGAGCATGTATCTTCACGGCATCAATAAATTTTTGGACCTCCACTACATAAGATGGGTCTAATCTTGATAAGTTGTACATCCATAATGACCTCTTCATATTTATCTGTAGTTAGGAAAATATTGTATGTCACTCTAAAAACAAAACGAAAATAATCCCTCATAACTAAGATTCTATCCTCCATCAATTAAATAGATATGAAAACCTACCTCTTACAGAATTTACAAAATAAAAAATTTAAATAATTATTTAAACTCATTTTTATAATTATAAGAATTAATTAAACGGAGATGGCATCTTGATTAACAAACCCTAAGTATAAGAAAAAATAAGAAACCCTAATTAACAAACCCTAAGTACATGAAATACTAACTAACCCTAATTAATAAGCCATTAATTACTAACTAAATTAATTAACTAACTCTAAGTACATGAAATATCTAACCCTAAGTAATAAACCATCAATTACTAACAAAAATTATTGAAAAACCTAAGCTACTTGAAATAATAACTAACCCTATTTAACAAACCCTAAGTATAGACAATAATAACTAACCCTAATTAACAAAACATTAACTACTAAATTAATTCATAAACCCTAAGTATTCTATTACATAGATCTACTCACAAGAATTCTAAAAAGTATTTATTTTCTATAATCCGAGCAAGATACAATTTACTATGAATTTACAAAAAAAATAGCTAAAACTCTCTCTCTTGCCCTAGCTATGAACCCTAACCCTAGATTTACAGCACCTCCAATACAAGAATTGAACCAAAGAATCACTAAAAAAATGGCGGCAACGACACTAACTAACCTTTTGGAAGTTTCTCACCAAAGAAATGAAGTTCAAAGCATCCCCCCTTGGAATCGCCACCTCTGTGTCGGCCACTGTGCACACAGCACGGGAGTAACTGTTCTTGTCTGGAGGTGGAAGAAGGGAATTTATTGCAGCATTAACACAGGCGGTTGGTAAGGAGGACCGTCTGTGTAAATACCCCTATATTTACACAGGCGGTTGAGATAGGAGAGCCGCCTGTGTAAATGGTTTTACACAGGCAGTTCTCTTGCTGGGCCCACCCTATTTTTTGTACTGGCATCATGAAGTTGTGAACCGCCTCTGAAAAAAAAAGACATGGCAGCAAAAATGATTTTTCTACTAGTGCTCGTCCATAACTTGAGGATCTAGTATTTCAACCAGATTGCCTTCGTCATGTAACTTGGCAAAATGTGCAACAAGCCCGTCGCCACTAGAGGACAAGTATGAAGATGATGGCTTCTTCCTAGTGAGCAATTTCACAAGAATGACACCGAAGCTATATACATCATTTTTATCATTAAGCCGCCCTGCATAAAAGTACATAGGATCCAAGTATCCTATAGTTCCTTGAACAGCTGTGGTTAATCCGGTTCTATCTACTGGTATATACCTTGAAGCTCCAAAGTCCGACACCTTTGCTGCCAAAGTATCATCAAGAAGTATGTTACTAGACTTGATATCTCTATGGATGATTGGGATTGAAACTGATGAGTGAAGATAGGCAATAGCATTAGCAGTTTCAGCCGCGATCCTTGATCTATTTCTCCATGATAGTGATCTTGGCCTCTCGACATGAAGATGCTGATAAAGTGTTCCATTGGAAATAAACTCATAAACCAACAATGGGACCTCTGTTTCTAGGCAACACCCCAAAAATTTTACCACATTCCTATGGTTGATCTGCGAGAGAATGGCAACCTCGTTTATGAACTCATCTATTTCTCTTTGGATTGTTATCTTTGACTTCTTGATAGCCACAACATGTAGGTCCGACAAAATACCTTTGTAAACAGTACCATGCCCTCCACCACCTAGCTCACGAGCTGGGTCAAAGTTGTTCGTTGCCTTTGCAAGCTCATCCACTGATATGATCATTCTTTCCGCAATGTCGGTCCTTTGTGATACCAATTGCTGCAATAGTTGTCCACGATTCTGCTCAAAATACTTTTGTTTTAACTTCATTGCCCTCCTATGCTTAAACCTTTGAGTAATAAAGAATGCAATGACAACCAAAATTATAAAGCCTGCTGCGCTACCAACTCCTATGCCAATGATTACACCTGAAAGTGTACAGATGTGTTTATGGTTATTACCTTTTGAATTAAATAAAATTTAAGAAAATATCAACAAAAACAAATAGCTAGATACCAATCTATAGAAATCTCATGCAGAAGACAATATAGTGATTTATAAGTACTTATTTAGTGTCCTTTTTTTTTACTATAATCATATATCATTATCAAAAATCTAAATAGGTAGATTGTATCTAAAGCAATGACATGTGGATCTTCACTTTTTTTTGTGATTTATGGTCCATATGTGGGTACTAAGTCGTTCACACAACCCCTAAAAAAAGTCGTTCACACAATATCTTTACTTTTATTAAAAAGACGATTTTGTTTGTATTTTTAGATTATGTGTTTGCATATCCATAAGCACCCAGGCTTGGAACTATATCGTCCTTTTCTAAAAGAAATATAATGAAGTGATAGACAATGTGAAGTATGATTGCACTGATGCTAATATTATGTGTTTGGAGAGGAGATAAAGATCATTCGTTTTATGGACAAGGTTGTTGCTACTCCCTCGGGTCAAAATCAAGCTATATTTTACGACTGTCTAGAGTAAAAAAAATTCAAGCTTTGACTACAAAGTACTTCTTTACATGTTGGGGTTTAAATGCTTTGATGTGATACTAGAAGTAGGTTGTCTTAAAAGATGACTTCACAAAAGTATGCGGGTATGTTTGGTTGCTAGCCATGGATTGTCACAACTAACCTTAGGCAAGTGTGGCAAGCAAATTGGTTGCCACACTTTGTCATATCTAAGGGAATCTTGCCACACTTTTATACTCTATGACATGTGGAGCCTAAAAGAATCTCGTCTAGCCTTAGTCACTAACCAAACACTTGTCAACTTAGTTAAACTTGTCTAAGGTGAAGTGTGGCAAAGTATGGCTAGCAACCAAACATCCCCGGCATCTGCTATTTTTTTTAGATATGTTATAATAAAATCCACGCTATTAATTAGACTCTGATTTGCTAGATTTATTTCAGAATTTACCGGCACTATGCATTCAGTAACCTTAAAACATCACTTATATTTGTGATTGGAACCTCGACGACCCAACGGAAAAATAGTCTTTCTAAAATCGTACCTGTGGCTTGGTGCCCTCCGCCTCCGGTGCAGTAGTAGCTTCCCATGGTATTGATGCAGGTACCTTTGCAAGCACGGAAAGGAGAAAGACACTCATCGATGTCTGTCATTTGAATATACTGTTATTACATAATGGAAGGCAAATCACAGGTAACAAAGCAACTCGGTACAAATACAGAGAAAATAGAAGTGATTATGGAGAAGGATCTATGCCAACCTGCACAGCCTCCAAGTATATAGGGATCGCCCTCGTAACCCATAGAGCAGCTGCAGAGATAGCCATTGGGTGCGTCGACGCACTGGCTGTTTACGGACAAGCATTTATATAATGATAATGATGATCCCTTGTTTCTCATGGTTTCCTCGCAAGGTTTCATTACCAACAGCCCAATCGAGCACCAATGGAACCCCACGGTCGCTATTTCCATATAGTTGTCCAAATTTTGTTGAGGTGACATACAAAGGATCAAATTTGAACCAATTTACTTGGGCGACGAAAGCGTAGCTGCACGGGCTGCTAAAATTCTGGGGCGTAGACATGTGCATGTTGTCTGCTGTTACAATAAACGAGGCATTCACGGACCTAAGATTACCTGGAGAGGGGATGGAAGTCTGGCAGCAACCTATGCCAGCACACTGTGTAATAATGTCCATGCTATCTTGGTTGCAGAATGATCCGCATGCGCTGGTGTACCCATCCTGGCTCTGGCTACCGATTCCTGCAACGATAGCACACCCGATTGCTGTGAGTTCGTTCTTCTCGGATACTGTGAAAGGGGGCACTGGTATGAAGGGGGGCTGCAACTTGGTGCCATTGTGGCAGGTACTGGATATGGGATTTTCCACGCGAACTTCGCCTTGGGACGAATCGATATTAAGCAGTTTGAAAAAGGAGTCCCCAACGCGGAGATATGCCGCTTCTCGCCCTTGCCCATCGACTAGGCATGAAACGTTAAAAGAGGGCTCCAAAGAGCAGTTGCCCCCGATGCCGAAAGGGTAGGGGATGGTGATGTAGCCACAGCTCCTTTGGCAGACGGAGCTGGCGGCCATAGCTCCATGAACACTATGCTCCAAGGACAGGGTGGTGGCCGCCACAGCTAGCAGTAATAGTAACGTCTTACCTGCAGTGAAGAAATAAGCAAAGGTATTAAAGTCGAGATGCGAGTGAGCGCCGGCAGATAACCCCCTAAATTTGCATCTATCATCATGAAAAATAAATCAAATTACCCAATTTGTCATTATGAATCTCATAGTGCCTCTATCCACCTTTTCTATTAGAAAAAATAATTTGAAATAACCCTCTAACTTTGTATCTGAATTATTCACATCTATCGTTATGAAAAATAATTTTAAATACACCATAATGATCTTATAGATTACCCACCTTTATAATTATGAAAGATAATGCAAACTAACCTCCTAAATTTACATTCAACATACCCATATTACCTTTATATTTATATACCATTATAAAAAAATTATCTCTCAAATTTACATGTAATACTAATACATGTTATCATAAAAAAAATCGACATACATAGTGTACAATACATATATATTTTGAAACTATTAAATTCTACAACTGTGTAATTTAATAACCATGTTATGTTTCACCATGTATACTAAGTAATCATATATACATTTGGATAGATATTTATTTAATAGCTTATGAAGCATGGAAAATGTTGAATTGACATACCACATATCATTTGAAAGCCTGTGTTTGGTTTTGTGTAATTGATGAAGCCTATGTTACTAACCTATTATCTCTAGAGTGATTATATGAGATAGGTTGGTACAATTCGAGTAGTGGAGCAAAGATGGAAAGTGATGGATCAAGTGCTCCAACTTGAAGAAAAGAAAGAGAAAAACAAAAAGGAGGATCAAGACAAAGGTATAATGTCATAAGATCTTTTGTTTTGGCACTAGAGACACCATAGAGGGTGTAAGTGCATTTAGGATTGATAGTTGTACTATTAAGAGGGGAGAAATGCTTAGTTATTCAGTTATCAAGTGCCACTAGGTGATCTATACATAGTGCATATGCATTAGACCTAGTGTGAGAGCAAATCATGTGAAGTAAAACTAAAAACATACTAACACATACACATTGAGGTGATCTAACGAAGTTAGTACATGTGTTTGGCATGATATGAACCCTAGTGAGTGGGTTTTACATTAAAACTGAGCTGAAGATTGCTGGTGTTAGACAATGAGAGTTGTTTGCGGTGCAACCAGGAGCTATTGTCTTCTTGACAATCCTTCACCCATGCACCAAGGGACTACACCTAGTGCCTAGCATCTAAGAGCAAAGGTGGAGAATTTAGAAACTTTCTAGAGCTCACTTAGGGGGCACCAGACGCGTCCAGTGGGCAACCCTAAATATTGATCAACTGAATAAGGTGCACCGGACTCCGATGCTGGACCACCTGACGTGTCCGGTGTGTCTGGATGCTTACTGGAAACACAGCGGACGCTGCCACCGGACGCGGTGCGTCTAACCATTGCATGTCTAGTGCAAGTGAAGAAAATGCCCATAGAGTGGCACCAGACGCTGAGCGAGTCCGGTGAGGGGTCACCGGACACGTCCGATGAGGAAAAATGCATTAGGGACCTCATTGTGTTGTCATCGGACGTTGTAACCAGCGAAGTCTGGTGCTTACACAGAATGTGTCAATTCATTGGGAAATCGTGCGGCAACGGGTGGATTCAAATGGCTAGTAAACGTGTCACCTAGCGATACACCATACGCTGGCACCAGACGCGTCCGATGTAACATAACAGCGTGTCCGGTGGTCGCGCAGAGATGTGTTTGAAGGGGTAACGGCTCTATCTCTTGGAGGGGGCTTATAAATAGTTGTTGATCGACTTTGAAGGCCAACTCTTGGTCGTTTCATTCACTCCTTCACACCTAGAGCTAAGAGACACTCCTCGCACTACATTTGCTTGATTTCTAATCATTCTAGTGAGAGAGGAGAGCAAGCTAGTGCATTTGCATTGTGTTTGAGCACTTAGTGGCACTTGGGCTTGCATTGCTATGGATTTCTCATTACTCTGGGAGTTTTTCGACTCCTAGACAACTTGAAGCAGTGAGATCATTGAGCGGAGGTTTGGTGATTGACATCTCTAGTGGATTGCCCGTAGCTTTGGGATCTTTATCTTGTGTTGATTGAGCAGCACCCGGTAGCGGGTTAGGCGGGTCTAGCCTATTAGCGTGTGGATCACCAAGTAGGTGTATCGCTATAACAAGGACTAGATTGCGACAACCAAGTGAACCTCGGTAAAAATCATTGTGTCAACCTTCTTGCCAAGGATTTTATTTGTGCTATTAGTATATTGGTTATTCTCTCATCACGTTGGTATAATCCCCTCTAACTCTACTCTTTGCTATTACTTGATTACATTATTACAAAGTAGAGTACCATAGTTATCTTGTATATCATCCTGTCTAGTTTAGCTTTGTTTCCTTAATTTAGTTATCTAGCCATATCTTGTGTAAAATCCTTTAGCTAGCAACTAGAATTGTGGGCAGGTGGCTTGCAACTTTTGGTAGTGCTAGTGCAAAATTCGCATTTAGCCTTTTGTTATACTAATCATTGTTGATAAGTGTTTAGGCTATTCACCCCCCCCTCTAGCCGCAATATTATAATATGATGATGACATACCTGATAATCAATTTCATTAGTTTGTAACTTTTTATTTTAATTATTTTACATATTTTAATGTCATATTAGTATTGATAATTTAATTTAAATCACTCTATCATATATAAACCAATACTAATAGGACCTACACATATAATCATGTAATATAATAAATTCAGTAAGTTGATCCAATTTTAGTTTCAACTTAACTAACATGTCAAAAACAATACTAATAGGACCTAAACATTTTTTTTAAAAAAATTGAATAAAAGATGAAAAACACACTAGACATTCTATTTTTAACATGTGAAAAAATTGCACAACTCAATTAGAAGTCAAAAGCTAAATATTAGGTTTTCAAGTAAATATATATTAAGTCACAGAAAAAATTGCGAAACTATTATTCATTAAGTCACAGAAAGGGATGCAACTAGAGTTTATATACCTTAATATTAGGTTTTCAAGTAAATATGGGGTTGTTTGGGACTGCTCTGCTCCATGTTTTTTAGCCAAACGGTTTTAGCTCCACGCACACAGCTCCAGAAAAAAAAAGGTGGAGTTGTGAGAGCACCTAAAGAGGTACTCCATAAACTTTAGTTTTTTGTGGAGCTGCTCCACAGTGGAGTTTGCGGAGCAGAGTTTGTGGAGCAGTCCCAAACAAGACCATATATATATCACACTAGGAAAAAGTAAATACTCTAAATTCTAAATATAGGTATTTAATGGAGCCTCCATGTTAATCCTCATGAGACACGATAGAAAAACAAAATATAGATCCCAAAAATTCTCACAAAAATCTAAAACTTTTGACCATCAATTTAGTATAACCTAATCACCATTGCTAATGCAGTAATATCTATTGGATCTATCTATTTTCTAATAGTTACCCACCTTTGTTAAAACAACATAAAGTAGTAATACATGGATCTATATCTATAAACTGCCCACATATGCCATTAAGAAACATGATGTATAGTATACCTAAATTCGCGTACTCTTATTATTATATATATAAGTAACACAAGTTTATCTTATTATTTGAAAAATTAAATATTCTCTGAAATCTACATCTAAAAGTTATCAACATCTTCTATTATTTGTTAAGTAACCATAGAGCATGTATATGTTGGTACTTCTATCAGTATTTTTGGTATATTAAGATTCGATTAAAGCATGTCTTGTCAGCGGATACATCTCAATAATAAAGAATTTTTTATATTCAATTATATGTTTTTCACTTTTGTTTTTAAACAACATATCTTTTTTAAAAGTCTAGCCCATGCAGCGGAAGGAGTCGGAGATGATGGCCGCATGAGACGGCCCGACGATAAAGTATGCGTATGGAGAATTGGAGATCCTCCCCACACAGGGCGTCGAAGGCTCTGAGCTCGGCCAGGGGGGTGGCATGACTCCTCACATTGAAACCAGCGACGTGATGTGCGCCTGTGCTGACCGACGGACGCGTAGAGGAGTAGGCGGTCGACGGCGAGCTGACGCGGGGTAGGACGCCGGAGGCAGCACAATAATCGCAACGGCCTCTGTCTCCAGCGACATGAATCTTACCTGCCATGCGTCGTCTATGCAAACTCCTCGAGGGCATAGCATCTGGGGATGGAGCGGCAAACCGAGAGATGTGTCATATACTGTATATATAAATGCCTTGCTCAAGGTCGCGTTGTTCGCAAAAATATATATATATATATATTAGGTAGGTGTGTGTATATATATCGCCCTCGCCTACCGGCTACCGTGTCGTGGTGGGTAGGCAGCAACGCGCGCGATGCATCGGGTGGGTCTTGACTGTTGACTGCTTCCCGCTTCCGTGGCTCTGCTTAGAACATGCATGGTTAATAATATAATTTAGCCGGTAGTCAGCTATATGACATTGCCACACATCATATATAGCTAATATTGTAGTCGACTCGTATAACAGGCTAGCCACTAGCCATTGTAAAAACAAGGATTCATTTCTAAATGTGTTTATAAAAGGGCTTATTTCTAGAAATAGATTACAATGTATTCTAAAAATAATTTCAATTTTAATTTTCAAAAGGTATCTAAAAGTTTTTGTTTTGACTTTGAAAATTAGATTCAAAGTAGTTCTAGTTCTAAAATGATCCTTGAAAAGAAGAGTTTGTGAAGGGTTTTAAAATATCAAATTTGAAAATAGCTTTGAAAGTATATTTACAAAATTTTAGTTATAAAATATTGAAATTTTTGAACTTAAATGTTTTAAATTATATTTTGAAGAATAGTTTAACCCTGGTTTAAAATAAGAAAGCGTTTTCTTTTTTCTTCTTCTTCCTTGTTTCAGGCCTTTTTCAGTTCTCATACCATCCCCGACGCCTTTTCTCGCCATGTCAGCCCACCGGCGGCCTGCAGAAGTCAGCTCCGTGCCCGTTTCCTCAGCACACTCCTGCCTAGTGGCCCAGCTTGTTGCATGGAGTACTAGCCCAGGATGCACCGCCGCTTCTGGCACTGCTCAGGGAGGCCTTCCCGCTCGTCAGCAACCGTTCTTCTACGAGTAGGATGACAATGGTTTTGTCGGGCCTGTTTGGAACGCAGGAATTTCACAGGAATCGGTTCATTTTCACAGGACAAACGCAGGAACGGGAAAAAATTCCCGCGTTCCAAACAGGGCCTTAGTTCCTCTGAAACTTTTAAAACTTTACCACATCGAATCTTTAAAATACATACATGAAACTTTAAATATAGGTAAAAAAATAATTAATTATATAGTTTATTTGTAATTTACGAGACAATTTTTGAGTCTAGTTACTCTATAATTATATAATAATTACCAAATACTAACGAAACGGTAGAGTACTTTACATGGGTAAAGTTTTTGAAAAAAAATGTACCTGCAAAGAAAACTATGTCCATATGCGGGTGCAGTTTTATGTTCATACGTCATACACATGTCGAAGCGAGTAGCGGGTCTCACTCTCACGAGTTGTCCATGCATGACGATAAAATGTTAAACTTTAGTTTCAATTTTCATGAGGTGATATATGACATCATACTCTATGTTAAAAAACAACTTAACATTTTCATCAATATTTTGATAGGTTAGGAAGTTTAATAAAAAATGAACACCATATATACAAAAGGTAGTAACCATTTTTTTAAAAGCTCGACAATCATTAACCAAGACTAACGCTTAGAAAGACCGCCTCTGAAATAATCGACTAATGGAGGAGGACATCGGTTAATGAATTAACAGAGGTGGTCGTCTAATGTTGCCCGCCTTTGTTAATCCTTAACCGAGGCGGACGCTCAGCCAGCAGCCCCGCCAACGATTAACGAGCAACACCGCCCAGCCTGCTTGCCTCGGAAAATAAAGCGTACCGCTTCACAAAATCATTTGTATAGTAGTACGTAGTACCAGAGAACATGAGAAAGCACAACCTATTCGTGGTGAGAGGGTGTAGAGGCGCATGCAATGCCTTAGGGCTTATTCAGTAAGGATCTAGATTTATGTAGAAACATTTCAGGCAATAAATTCAAATAATTAGACTGCTTGATTGCAGAATTAGAATCGCTACGAAACTCACGTTTTCAATGTTTCACAATTATAGGCAAAAAAAAGAGAATCACTTGTAGTCATTTCTGCTAGAAATGTGTCACCTATATGCTCTTTGGCATGATTTCTACTTATTTTCAAAAGAATGGGAATCGGTTTTGTGTGCGAAACACACCCTCAAGAAGTGTGTCATCATCAGGGCCCCTCATGAAATGGTGGTAAAATGCATTTTTACTATCGAATTTGTGTAGACCAGCAGTGAAATGATTTTGCCATCATTTTTATTTTAAATCAGCAGTGATACTTATAACCGATGATTTTAATTACACCAAAGGTGAAAATCCTCTCAACAATGGAGAACCGGTGTTGGCCCTATCTATTAATGCACTTATAGCTAAGGGCCTATTTCGTAGCACTTCACGAGCCGTGATGAGCAATGGAGAAACGGCCCTCCCCTGCTCCACTTCATTGACGAAGCTCGTGAATCACGCTAAGAGGGGCGAGGAGAAAGAGAAGAAGCAAAAAAAAAAAAAAGCTTTCCTTGCTTCTTCCTACACACATGGCGTCCAGCGTGGCCTTGGCTTGCTTTGTCCCTGGGGCACCGAGGATGGGGCCAGAGTTGGGGTTTGTCGCCAGGGTTAAGACTGCTCGCACTGCTATTCCTCTAACTCCATTCTCTATTTGTCCTAGTCATCAAGATTCTTTTCTCTATAGACGTTTCTTTCCGTACTTATCATCCTCTATATCTAATACTCTATACTAACTACATATTTATCACTTTATCTAAATATATCTATGCGAGATCTTGTTTTGAAGGATTTATTGAAACAAATTTAATGGTGTAATCAGAATTTAATTTGGATTTTCGGTTTATGAATTATAACGTTTTTTATCATTGCA
>CM039125.1:47476498-47490598 GCA_022036555.1 Microstegium vimineum
TTTACATCGAGTTGATGTGTCTGGAGTTGTTTCCGTCGAATTGTTGTATTTCTAGTTGAGCATCTCCAACAACTCTTTAAAACATGTTAATATTTTCTATAACTTTGACAAAATCATAAAATTCCTTCTCCAACAACTCTTTTCTTGTATTTATCGAAACTTGCTATCGAATCGCCTGCGCGCGCGGGCTGGGTTGCTATCGCCGTGTAGGTAGCCGCGCTATCGTTTCGTTTTCTTTCCTTTCCTTTTTTTTTCTTTTTTTTCCTTTTCTTTTTCGGTGCCGCTTTTTCTCTGCATAGGCCGTTTCGTTTTCTTTCTTTTTTTTCCTTTTTCTATCTTCGTCGTTTCATTTTCTTTACTTTTCTTTTCTTTTTTCGGTGCGGCTTTTTCTCCTTTTTCTCCTTTTTATTTTTACTTTTTTTTCTTTCGTATGTTTTTTCATTTGGACGGACGTACATTATTTTCTATATCTCCTCCGCGCTTCGCCGTCACGCTGAGATGAATTACTAGCTGGTGGGCTTTTTTTTTTAAGTTTAGAAAATTGGAATAGCAAATTGTTGGAGAGAGATTTTTTTTTTACTTGTCAAATAATTTAGGAACATAAGATTTGGCAAATCATTTTTTCCAAGTTGTTAAAGATGCTCGATTTTAAATCTAGATTCTCAAAAACTCAGCAAACTTGTTTTATTTTATTATTCTAATATAAATCACGGCAAAGAGCTTTTGTCGTCCTTTCTAAAAAAATATGCATGTGTTACATTTTTATCAGCCATGGACGTACCCGTATCCGTGAGACCTCACGGATACTCACGTGGACATGGGTATGACGTATGAACATAAAACTGCACTTGCATATGGACATAGTTTTCTTTGTAGGTACACAAATTTTCTCATAAATATGAGTATAGGTGAATGACAAAACCATTGTCATCCCTGGGCAGTGGCAGAAGCGGCGGTGCATCCTGGGCTACTGTTCCATGCAACAAGCTGGGCCACTAGGCTGGGGCCTATGGAGATGAAGGAGCACGGTAGCAGAAGTGGGCTTAGGAAATGGGGCACGGAGCTGGCCTCTGCAGACCGGTGGGCTGACTTGGGGAGAAAGCTGACACCTGCAAAAAGGCCCGAAACAAGGAACAACAACATCAACTTCAACAAAGTCTGTAATCCCAAACAAGTTTTGGTAGGTTGGAGTTGAAACCCAACAAGATACCCAAGTCATCGTTCCAACACTTCAATAGCTGTTTTTCAGGCAATCCTATCCAAACATAGATCTCTAGATATATCCTAAGCTTTTAAATCCCTATTCACCGTCTCCGCCCATGTCAACTTCGGTCTTCCTCTGCCTCTCCTTATATTATTAGGTTGGCTTGGGACTCCACAGCGCACTGGTGCATCTGGCGGTCTCCTCTGGACATAGCCAAACCATCTCAACCGATGTTGGACAAGCTTTTCTTCAATTGGTGCCACCCCTAGACGATCACGTATATCATCATTCCGAACTCGGTCCATTCTTGTGTGACCACAGATCCAACGCAACATGCGCATTTCTGCAACACTCATTTGTTGAACATGTCGAGCCTTTGTGGGCCAACATTCGGCTCCATACAACATTGCAGGTCTAATTGATGTCCTATAGAACTTGCCTTTTAGCTTTTGGGGTACCCTCTTGTCACATAGAATGTCAGAAGCTTGACGCCACTTGATCCACCGTGCTTTGATTCTATGGCTAACGTCTGCATCAATATCTCCATCCCTTTGTAGCATCGATCCCAGATATCGGAAGATGTCCTTTTTAGGCACGACTTGACCTTCCAAACTCACATCTCCCTCATCCTGAGCCGTTGTGCCAAAGTCGCATTTCATATACTCGGTTTTAGTCCGACTTAGTCTAAAACCTTTAGACTCAAGGGTCTGCCGCCACAGCTCAAGTTTCCTATTTACTCCCGCCAAGCTTTCATCAACTAACACTACATCATCGGCGAAGAGCATGCACCAAGGGATGTCCCCTTGAATGTCCCTTGTAATCTCGTCCATTACCAAGGCAAAGAGATACGGGCTCAAGGCTGACCCTTGATGAAGCCCAATTCTAATCGGAAAGTAATTAGTATTACCATCATTGGTTCGAACGCTAGTCACAACATTGTTGTACATGTCCTTGATGAGGGTCACGTACTTTGTTGGGACTTTATGTCTATCCAAAGCCCACCACATAACATTTCTTGGTATCTTGTCATAATCCTTCTTCAAGTCAATGAAAACCATATGTAGATCCTTCTTCTGCTCTCTAAATCGCTCCATAACTTGTCTTAACAAGAAGATTGCTTCTGTGGTTGACCTTCCAGGCATGAAACCAAATTGGTTGGTAGATACTCGTGTCCTTCTTCGTAGGCGGTGCTCGATGACTCTCTCCCATAGCTTCATAGTGTGGCTCATCAACTTAATCCCATGATAGTTATTACAACTCTGGATGTCACCCTTGTTCTTGTAGATTGGTACCAAAGTGCTTCTTCTCCACTCCTCAGGCATCTTGTTCGATCGGAAGATATTATTGAACATCTTGGTTAGCCATACTATAGCTATATCCCCAAGGCATCTCCACACCTTGATTGGGATACCATCCGGGCCCATCGCTTTGGTCCCTTTCATCCTTTTCAACGCTTCTCTGACCTCCGATTCTTGAATTCTCCGCTCAAAGCGCCTATTGTTGTCATCAAACGAGTCGTCCAACTGAACAGGGGAGTTCTCGTTCTCCCCATTGAACAATTTGTCAAAATACTCTTGCCATCTTTGTCTGATCTCATCCTCTTTCACCAAGAGTTGCTCCCTCTCATCCTTAATGCACTTGACTTGAGTAAAGTCCCTCGTCTTCCTTTCACGAGTCCTAGCCATCCTATAGATGTCCTTTTCTCCTTCCTTCGTATCAAGACGCTTGTACAAATCTTCATAAGTCCGTCCCTTTGCCTCCGCCACTGCCCGTTTTGCAGCCTTCTTTGCCACCTTATACTTTCTATGTTATCTGCACTCCGGTCCTGGAACAAGCTCTTATAGCCTTCCTTCTTCTCCTTAATTGCCTTTTGAACATCCTCATTCCACCACCAAGTGTCTTTCATAGCGCATCCACTTCCTTTGGTCACACATAGCACCTCTGCAGCAACCTTTCGAATGTATGTCGCCATCTTCTCCCATATATTGTTGGCGTCACCTTCGTCCTTCCACGGGCCCTCTTCAATAACTCTTGCCTTGAAGATCTTTGATGTCTCCCCTTCTAAATTCCACCACTTTTTTCTTGCAATCTTGGCTTGTTTAGCCCTACAAGTTTGCATCAGAAAGCGGAAGTCCGCCACCACTAGCTTGTGCTGAGACACCACACATTCCCCAGGTATCACCTTACAATCCACGCAAGAACGTTTATCTCCCCTTCTTGCAAGGACGAAGTCAATCTGACTGCAGGAAAAGCCACTACTAAAGGTCACTAAGTGGGACTCTCGCTTTTGGAAGAAAGTGTTTGCTACCATCATATCAAAAGTTGTAGCAAAGTCTAGGATATCCTATCCCTCCTGGTTCCTTCTTCCGGAACCAAAACCTCCATGTGCTGCCTCGTAACCTGTACTAGATGCTCCTACATGGCCATTAAGGTCCCCTCCAATGAAGAGCTTCTCGCTACTTGGTACAGCCCTGACTATGCCATCCAAATCCTCCCAAAATTGCCTCTTAGCGCACTCATCAAGGCCTACTTGGGGAGCATACACACTAATAACGTTTAAGACTGTGTACCATAGCTTGAAGCCTGTATTGTTCAGCTCCTTCGCCTTTTGACCCTTCCATTTGATCTCTTGAACGCACAAGATATTTACACGCCTCCTAACCATAGTGTCAACTAGCTCTCTTAACCTACCCGTGAGGGACCCAACATTCCAGCTACCTAAACGGATCTTGGTTGGTTCGACTAGCTTCCTTACCCTTCGCACCCGCCGAGGGAGGTGTGAAGACCCTTACTCATTTTGCACCACATCCGGGCGCCGATGTGGCACGCCACTAAGGATGCGACGACCCGATCCTTGCTCACTTGACACCGTGCCCAGATCAAGACACGGCGCGCCACGGGGGTGACGACCCGACCCTTGCTCATTTAACACCATACCCGGGTTCCGGCATGGCGCGTCGCTAAGAGGGTTACGCCCCAACGGGAATCTTTTGGGTCTCATTTCCATGAAAGTGGCTAAGTTTTGATGTTGGCTCGCCAAGCCTATCACACCCTCCTCCTTTACCAGGGCTTGAGACCTGCTATGCTGGAACACCAAAGGCACTCCAACCTAGGCGGAGTTAAAAGGGCGTACCCAGTGCCGTAGGCTCCCACATTGCGGGGTCTGGGGAAGGGAAATAGCCCCCGGTCTTTCCCGCACAAATGTGCAGAGGCTGGGGCTCGACACCTGGACCTCTTGGTCACAGGCGGTAAAGCTCTACCGCTTGCACCAGGGCCGCCCTTCTAAAAGGGCGTACCCAGTGCCGTAGGCTTCCCGCAACTGCGGGGTCTGGGGAAGGGAAATAGCCCGCAAGCCTTTCCCGCACAAATGTGCAGAGGCTGGGGCTCGAACCTTGGACCTCTTGGTCACAGGCGGTAAAGCTCTACCGCTTGCACCAGGCCCGAAACAAGGAAGAAGAAGAAAAATGCTTTCTTATTTCAAACCAGGATTAAATTGTTCTTCAAAATATAATTTAAAACATTTAAGTTAAAAAATATCAATATTTCATAAATAATTTTTTTAAATATACTTTCAAAACTACTCTAATTATAAAGGATCATTTTAGAACTATAACTACTTTGAGTCCAATTTTTAAAGTCAAAACAAACACTTTTAGAAACCTTTTGAAATTTAGAATTGAAATTATTTTAAAATATATTTTAATCTGTTTCTAGAAATAAACCCCCTTTAATAAACACATTTAGAAATACATTTTAAAAGGCCTTTCAAAACTTAAATTTAAACTTAGTTTTAGAAGTAGTTTTCTAAAATTAAAATTTGAAGCCTTGTTTTCAAAAACAGAACAAATCTAATGTAAAGGAATGAATGCAAACAAGCCGATCATATTAACTTGTAAACTTTTTTTTTTGTAAAAACCACATTTTCACTCTTTTCAAGTTGTTAACAAAATAAATGAATCTTTAAAAAATCAAAAAAATATTAAACTAATTATTTTATTTAGTATTTTCTATTTACAATTCAAAATGGAAATTTAAGGGTTGCGATAAGTCGAGGAGACAGAGCTGCAATGATCAAAGCTCTGGTTGAGCCCTTTTGCCGAGGACTGGTCAGCAGATAGATCTAGCTTTCTTGTGTAAGTACTCGAATTAATACATTAGTGAAAGGTCCTTATTTGTTTTGGTAATTGAGTGACAACTTAAGTGTACGTGTTTACATGAGAATACACAGGAGATTGGTTCACATGTGATTGTGTGATGAACGAGCTCATTGCATATAAGACATGACATGAAGTCATATGACTAAGGTGGAGAATATCAAGATGAGGCTTGGCTTGACGAACTGGTTGCAAGCGTGAAGATGAGGCTTGACTTGATGAACCGGTTGCAAGATGAGGCTTGACTTGATGAACCGGTTGCAAGCGTAAAGGGCAAGTCAGAGGCTTTGAAGCGATGGACTGCGTGGCGATGAAGCTTGAGTGAGATTTGTCGCCGATGGACAAAAGCAACGATGAAGAGCAAGTGAGGTTAAAGTCGATGAACCAATACGGTCACATGATAATATGAAATGTGACTCATGTCCCATCTTGTGGCACCTGGGGGCATATCCCCCACAACAATGAGGCAATATCAACACAAGGTTATGTCATATTGTCCACCCCCT
This sequence comes from Microstegium vimineum, assembly GCA_022036555.1. Classification (NCBI taxonomy): domain Eukaryota; kingdom Viridiplantae; phylum Streptophyta; class Magnoliopsida; order Poales; family Poaceae; genus Microstegium; species Microstegium vimineum. The sequence continues at coordinate 47,482,363 of CM039125.1, forward strand.
CTCCACAGGTATTGGGACATATGATGCAGTTGTAATCTTTTCTTTATGTGAGTTTTTCCTTTGAGGTTTCTCATATAAATTTTTTGATGAGGCAATGTCAACATAAAGTTATGTGCAATATCAACTATGTTTCCCCATCGTGGTCTTTGGAAGATGATATATGAAGCATATTGACACTATGATCAAGGTGTTTTAGACTAAGGCTTTGGGTTTATCTCAAAGGGTCTAATAACATTGGTGATTGTATATCATGGTGTTTTTCCATATTTTCCCAGTAGGTTTTAAGGTGTTTTGACTGGTATACCAGTATTAATTTGTTTTTCACACAATTTTTTCAAAAATTCATAATGATGCATAATAGATGAATAGTGAAGAATACAATGAACTAATTGATCAATGGGGAGTGTTAAGAATAATTATTAATGATCAATTAGCGAATAATCTTAAAGGGTGTCTTTTCATCCTATCTCTTTTTTAGATTTATAACTGCTCACATGGGCCTATATATATAAGTATATATAAGTGTTATTCTACACCTTAGGCGTAGAATATTATTCTACATCATAAAGTAAAATTGACCTGAAAAATATTGAGTACTACTGAACAACATTAAGTATCAGTCATTACTACACCCAGCATCACGGAAACACTAAATAATATTGATGTGCAATTACTGAACGATACTAAATTGTTTCAATATAACAGTTTGGTGCACCTATATATATAAGATGATTTTTCACAAGGAAATAACACATAAAGTTGGTAAATTAGGAACAAAAATAAAATTTGCGTTCATTCTGCAGTAGAGCACAACAAAGTAATTACAGCACTATATACTAGAGTACAGGAGTAGTACTAAGCTATTACTAGTACATCGATGATGATCAGGGTGCTACTAGAGTGTCAGCCGAGGATTTTATTCAGACATGGATTACATCTCTGTTGCTTGTACTGAAGAATTGAAGAGGTAGCTCGACGATGGATGTGTCTCATGGGGGCTCATGGCCTGAAGAAAGCCGGGTGCGGGCGACCGGTGCCCTGGAAGGAGGTGTTCCTGAGGTGCTCAGGGGCTTCCTCGAACGAGTGACGCCTCGCCAGCGACAGGATCTTCTTGTCGGCGGCGATGAAGTAGGCCATACCGGCAACCGTGGAGATGATGAGAGCCTGGCCGGTTGGGTTGATGTTGGCTTTCGCCCACGGCAGCATCCTCACACTCGCCAGCTGAACAGTGAACAACAGAGGTTATGGATCTCGTCTCGAAATGGTTAGATACGTACTACAGATTTAGGGTCTGTTTGGAACGCAATAAGAATTGCACAGGAATTTCATTCATTTTCACAGGAAAAACGCAGGAACGAATAAAAAAATCCACATTCCAAACAGTGCCTTATAAATGGTATGGCGATGGCGATGCTGAAATAGATATAGATAGATGAAGGACGAGAGACTGACGGTGGGAACTGCAGAGGCGACGGTTGCGACAGCTGCTGCCTTGAACCCTGCCAGGGTCGCCTCTGCAATGCAAGCCATGTAAGCATCATCAGGATTCAGGCAGCAGTATATATTGATAATTTTAGCTGAACAACGGCTAATAAGTAAGTAAGCAGACATCCATATATCATCAGAAGACAACAGACTGTAGCGAGCGTGCAGTGTGCTAGCTGGATGATCGGATCGGATCGGAGCAGCGCTTGGCGAGGGCAAGCTTCTGGTCAAGAGACGCACGGTTCACAGGTGACGACATAGTGGTGTGGTGTCTCTGTATCCTGTTCGTGAGACTCCTGAAGCTAGCTAGTGGAGTGTGATGTGCAGCAGCACTTGCTCAGAGAGACAGACAGAGAGTGAGCAGAGCAGGGCTACCGGTTGCTGGAAGAGGCAGGGGAGGCCGTGGTGAATTTATAGTAGCGCCGTACCCAATCGGCAGCCGGGATGGCCGTGGGCGGTGGGTTGGCGAGGAACCGGCGGGCCGGACGTGGTTTTGGGGGTGCAAAAAGGCATGTCGTCGAGAGTGGCCGGTGAAGCACCCGACGAGAGCCCAGCCCAGCCCAGCCGGGGACGGGGACGTCACGTGCTCGTGGGATTCCGTTATTCCAGGTACCTGGCCGCCGGACCACGCTTTCCTATCCAGATGCAGTGGAGTGGTATCCCACTACTGCCACTAGTGGCGTGGCGTGGCAGGTTGGAGATGGATGCGGCGGGCACCGGGCACGGCGTCGGCCCTTGTACTCCGCGCCTCCTCTGCCCACCATTTTGCCGCCGGTGTCTCCTAATAGTTTTGGGGTTTTGGCCGTTTGGGCTAGGCACTGCCTGGCGCACGCACGGCACGCACGCCACCATGTGGTGGGCAAAGGGCATCTGTGCTACCGAACTACTACTAGTGTTTTTCTTTTAAAAAAAAAGCTGCCTCTGCACGGGCCATTGTGTGTCCGTGGTAGAGGAATACTCCCTCCGTCACACGTACAGTAATACACGTCAGCTTGGCTTATACTAAGTCAACTCAGCAAAATCCTATATAGAAGAGAGAAGAGAAGAGAAGAGAGAGAATGAAATAGACTCCAAACTTGACACCAAGCTCATCACATTCTCCTAGGCTGCATGCACGTCTCCACCACCCCTCCCATACTTACTATTGGCTCCTTTCCCTACAACATGTGGACTCGTTTAATAAAAAACTAAAATTTCAGGTTACATGAAGAGTCTAATTATTATATAACTTGTCTTTTCAGCTTGTCTCGAAATGATATGGCTTGGCTTAAAGCCAAGCTTATTGAACCTGCTCTTAGGCGTAATAGTTTTTTTTTTTAAAAAAAAATGGGTAGTATGGGAGTGCGGAGTCTCAATAATAAAAAAAATATAAGACGGTTTCTATACGAGTTATAGTTCTGGATTAATCATCATACAAACTATTTTTTTCTAGTAATAGTAAGAGAAAAGGGATTAGCAACAAACAAAAAAGGGCGTTTTATTCTTTATTTGTTGACACGTTCGTGGCTATTCAACTATGCAGGCAATGGAAAAATAGCACTTATTTGGATCCCGCTTATCTCTGCAGAGTGCAGACTCCGGATATGGGCGACCAATTATGTGCAGAGACGTAATAGTATCCACTTACCAATTATGTGCAGAGAATGATCAGTTCACTTGGCTTATCAGCCATCGAAACAATGTTTTTGTCTCACAGAAAAACAGCCAAAAACGCATTAGCCAGCTTATCAGCCACCGAAAACAGTGAAACGAACATGCGACTTTTAGTAATGTTATACTATGTCCATTGGGTCTTCCTTTTTCTTGGTGGATTCTTGAATTGATGGTTTTCCAAGTCCATGTATGAGTCCATATATGAGTGCTTCGTATTCTACTTCATTATTTGTTGCTTGTTGATATTTGTAATACATACTTTAATTGTATTCCTTCCGGAGAGATTAGTAGTACTCCTGCTCCTGCCCCTCCTAGTTTCAAAGATTATCAAAGTACATGTCCCAATGGTCTTGTATTGGTTCGGGTTCTTTTTGAGTAATTTCTGTCCATTCTGCGATGAAGTCGGGTAATATTTGTGAGTGTCGTTCTTGGTTTAGGGTTACTAGCTTTTAGTACTAACTCATACTATAATTAGACCCATATGTCACTCTCACATAATCTTGGAACATGTGTACGCATGAGTCCAACTCTTAATTAAGAGCTAGTTTTTTCTCTCTTCCATTTAAATGTGAGAAAAATATTAAGAGCTAGCTTAAGAGCTAACCATTACGTGTGCCCTTATCTACTAAACACGGTACTAAAATCGCATTAACTTAGCAAGAAAAAAACTCAATATTCTATTTTTTTTCCAAATCAGAGCGCTAGAAATATGGATTAAGCACTTATTAGGAGTTGTTTGGTTCGGTGTTATTTGCATGTGAATGATTCCCGCTGCTAATAGATCACGTACCTGCATGTTTGGTTGTACTTTTCTGAAATCGTTAACGGAGGCATCGGTTACGGTCACACGCAGTTGGGTTACCGCCCAACTCACTATACCACACACCAAAATTAGCGTTAGACATGTGTCGCTAAAAATAGCTATTATTTTTAATGAAAATGAAACACAGACTTTCTGCGTAGTCGAGAAGAAAAACAAAGATTTACAGGTCATGATATAATATTGCTTTCTCTCATAATCAAACAACACTAAGGCCAGTCTCAATAGAGGTGTCATTTGAGTTTCATTCGCATTAAATACATTGCCACATATGCACTTTTGATGACATGACAGTGTATTTAAAAAGAGAGAAGAAATAAGTGTCATGGGGGTGACACTCTCTTGGCACGATTATCAACTCTCTATGAGTCATGAAATTAAATACCTATGAAACTCTAGAATGAAACTCTCCACTGAGAGTGATTGTTTTATTCGAGTTTCATTTCATTTTGTATGACATGACAGTTTTGGAAACAACGTCATGAAACTCTCCATTGAGACTAGTCTAATAATACTTATTGTCCGCAAAAACCATTAACCAAACAACTTCGAGACAGCTGTCTTTTGCTACGCTACTACACTGGCTAGGTAGCCTGTTTGCAGATTCTCACGAAACTGCTTCTGGTTCCTCAGTGCCCAATCCCCAAACCGAACCAGCCAACTGTGTCGGCACGTGGTTTGGGTAACAAAATAGTACTACAGGATGAAAATATTGCAGGGTGCTAGCTAGTAGGCTCGGCAACTGAACTTTACTACTACCACCGTCACAAAATGGCTGATATATAGCCGCTAGCACCCATTAGCATGCATGCATGTCAAACTCACAGTAGTGGTTGTGGTTGGTAACTCTTTTCTTTTACTCACAGGAGTATTTCAACTTTTTTTTAGTTGCACACAGATCGATGCCGATCGAAGCCTCATTCAATTCGTCACAGTATGATAATCCCTGGGTTGGGCTTATGTAACGTGGTTAGGCTAGTCTCAATGTCAAGTTCTACCTTAACATATGAAACTTTGATATAAAATAAAGCTATCTTTTAATGTAAATTTTATTACACAGTTTCATAGTTTATTTTAATACTTTGTGAGTCACCAATTATGGATTCATATTGGATCTAATCTAAAAGTAGGAGACAGCCAAGGATAAGCTATCCATGCCGTACACGTACTGCTTGCGTGAGGTGGGGCGCAAAAGCCCGCAACAGAAAGGCAAAGCAGCAGGTAGCACAGCAACCCACAGACCAGGGCGTCGGTGGTCTCCGGCCCATCCGAAATCTGGGAACGCACCTTGATTTCCAACCAAAAACTGCTCACGCTAGTACTAGTTCTATTGCCTGCCTAGCTAGTAGTCTGTACTACTGCAGTTTGAAGTTTTACACTAACCTACTACTACTACTACTACTAATTACTGCTACTACTCCAGTCGTCGTTACAAATCAATACATCTAAGTTTAACTAAAATTATATAGAAAACTATAAAAATTGATGACATCAAATTTACGTACAGCCATGCATGCGGCAGTGCCTCGGTTGAGCTGTGACAGCCGTGGCAAATACGTACTGAAATTCTCTGCCGACAAGTCAAACTGTCTCAGTCGTATTGGTTGCTGAGAATGGTTTGAGTTTTGACCCTTCACTGTTCACTCCATCAGCGCACTAGCTAGCACACTGCACAAGGATGCATGGTTTTCTTTCTGTGGGTTTCATGGGCATCTATAATAGACACACTAATCCACAGTTTTATGAGATCTCATAGTAAACTACTAGCCTTGCATGTTCCTTGCACGCATTTGTTTTCAGTTTCTCTGTACTCTGGACGGTGATGACAAGTACTCGTACTGGAAGCAGTAAAGTAAAGTGCAGGAATCCCATGATATATATACATGCACACCACCATCTACGAGTGGATAGCAAAGTGGCAAACACATGCCTTCGTTTCGCCCAAAACCAAACCAGGTGGTTCTTGCCCGCCGCTTCTTCCCGTCCAGAGCGTTCGCCGACGACGGCCGATGATCCTTCGAGGCTAACTCATAGCGAGGGGGAAACGGACACTCAAATTCTGCGAGGCCGTGACGGCCTGACGTCGATCTGCGGTTTTGCGCTGCCTGTCGTGCAGAAAACTGGGAGCGGTGGATCGGAGCACCACCGCCACCTTATGATTCCGCCGGCCCCCTCCTCGGAGAAAGTCGCTTTCTCGTGTTGGGCGCGCTACACCTTCTTGCTTCTCTTTGCAGTTCTACTCTCACCCAGTGACTTTTGTTGCATGTTCACGCTTGCCTTGGCTAACATTACCGTAGCTCAAGCTAGTTATAAGCCCTGGGTTGTTGTTTTTTTTTAACCTTGAGCTACAATTGGTTAGGCTTCAAAGCTAACCCCTGATCTAGCTAGTTTCCCAAGGGATCGATCGAGAGCTCCAAGGCCGGTGACGTGGCAAGTACTAGAACGACATGGTGTCATCCGACGTCTGTCTCTGTCCTGTCTATCTGCAGTGCAGTGCAGGCCAGGAGTGGATATCAAATTAAACCGTGGTCCCCGGGAACGAATCCGCTGAAAATTACACATACGTCTGCGGTTTTGTGGTGCCGCCTGCCCAAAACCTTTTTTTTAACCTTTTACTCCCTCCGTCCCTAAATAACTGTCGTTTGCACTTCCTAAAAAACAACTTTGATTAATTATATATTAAAAAATATTAATATTTATGATATATAATTAGTATCATTGTAAAAATATTTGAATCTAATTTTTTAACAAATTTTTTTTGGAGATACAAATGTTATACGTATTTATTAAAAATCAAGTCAAATTTGTAGCACGCACACCAACAACGACACTTATTTAAGGACGGAGTGAGTACATGAGTGGCATTAAAAAAATCGTATTTGCACGTAGCTCATTAAAAAAGTTGGCCGCAACACTGGTCTACATTTTTTTTCTCCGAGAAGCCATTCCGTCCGCATTGCCATCTAACGGTGTCAAAACAAACAACTGAAATGTCCACTTTACCCTACAGTGGGCCCCGTTTGTCAGCCACCCAACACATTCTCTTATCTTTCTCTCCCGGGCCTCTCAACCACCGAGCTCGAGCTCGCCCTCGCGCCTTCGCCGCCGAGCCGCCACACAGCGCGCCACTCCGGCGCCAACTCTCCGCGTCGGCCCCGCCGCCGTCCGCCGCGCCTGCGTCCACGGCACGCCAGAGCCTGGACTCCGTCACCGGCAGGGCCCCGCGCTGGAACGACTTCTAGACCGACGCCGCGGCGGCCGGGGACCGATTCTTGGAAGTCCCCATAGGTACCACGGACACCGCCGCGCCCGGCGCGACACCAGACTAGCTGCAGTCCAGCCTTGAGGAGGCGGCTTCCATGCTGACGCGCGGCGAGTGGGGCATCCGCGAGGTGGAGGAGATGGCGGGAACGGGTCCCGGCGGCATCGGCGAGGTGAATGTGGTGGCGGTCGCGGCCCCCGCTCGATGCTGATGGGTTCTAGGATCGTCTAGGAGAGGATCCAGTAGGATAGAAGTGATTCGGGTAGGTAGATAGATGCGGTTCATGTGATGTAGAGAGAAGTAGAGAGAGAGAGAGGAGAGGGAGATACAGACCGGATGAGTCAACCGGAGGAGTCGCAGTGGCGGCGGCGGTGTTAGGGTTGGAGCCGCCGTCGGCCATGGGCGTCGTAGTGGCGTCGGTGGTCGTGTCGGTCGTCATCCGGTGCTCGCCGGCGTCGGTGAAGCTTCCCGTCGCTGGCAGCGCTCCCTCTAGATCGGTCTAGGGTTTAGGATGTCGGTGGGTATGGCGGCGCACAAGTGAACCTTGATTCGCGTGCCTGGCGCCCCGACCCCCACCTTATCTTATATAGCACTATGTGACGGGGGCCCACCAACCACATGGTTGGGCACCCTCGATCAGGGTGCATGACCTAGGGCCCGTTAGTCCGTTGAGCCTAATGGGAGGAGATCTAATTCCAACATTCTCCCCCTAGATCTCATACAATTCTTTTAATTATTCAATTCTCATTCGAGTTCAATATTCCAATTCTTTTCAATTCCATCACAGATCAGTATATAGAGCATGCTTCATCGTCACAATAATTCATGTCGTTAGACTAACAACTACTACACACCTTTCTATTTTGGAAATAAACTTTTCATCATTCTGGGCCCTTCTTATTCTTCGAGAATCATAGGCTCTCCCTTAAACCCATGCCGGCTATGTGTCCTCTGAACACACTGGGTGGAAGGCCTTTTGTGAGCGGATCCGCTAGCATTTTTTCTGTTCGTATATG
>CM039125.1:47490698-47504839 GCA_022036555.1 Microstegium vimineum
TAGGAGTATGTTGTGATGTGCAAGCACTAGCTGCCCTGCCCTCAAACAAACAAGTCTGCTGGCCTTGATTGAAGCTAGCTAGTATGTGGTATGCACACTGACGTGACGCTTGTCTGTCTGTCTGCAGAGGCGACTCTTGCCGGAGCCAAGGCGGCAGCTGTGGCAACTATCGCCTCCGCGGTTCCCACCGTGAGTTGCTTTTTCTTCGCCTCACAAATTTCAGCTGTTCTTTTTCATGAGATGAGATGCAGCGCATGCAGCCGGACAGCTCACGCGTAATATACTCGCGAAACAACCCTGTCACGCGTCTCTAACAACTTATCGTTTTGCTGCCGTACGTGGTTCTTCAGCTGGCGAGCGTGAGGATGCTGCCATGGGCGAAGGCCAACATCAACCCCACCGGCCAGGCACTCATCATCTCCACGGTTGCCGGGATGGCCTACTTCATCGCCGCCGACAAGAAGATCCTGTCGCTGGCGAGACGTCACTCGTTCGAGGAAGCTCCCGAGCACCTCAGGAACACCTCCTTCCAGGGCACTGGTCGCCTGCACCCGGCTTTCTTCAGGCCATGACATGAGAGCCCCCATGACACATCCGTCGACCTACCTCTTCAAATTCGTCAGTACAAGCACCAGAAATGTCATCGATGTCTGAATAAACTGCTGTGATACTCTAGTACTACTAGCTAGCGCAGTAATCATCAATGTGTACTAGTAATAATATTACGACAGTAGTACTATATATCGTTGTGTGATTACTTTGTACCATTGGTGATGGGCAATTCAGAATGAATGCAAATTTAATTTCTGTCCCTAATTAACCAACTTTATGTCCATTTTTTTTTCTAAAATAAAATATATCTTCATATCAGTAGCGGCCATATACATACATTGCCGTTGCAGAAAGAAAAAGGTGGTGTACTATTTTACCATCACTGACCGGATCGGAGGTCCTTGACAAAACCAGCCTCTACATAATCCGCACATAATTACCCCTCGTTGGGGAGCATGCACGTATGCAGGCACCAGAGCGGCAGCCCACGGATAAAAATTAGGAGCGCTACACCGAGTGAGTCCCAGACCCAAAACTGAGGGCACGCCACTAACCACCGTCATTAGGACCAAGGGCTTGGTTTTTTTAACTATTTATTTACCTTTTTCATGATCTGGCGATCAAACGATGACTATAGGCCGGACAGGAAAGCCGAAACAAATGACTATATATATCCTATGGAAAGAAGCAGAGACTGGAAACAGAAACCATGAACGAAAGAAATTAAAAGGAGTTTAGCTTTGTTTGTCAATAAAAGTACTGTAGCTTAGTTTGGATTGAAAGACTTAAATATAAATATATAAATATATATAGATAATAGGACTACCGGATAAGGTGTACTAGGATGGATCAGAAAATCGGAGACAGCGAAGGATAAGCTATCCATGCCGTACACATACTTCTTCACCCTTGAGTGGAGTGGGGGCGCAAAACATTTTTCGCAACAGAAAGGCAAATAAAGCAGCCCACAGAGCAAAGACGCCACGGCGTCGGTGGTCTCCCATCCGAAAACTGGGAACGCAGCGCACCCTGATTTGCATCCAAAACTGCTCACTTCCACTTCCATTTCCTTCGTACTCTGTAGTACTGTAGTTTGATGCTTTACTGAACCCATTGCCTACTAGTAGTATTTACAGCCATGCCGCGGAGTGTTTAGTTGTCTGACTATTTTTTAAATTTCTTGTCACATTAAATGTTTAATACTAATTAAATAAATTAAATATAATTTATATTATAAAATTAATTACAACGCTATATAGTACTGCACGAGATGAATCTATTAAACCTAATTAATCCATCATTAAGATATGTTTACTGTAACACTATATAGATTTGTTTCATAAAATAATCTTCTGACAAATTAGTTTTATATAAATAATTTATACTTAATAGTCCTAATTAGTGTCTACACATATGATGTGATAGGGATTTTTTTTTACTCATGCATGCAGCCGTGGCAAATACAGACATACAGTACTGAAATTCTGTACCGACAAGTCAAACTACCTCTCACTCGTACCGTACTGCTTGCTTGGTGAGACAGAGACACAGAGTTTTGACTTTTGACCTCCATCAGTGCACTATCACATTCACGCGGATGCGGCCAACTTTTAGAGCATGGTATTCTTTCGCTGGGTTTCAGCACTGCGCTGCGCACGTGATTACTGATTAGGCATGAGAGTTCGGCATCTAGCAGAGTAGCAGGCACAGTAATCCAGTTTTGAGATCTCAAAGTTTTACTTTTAACTACTTGTCTTGTACGCATTTGTTTTCAGTTTCTTTGTACCTGGACGGTGACATCAAATACTCGTACTCTATGTTCAAAAAAAGGTACTCGTACTCTGGAATCAGCAAAGTAGGTGCCGGAATCCCATGATACATAGTACATGCACACCGTCTAAAAGATACGAGTGGATAGCCAAGAGGCAACACATGGGTTTCGTTTCGCCCAAAACCAGGATCAATTGCCGGCCGCTTCTCCCTGTCCGGCGTGTCCGACCGCTGATCCACACCACCATCGTTTTGTAAGAGCATCTCCAATCTTTTAGGTTCTCTAACCCTTACAAAATATATTAGACTGTCTCCAACAAGCAACCTAAAAGGCTAACCATTCCTAAATTGCATAGTTCACAGTCAAAAAACGCTCTCCAATAGAGAATCCAATGGGAGCACCCAATTTATGTCGGAGATGAGAGGGGAGCCAAAATTGTGTCGCTCTCTCTCTCCTCGAGCCAAAATTGTGCCATGAACGGTGGTGGGCCTGCAATAGCGAGCCGCCGGCGTGACGATGGTGAGCCCGTGACGGGGAGGAGCTCTGCGCAGGGGCAGCTCGCAAGTGCGCACCTGGAAGCTCCGCCAGGGGAGGTCACGTCCGCACCAACGCTCACCGACCTACACCACCACTCGCCGGTCTGCTCCGCCGCTCGCCCGCTTGTCGGTTCAAGTGAGAGGGACTGGTCTGAATCTCACTATTCCGCGCCGCCGAGGCTAGCCTGGATCTCACCGTCCGCCGAGGAGGCGCAGCCCTGGCGTCCCCAGCCCCTACCGGTGGCCGCGCCGCCGCCCAGAGGTTGGTGATAGGAAGGAAAGTGGAGGCGGCGGCGGCAGAATCAAGGCTTGGCGCTCGCAAGAAAAGAAAGAAAAGGAAGATGCGTCTCCTCCAATGCGTCTGTTGGTGGAGAGAAGAGTTTACGGGCCACGTACCGTTTCACAGTCTTAGGAGGTATAAAAAAGTATAATTCAATAATCTTATATTAGGAATCTTAAACTATTTCTAAAGAACAATAACTGCATTCATACTTTGTTTCTCTCTTATACATTTACATTGGAAATCATGTCTTACCTTTTTCTTCTAACCCACGCCCTTCCATATATCTATGAATTGGGGTGACGATACATGTTCGTAACTTTACGCGATCCGCATCAGGCTGGTTAGTGCCAAAGGATTAGGAGGTGATTGTGAGAGTTGTTGGAGATTAGTTCTTTTTCAATCTTACTAAATTTTTCTGGATTGAAAGGCTGTTGTGTGTACTTTTGGAAATACTCTAACCTATTTGTAATTGGGCCACGTGTTCAGTGTTTACGCACGTCTGCGGTTCCGTGGTGTCGCCCGCCACCCCCAAAAACAAAAACTGAGGGCACAGCCACCGCCATCTTCCTCAGAAGGGGGAAAAAAAAGTTGCTTTCTTGAGTTGCCTACGCCTGCTTGCTTCTCGTGACACTTTCACTGTCATTGTGGCTACTGCTACCTTGGCCAATGTTTGAACTTAGGTGTTGTTTGGTTCAGCAAATGGAAAGAGAATGTTAATGGAAATGATTCCCACCCGTATCGATTGCAAGAGAGTTAATTACGCCATGTACGTGTTTAGTAACGCACGGGAGCGGATACACAACGCTCTTTTTTCGCAAGTCCTCCGCGCGCGTCCGCAACTAACTACGGCGGGAGCAAATAGCGCCACCTGACGAGGGGGAACCATATTGTATAGGGCTGGATCGGGTTATGGACTGGGCTAAACAAACACAAAGCAAAACGATCTGTTAACGCTGTGAACTATTTAGGTGCAAAAACCATGGAACCAAACAGCTCCTTACTCCTAATAACATGCAGGCCTGGCCGGCCGTGTTGCCTGTTCACGTGCTCCCATTTGCGCGTCAAACTCACAGTAGCTCCTTACTCCAGTAGTGTGGTCGTGGTTGGTAACTTGCAACTCTTCTCTTTTCAACCTTTTTTTTTTTTGAGTCTCGTCGCACACAGATGCCCAAGCTAGCACTAGTACCCACATCGCAGCATTGTAATAAATCCCTGGGCTGGGTTTATGTAAAGTTGTAAACCTTGACCTGCACGTGGTTAGGCTTCAAAAGTTCCCTCATAATCTAGCTAGTTTCGCGCGGATCGATCCACTGATCGAGCTCCAAGGACAGTGACGTGGCTAGTCCCATGCACATGTTGTCATACGACGTCTGTCTCTGTCAATCTCTGTCTATGTGCAGTGCAGGCCCAGCAGTGGATAGCAAAGCAAATGAAACCGTGGTCCCCTGAAAACTGCACATATCTGGGCTCCAAAACCACGTCCGCGCCCGCCCGCCGCTTCCCCCTGTCCGCCGTCCGCTGATCGTTTGGGGTCCTTGACGATTCCGCCGATGTATAAATCCTCGCCCTCCTCTGCTTCTGGGCAACAACAAATCCATCGTCCTTGCTCTCTCTCTCTCTCTCCTTGTACTTTCAATTCAGTGCCTCTTACAGCTAACAGACTGCTTCAATTCACTCACTAGCCAGCCTTTCTTTAGTCTGCAACCGCAAAGAGACCCAAGAGATCAGAGATGTCGACGGTGAGCCGTGCATCCCTTGATCAGAAGCTCGCCCTCGCCAAGCGTTGCTCGCGAGGTAACTGCACATACTTGCTGCAAACACTAAACATATATGGCTAGCTATGTACTTATGCAGTATGTCCACTGACCTGACTGACGCTTTTCATTGTATGTATCCATGTCGTCGTCTGCAGAGGCGACTCTTGCCGGAGCCAAGGCGGCAGCTGTGGCAACTATCGCCTCCGCGATTCCCACGGTGAGCAAATTTCACCTCTTCTTTTCCTGATATGATATGCAGATGCAGCAGGCTGGGTCAAACGTAATGTAATCGCGCGCGAAATAAATAACCCTGTACTCCGTCTCTAACTTATCCTTTTCCTGCCGTGGTTTGTTGTTCAGCTGGCGAGCGTGAGGATGCTGCCGTGGGCGAAGGCCAACATCAACCCCACCGGCCAGGCACTCATCATCTCAACGGTTGCCGGGATGGCCTACTTCATCGCCGCCGACAAGAAGATCCTGTCGCTGGCGAGGCGTCACTCGTTTGAGCAAGCCCCTGATCACCTCAGGAACACCTCCTTCCAGGGCACCGGTCGCCCGCACCCGGTTTTCTTCAGGCCATGAGAATGAGATGAGCTAGACATGCGTCGTCGAGATATCTCTTCAGTTCGTCAGTTACAAGCACCAGATCGAGACGTCGTCGTCGATGTCTGAATAAACTGCTAGGCTGACACTCTAGTGGCAGTAGTAGCGCACTAATCATATGTACTCTAGGGCTGTAATTACTTTGTACTATTGGTGCTCAATTCAGAATTAATATATAATGAATGCAGATTTCATGACCGTTACCAATTAACCAACTTTATGTGCTATTACTTGTAAAAAAGAAAATCATCATCTTCGTACCGATAGTTAGTGTAGCCATATATCTTCGTACTAATTAGAGAGGCTTGATAAAATCTCACAAAATTATCATAAGAAAGCTCTAAAAAATTATCATATACTATAATTCAGAACCATCCGACGATCAATCCGGTAATATCTGACAATAATATAAACAACATATAAGATCATCCCTAAATTTAGAGCTTGTTTGAGACGGCTCTGTTCTACATTTTTTTAGCTCCACATTTTTTAACTAAATGGTTTCAGCTCCACACATGTAGCTCTAAAAAAAAAGATAAAGTTATGAAAACACTTGAAGAGATAATCCACAAAAGCAGAGTTTGTGGAGCAGTCCAAAACAGACCCTTAAATTTACACTACGACCTCTTCAATTTTTAAATATAGTCTGATATCTAAAATAATCCTACTATAAATCTGTATCTAATTAATTATCCGTTACAATAGATAACCCATCTTTACCGTAAGGGGGATCCGATCTGGTCACCTGAAACCTATAAAGAAAATAGGGGCAGCACGTGAGGAGTCACCAGCGCCCGGCAGTCCGCAGACGATAGACTGCTGGTGCCGAGCTGAAAACTGGGAGCGCCACACCCACGGCCACAGTGAGTCCCAAAACTGAGGGCGCATCCACCAACCACTGCAGAAAGCGCTTGTTTCTATTTTATCGTGTCTTTACCATGAACTGGTGAACAACGCGATGACCATAGCACTCGAAACCATTTCATTCAAAAAGAGGATTTCAGACCAGTCACTGATCAGTTTACCGGCCGGTCGGCACGTCACGTACCTTGAGGCTGGAGCAGTGAAATTGGCATCCACAAAATAACTCCAAGATGTGCGCCAAACGCCCGCTTTGTCACTGGGCCTTCCACTCTGGGCCGTAGAAGCGAGCGATCCTCACCCGAGCCCGCTCTGGTCTTGCATTACGAAGCCCATTTGCAGGCCTGCTTGGTCTGTAGTCTGTTGTCGGAAATCCGTCAGGTGACGCCGGAGTAGAGCCTGACGGCGCAACGACTGTTGTCGGAGAAGCAGGCCTGCTCTGGCATCCACAAGTTTTCCAAAACTTATAGGAAATGATTGTGGATGCTCTCTACGCACGATTGACAAAAAGCGATCAATTCAAACAGCCTATACTAGACACCGACATGAAATCGTACGTGTCCACACCCAACTCAAAGAAAAGCTGAAAAGGGGTGGGAAACCGTTGCCATGACACCGGCCTCATGTATATATATGGCGCCATCGATCGATCGATCGACTTGCTGTGGTAACTGGCAAGTGGCAACGTGTCCACCCGTGCGTGCGCCGCATGCAAGCGTTATATATACTGTATTGTCGACGATGAATGAACAAGGCAAATGTCACATTGGTTCATTAATTGAATATAAACAATGAGATGTGATCACTTTTACAGAAAAGGGTGAACCGTGTTTGGAAGTCTAATCCAATCATGGAACAAGTATATACGTGCACCTCGCTCATGGTCCTAATATACTTAGCTGAATGGTAGTAGTAATTGAATTTCCACGAAGATCGATGGCAGATTAATTATTGATGAAGAACTTAATTATGCATTGACGCGGGACTAACTTGGTGACAAATAAATATCCTTCTAATAATTAAGAAATTTCAGCTAAAGGCACTGCATCTTTTCAATAATAATGAGGTAATGGGGCGAATTCTATTGGCTACTTTCTCTCTTTCTTTTTCATCGGGATTTTGACTGATGAATGACGACATTGCTTTTTCATCAGTGTGCACCTTTTCATGAAAATATAATGGTCATCATATGACAGCACAAAAGCACATATGATTTCTTTCTTATGAATTAAGCATTGAGCATACTAATAAAAAATGGTGCACAGTACGTTCCGCTTAAGCTAGCTAGCTAGCATGGGGCGTGTACAAGAATTTATTTGCAAGCAGACTTAGCCCATGCATGTGCTCTTTGGTGTTTTCTTTTGAATTTTATTTAAAGATATAGCTCCACGATAATTTGCCGAAAGTGGGGAAAAGATATTTTAGGAGACGCTCAAAGCATATGTCTGAATTTTCAGAGAGACGTGCCTTTTGGCCATCTCTGTAAATAGGAATTTAAAGAAGTACGGCCATGCATGTTAAGAGGCACGTCTCTGAAAATCCGAAGAGCAGCTTTTTCTAGAATGAACTTAATTGGATGTCCAACTCGATCAATGCGCTTGGTTCATCAATGTGTATGGCATTCGTGGACATGAAAGCTGACGAACGTATTTAGTTGGTGGAGCAGTTGTCATGGAGATGTGTATCAGTATATATGAGTGCCTGAACGTGAGTGAGGAAGAAAAAGAGAAAAAAAAAAAACAGACCGACAACTTTCAACCGCCGGTGGTCAGGACTTCAAGACTCATGAGGCATGTGTGTTGCGCGAATATTCTATAATATCACGTAAATCACACACGCACTGAACTTTGATTTGATTATTATATATGTGCTATAACAAAAAAAAAAGTAATAGCACATGAAAGTAGGAAAGGCGTCTTAATTGTGTTACAATAATAATCACTGAAAAGCCAAGGTCGATCAAGGCCATCGCCACACGTACTGTGGAGGAAGAGCGACAGATCGAGCACGTACATATATAAGTAGGGGACTGACCGGGGACGACGACGACGCGACACATTACTCGATCATTAGCAGCGCACCAGTAGTCAGCACTCGCCGCCATTGCCAAGTTGAAGCTCGATCCTCACGTGTACTCTTCTCCATCATTTGCCCCTCACTTAACTTAGTTGACGTACTCGCAATGTCGTCGGCGCAAGCACATCAAGCTCCATTCGCCCTACTCCACGTCATCCTCGTCATCATCTCCTTCGGAGCTGGAGGTACAGTACAACTAAGTTGCCAATCTGTATACAATAAGGCACGTCAAAG
The DNA here is from genome assembly GCA_022036555.1 of Microstegium vimineum. NCBI lineage: Eukaryota > Viridiplantae > Streptophyta > Magnoliopsida > Poales > Poaceae > Microstegium > Microstegium vimineum. Next base: position 47,499,372 of record CM039125.1, read on the forward strand.
ATCTATAGCTACTTGTGCTCATTTCTGAGGTTCAATTCCATTCATCATCGATCAGGTGTTTCCTCATCGAGAACATTGACCATCACGAACCACTGCGGGCACACGGTATGGCCAGGCATCCTATCAAGCGCGGGCTCACCGGCGCTAGAAACCACGGGCTTCGCTTTAGAACCAGGCCAATCACGGTCACTACCAGCGCCACACGGGTGGTCAGGCCGACTCTGGGGCCGAACACACTGCACCACAGACGCCGACGACGCATCGGGGCACTTCACCTGCGCGACGGCCAACTGCGGCTCGGGCCGCCTCGACTGCGCGGGGCACGGCGCCAAGCCGCCGGCGACACTGGCCGAGTTCACCTTCGACGGCCACGAAGGCCTCGACTTCTACGACGTCAGCCTCGTCGACGGGTACAACCTGCCGATGCTGGTGGAGCCTCACGCCGGCGTCGGAGCCAACTGCGTGATGACGGGGTGCGTCATGGACCTCAACTCCGCGTGCCCCGCCGAGCTAAGGGTCGGCGCCGGTGGTGGTGGCGGTGGCGTTGTGGCGTGTAAGAGCGCGTGCGAGGCGTTTGGGACCGCGGAGCATTGTTGCCATGGTGACCATGGGAACCCTGACGCGTGCTGGGCCACGGCGTACTCGCAGTTCTTCAAGAAGTCGTGCCCAAGGGCGTATAGCTATGCCTACGATGATGCTACCTCCACCTTCACCTGCGCCGGTGGCGCCACGTCGTACGCCATCACCTTCTGCCCGAGGACAACAAGGTCGGTCATCGATCGATCGATGCTGCAAATTTTATCCATCTGCAGTGTAGCTAATCCATGTCGCTAATTAATTAACCGTCTGGTTTTTGTTTCATTTTTAACTGCGTGCAGTGTGAAATCGGTGGGAACGACAGATCCGCAAGTACGAGCGGCCGTCGGTGGCGGGCGAGTGGCGGCGGCGGCGTGGCGCACCATGCCGTCGATTGTTGAATCCAGCCTGCTTGTGCTCCTCGGCGTCGCCATGGCGGCGCTTTCCTATGTCTTTTAATTTAATTATATGATGAGTTTAAGAAGTACATCATCAACCGAGGAGGGATAGTGGTTTGCAGTTTGCACACATGGGAAAGGGAAGGAAGAAATAAAGAGCCTAGCTAGGGGCAGGCTGATTCATCCCATCCCATTTTTCTTAAAAAAAATTTGTCAATCTGTACCATCCGGAGATTAAAAAAATTGCAAACGAGTAGTCCTCAACTGGAATGATTACATTGATCTCTCACTGTCCATACAATAGATGCTAGCTACGGAATCAACCTTTTCACTTTTCTATATCTCTTCTCTCTTCTCTACAACTAAAACATACGTCGTTCACCCGGACTGCGAAAACCGTCGCCCGCTCCATGGCCCGACCGGCGCATCCTACGCTCGCCCCGCGCGATTTCCCCTCTCACACTCCCGCACCTGCACCGGCCTCGCACGTTCTCACGCGGCCACCAGGCGGTTCCCCCTCACACGCACGCCACCCCGTGGACCTCCTCTCCCTCCCCGGCGGACCAGTACGCCCTCCCCCGCACGCACGCAGCCCCCCGGCGGGCCTCCTCCCTCCCCGCATGCACGCAGGCCCCCGACGGACCTCCTCTCCCTCTCCGGCGGATCTGCGTGCCCTCCCCGGCCCGGCGGACTTCCTCTCCCTCCCCGGCAGACCAGCGCCTCCCGCGCGCCACCGTTGGCGCCTGCAGCCCCGACCTCGCGAGCCCTCGCCCTTGCGGCCACTACGCGCGAGCGACGGGTCAGCAGCCGACGAGGCGTTAATGTATCTTCCATCTCTCCTCTCACTTCATGTCTTCTCTTTTGTGAAGAAAAACCATCTGAATTGCTTCCAAGCCCACCAGGTGTCTGCTTCTATGCCAACGTGGTGAATCATGCGGGACATGGTTATTTTTCTCTTCAGCGATCAAATGGCATAGATGTATTTTGTCTTCTGATTGACGAACTAACTGTTGCAAAATTGTCTCCCTGTGTCAGAAGTTGCTTCCAATTGAGTTCAGGTACGTGCTCATGTGAGTTAGTCCCAGGCTTTCAGCTGCAATTCGAGAAAAATAACCACATCCCTGACCATGCTAAATTGAGAGATTGACGTTATTCAAATTCTGCAGTATCATTGACTAAGCATTTGAATAAAAAAATATTGCATTGATTAATTTTAAGCCCGACATTGCTACGGGATAACAAAACATACTAATTGTAATTTTGGAGCAGTGATTATTAGTGCCGAAAGGCTTTAAATTTTTAGCAAACAAAGTCCAATAAGTTCTATTGGATATTGGATGCATCTCTGCTACTCTCTTTAGCTATGATTTGTATGAGTTACATGCAGGGAGTCATATCTAATGTCCAACCTAAAAAAAGGGTAAGCTGGTCACGCGTGATTCCTGGTTTGGTTTTGTATTTAATCTTTTGAGCCATTTACTGATTTCTAGACGGCATTTCTCTATTTGTTGCAAGCAGGCTTGGAACGAGGATTTGAGTCTGATCATACCCTTTTCGAGGTTGACCGTATTAGAAGTGGAGTGCAATTGGAGAAGGAGATGCAAAATATTTTGACAGATATGTCGTACAGTGTTTATCCAGTCGCTGAACTATTGCCAACCCCGATTTCTACTAATGTTAATTACAGGGATGAGAAAAATCCTTGTGTGACAGATATGGATAAGGGCACTACTGCTGGTTATAACAGTATTATCTCCTATATTGTGGTCTGGCAGTGTTTTTTTTTTGAAAAACCTCAGTCGTTTGTTACAAACAATTGCATGAAACTTAAACTATGAAAAAAATATTGTCATGGTTGTCCTCATGTGCATCCCTAAAATGCATCCATAGCGTTAGCACTTGGCACGAGCGCCCTACAAATCCCATCAATAAGATTTATCACCCAAATGTATATTGCCCCACATTTGTGTCCATAGTTTCATGACTCATGACTGTCCATTTTCCGTATTTCACATGATACCCATTGTCATAGAAGATTAAACAATAAATCACTTCATTTTTTAGACACCAAACTAGCAGTTGGGATATCCATTAGAACCTTGAGGCTGAACACTTTTACTATTATATGTATTTATCAGTGTTGCCATACTTATGGGCTGTGTGATTTTTATTCTAACACTACCTCTGTTGGAATTAAGACCTCAAACTTAGTCATGTGTTCATATCTATCCTGTTGGAATATCGATTATAAATTTGTTAGATGCAAATCAAGCTTTCTGGAATAAGTCAGTACAAATAGGTGCTGTCAGTATGCCAACAATCAGTTTCCTTCTTGTGTAAATTGTATTAGTATATTCCTGAATTGGATGCAGAACCCAAACAATGGCTATAGAACTTGGGACCTAGCTCTCACATATCCATGGATGGAGGTATGTTTCGAGTTCCTGCTTTACTATTTTTAGGTAAATCCATGCATTACAGTTGCATTGTAATAGCATACAGATTTAGGTCGTAATATGCTTTAGGTAATTTTAGAATGGAAACCAGCATCTCATGCAACAATGATCACTTAGAGTATCTCACTTAGGGCATATAGTAAGTGAATTATAGCTACTTTGATGTTTCTTATGGTGCAAGAGCAAGTAAACCAGGATGTTTGCAATATTGATTTAAAAGATTTTTCTCAATGCTTGACTTTGGATTTACTGAGCTTCTCAGGCTTAATTAGATCTCAGTGTCGAGCTTAGATTTTTTTCACTATATCCCTGGTTGCGGCAGATAAAAAATGAAACCTGGGGTTAAGCAGTAGCCTGAGCAAATGCTTACAATGATGCTTGCATTATTAATCTAATTTCCTAGACATCTGATGAACAAAGTCTACTTTCCTTGTGTATGTATGCAGTGTGTACAACCAACTTTCACAGGTTTATTATCTAGAAAAACAAGCGCAAAGAAAAATCTTTGTTCAGGAATGCCACAAAAATTCTACAAACAATATGCTTAATCCTTACATTTTAATAGATGAATAAATGAACCCCAAGGTTGTTTGGTACTGTATGCATGAACAATTTTGTGTGTTTCGTTGTTCAAAGTCATGCTGCAGTAGACTGGGGGCAAATGTTATTATGTGCTGTTCCTATCAAATAGCATGAATTTGGTTGCCTAAGTCAAGAAATGATCAAGCTGATAAAACATTATCTTCATCATACCTTTAAGTGTTGCAGGCTATAGCTTGAGAGATTTAAACATTTGTGTGTTGTAGCCCATCAGGAAGTGACAAACCATCATGGATACATAGGTGTTAGTGTTCCGGGATGAACTGCTCGTTACCTGATAGAGGAAATAAATTCATTGTTGGCACTTGAATTGTTAGTGCATAGGACAGAAGCTATACAGTAAAAAACCAATAAATTCTTGGTCCTGCTCGTTACCTGATAGAGCAAAGAAATTCATTGTTGGCACTTGAATTGTTAGTGCATAGGACAGAAGCTATACAGTAAAAAAAACAATAAATTCTGGTTCAGGTTGTACAATGATGAGGTGTGCATTTCTTAATTTTATCAAGTTATTGTTAATACAGACTTTTGTGAGCGAGTGGTCCAATCAAACTATACTTTATTTTTCCTTCGAAAACTTGAGTACATTTGATTATGCTGTAATCGGCATGGTGAGTTTCCTTAGCAGCAGTACTGATGCAATTGTTCCTACATGCATTCTAACTTATTGTTTATTATTTGGTAAGTAGTCTTCGCTCCCTATGCAAATGAGTCTATATGTTTTATTAACTCGTGGACCATATACTTTTATATTAGCTTTGCATAACGAACTATGGAATTTTACATTAGCTTTGCATAACGAACCATGTAATTTTATAATTTATTTTTGCATCCGTCGCAACGCACGGGCACTAGTCCAGTATTATTAAAAGAGAAAAAAAAACACCTGTCCAAGTCAGTCCTATTGCAGTCCTATGTATGATGAGGTGATCAAATCACTTACAGGGATTGCGCAATGCTAGAACATTCGGAGTAATTTGCTTGAGTATACTATGATTTGTACATAGGCACGTGACAGCATTAGTACAGTATACAGAAAAGAGAACTGAACCAGGGAAGGCTATCTTCCTTTGTAGTGAAATCCCCTCCTAAAGAAAATCAAAAGGTATGATCGTAGAGATCTGCAGAAGTATGGAACTCAACAGGGTCTGTTTCTTTAGAATAAACTTAAGATGGTCTGTTTGGGATGATTATGAAAGATAACAAAGGAAGCAAATCAAAAGAAAGTGCTGCAACTGCCCCGCACGCGAGGCCCCGGAGCCGTGACTCCCTACAGTCACGCCGGTCCACCTGCACACAAAAATTGCATACAACCGTCTGTACGTGCTCCATACGGTCTGTACTATTGACCATGCACCATGACATCAATTCCACTCTTTTCATAGTGAATTATACTAGCACAGTGCGCCGGTTCTTTGTTGCAAGCGGAAAGAAAACA
>CM039125.1:47514877-47834716 GCA_022036555.1 Microstegium vimineum
CCGGAAGGCGTAAGCAGTGCAGCAACGAGTCCTGCAAGAAGAGGATATACCCTCGAATTGATCCGGTATTATTTGTCCTGTCGTCATCAGTTCCTCTCTTTTGTGCAGTATTTATATATGGATTTCCATTTCTTATCTTGTAGAGAGCTAGAGATACTCAAACTGACAATAAGGTATTCACCCTTTTTCTTCTGCACGTTGTATTGCAGGTTGTGATCATGTTGGTAATTGATAAAGAAAATGATCGGGCGCTCTTAAGTCGCCAGTCAAGATTTGTGCCTCGCATGTGGAGTTGTCTTGCTGGTTTCATAGAGGTGTACATAACTGCTTAATGTTCTTATTAACGTTGCTACTATTCTGTGTTTCACTGAATTCTCTATTATTGTCATTTTTTTTTCTTATACTGATTTTGGATGGGGTTAGATGGAATGATATACTGATAACATCAAGAGTAAATTTCAGTTTTCCGTGTTTCTATAAACAAAAAGATTTTCATCTGAAAAATGCAATTATTTACTGATAAGTAGTTCAAATAATGAATGCAGACTGAAAAATGCAATTATTTACTGATAAGTGGCTCATAACAAGTTTACTCTGCCATATTAATTTTTAACTTCAAGGGACAATAACCCTTCTGGCATAAAACAATTGAACTTTACATACATGAGAACTGAGTGTCTGACCTACCACACATAATGAGTGATTTTTAAATATGCAACATTTCTCCTACAAAAGAGATCCGCTTCATCTTAACTAAGTAGTTAGTATTATGTTCAAAAGGTTGGTCTGATTTCGAAATGGAACATCATCCCTTCTGTAACCATGAAATTAGTGATTTTTCAATGTACAATGATTCCTTTTCTGAAACTAAAAGAGAGCTTATTTTCCTGTTAAATATCTCCGGAAGCTTATGCTCAATGTAAGCTAGTGTGTTGTCTGTATTATAGCTAACAAGATCAATGTATTCTCTATAAAGTATAAACATTATTAGAAGCTTATACTGCATCTGTTTATGTTTGTAGCCAGGAGAAAGCCTGGAAGAGGCAGTGAGACGAGAAACATGGGAGGAAACTGGTATTGAAGTTGGACAAGTCGTTTATCACAGTTCTCAACCATGGCCTGGTAATGGTCTTGTCATTGTTTTCTGATGAAAAACAGTAGTGAAAATACTACTGGAAGATTAGAACTGAACTTTCATGTATGTACTATTTTATGTCGAAAATATAGTAGTATTTGCACAGTGATTTAAGTGATTTTGTTATTTTGCAAACTAAGTATTCTGCACTTAAACTGTCTTCTTGTACTGTATCAGTTGGGCCAAATACTATGCCCTGCCAACTAATGATGGGCTTCTTTGCTTATGCTAAATCATTGGAGATACATGTGGACAAGCAGGAGCTTGAAGGTAATTTATAACACTTCATTAGAAATCAAATGCTTTTTCTTTCTTTCGACTTGCATTTCATTAACTTTTCTTCCTTTTCCTACATTACTTATTTTGTCTTTCCTTTATCCTATTTTGTGGTTAGTCTTGCTATTATAATTTTCTTCCTCTCCTACGGTAGTATGCTGATGTATAAGTATACTACAGCCATTTCACGACATTCTTAAGCTTTTATCTGGTTATACGCTCCAGAAATAGGGTTTACTTTACTTATCCCTTTTAGAGAATAGATGACTAGAAAGGTTTCAACATCTATCTCAAATTCCATTCTTTTATCATACATGTAGATGCCCAATGGCACAGCCGTGAAGACATCAAGAAAGCGTTGACGTTTGCTGAATACGAGAAAGCTCAGAGAACAAATGCTGCCAAGGTCAATCAGATTTGCAAGGGTGCTGAGAAAGGACAGAGCCCCTCTGCTGACTTCAAAGTTGAAAGTGGTGAGCCTGCTCCAATGTTCGTCCCAGGACCCTTCGCCATTGCTCATCACCTTATCTCGGCATGGGCTTTCGAGGGAGCACCAAAGCTTCCTAGTTCCTTCTCAAATCTATGAGCCTGGACCCTAGTGTTCAGACACATCAGATCAGATGGCAGGAACTGGATCCCTGGGTTGGAGGCTCATGGATTATCTCTGTGTTGTTGTGAGTTTAATTCTGATACTATTCATTGACGGTTGTAATAAAAATTAATAGAGTACTAGGAACAGAAGATTTGCCGGAGGATTTGGCATCAACGGACATGTATATCCATTTTTTTTTACATTTTAATCCTTTTTGTATGACACGTGACGATGCATAGATGCAATGATATACAACACAAAGTGTACTCATGGATTTATACATATATTCAGATCACTGGATTCAATAGAAGAATTTTTCCTCTTTTTTTTTTTCACATATGGTCTACATTGGCAATTTGCTGCTCTTGTTTCCCAGATCAATTCTCCACTTAACATCACAGATTCACTGTAGGTAGAAGTGGCACTATATGGATGTAGAATAAGTGAATAACCGGTGAGGGTAGCAAACACCAACACCATGTCCAATGCTTGAGCCGGCCGGCGGCAGCCACGTCGCCTTTGAAGTTGAATCTTCAGGGCGAGGTAGACTGTAGATGATTGATTTGTTGCACTTGCAGCAAGTAATCTGCCCAGATTCTCCTTGACTAAAATATAGGTCGTGTCTGGTTACAACAAGCAAGCACTAAATAAACTACTACGGAGTAGTAACCTTGATTTGTCTAGTCTTGTGCAGAGGCACACGAGGCAGTCTGCATAATAGTAGTCAGCAAAACCTGTAGAATAGTAGTATCGTTTGTACAAACTAGTCAGCATACAATCGTATGCAGATAGCAACAGCTGACTTGCACCTCTGCCTATCTCTGTGTTGCCCTGCCCATTGCGTACCCTGTTGACATGTGGTCCAAACGCATTGGTCGACATCGGATCTCCGATCCGGCTAGTCAACCATGACTGCGACACCTGTTTTTTTTCCCGATCCGGCTAGTCAACCATGACTGGACACCTGTTTTTTTCCCTAGGGCCCTTTCTATGAGATTCATACAAGGAGAGAGATAATTTTTTATTGTCTGCACAAATCTTAAAGCGAATCTGAGGATGCACAACAGGAGGGCATGTGTCCTTAGGGGCGAGCGAAGCAGTTTTTTTTTTGCCCTCAAGGACACGGACCCTTGCATTGTGGACCATACGATTTACATTGAGATGTGTGCACAACAATATAGTGATAATATTATATTCTCTCTTAGTTGTGCACATATCTCAATGCCTTGAGGACAAACTTTACTTTCCTATGAGACGAATGCAAAAGAAAGAGACGAGTGAAGAGAGAGAGGAGGAGGAGGAGAACTGACACGTGGCACCCTTGAAAGCCCGTATGTGTGTGAGACAAAGATAAAATAAAACGAAACCGAACACAAATAAGCTAGGCTACTACATCGGATTGCCACCCTTGAAAGCCGTATGTGTGTGGGACAAAGACAAAATAAAACGAAACCGAACACAAATAAGCTAGGCTACTACATCGGATCAAATAAGCTAGGCTTGCTCTTGAGAATGCGTTCCTCAAATAAAAATGTCTTGCAGCAACTTACATCATGGTTCCAAACCGTTCCACAAACCGAAAATGTGACGCTAGTCGATCTACTACGTACTCTCTGACGCTGGCCGCCGGCCATCGACGGCGCGTGCTCTGCTCTACGGGGCAAGATCTCCAATCCGGTAGTCAACCATGACTGCGGCAAGTCACCTGTTTTTTTTTGCCCCTAGGGGCACATGTCCTCGTGTTGTGCACCCTCAGATTTGCCCTGAGATTCGCGCACAACAGGAGAGATAATTTTTTATTGTCTCTCTCCTGTTGTGCACGAATCTCAGAGCGAATCTGAGGGTGCACAACAGGAGGGCATATGCCCTTAGGAGCAAAATTAACTTTACCCACACTTCTACAGCTGCAGCAAGATAAAATTACTTGTCTTCCAAGATTAGACAATGACCAAACGAGTATTTCTGCCAATTGTGTAACCGAAACCTCGAAACAGCCACACATATATTCATGGAGTGCAAGGTAACCCAAGGTATGTGGGAGAGGGTTGCAATTTGGGTCCGCACTCCTAGCTTAAGGCCTTCAAATTGGGCAGAAACAACAAACTTCAGGGATTGGTTCATTCAGCTGGTCAACAGCTCGCCTACACCTTCTATAAAAGGTATCCAATCTATGGTGATGCTAGTCATTTGGGAGATTTGGCGAGAAAGGAACATGAGGATATTTCAAAGAAATGACAGATCAGTGCAGCAAGTAATGGAAGGCATATACGATGAAGCAAAAACATAGGCTTACGCTGGGAACAAAGGACTCCAACAGGTGATTCCACAGCAGGTTGGAAATGCTCGTCAGGCAACAACGTTGACCGATGTAGTTGTTCCTATTAGTAATGTAAATTAGTACGATAAGAGTGTTGGGGTGGCTTGGGGTTCAGATCGCTGAACTGCAAGCGATAGGCTGGCGGCGTTGCCTGTAACGTCACAACAAATCTCTGTAAATTCTCTCCTTACTTATCAATGGAAGCCGGCAACGGATCTTTCGAAAAAAAAAATTACTTGTCTTCCACTGCGAGTGTGTGCGAGCAAGCAGCTCTGGTAGTCTCACTGATCAGAAAAGCCATGGCGGTTGGCGGCGTCGCCGTCAAGGCCGGCCAGGACCGCCGCTACGGCGGGAGGATCACCGCCTTCGTCGTGCTGTCCTCATGGATTATCTCTGTGTTGTTGTGAGTGCAATTCTGGTACTATTCATTGACGGTTGTAATAAAATAAAAATTAATAGAGTATGTACTAGGTACAGAAGATTTGCCAGAGGATTTGGCATCAACGGACATGTATATCCATTGTTTTTTTTTTTACATTTTGATCCTTTTTGTATGACACGTGACGATGCATAGATGCAATGATATACAACACAAAGTGTACTCGTGGATTTATACATATATTCATATCACTGGATTCAATAGAAGAATTTTTGCTCTCTTTTTTTTGACATATGGTGCATGGGCAATTTGCTGCTCTTGTTTCCCAGATCAATTCGCCACTTAACATCACAGATTGACTGTAGGTAGAAGTGGCACTCTATGGATGTAGAATAAGCTAGTGAATAACCGGCGATGGTAGCAAACACCAACACCATGTCCAATGCCTGAGCCGGCGGCAGCCACGTCGCCTTTGAAGTTGAATCTTCAGGCCGAGGTAGTAGACTGGGAGATGATTGATTTGTTGCACTTGCAGCAAGTAATCTGCCCAGATTCTCCTTGACTAAAGTGTAGGTCGTGTCTGGTTACAACAGGCAAACACTAAATAAACTACTAGTAACCTTGATTTGTCTAGTCTAATGCAGAGGCACACGAGGCAGTCTGCATACTAGTCAGCAAAACCTGTAGAATAGTAGTATCGTGTGTACAAACTAGTCAGCACACAATCGTTTGCAGATAGCAACGGCTGAGTGGCACCTCAGGTCCTCAGTCTCTGTGTTGCCCTGCCCATTGCGTACCCTGTTCAAGCTATGGTTCATGTGGTCCAAACTCCAAACAAACAAACAAGGACAAGATTGTCGCATTGGTCGGCATCGGACCTCCGATCCGGCTAGTCAACCATGACCGCGACAAGTCACCTACTATATACCACACTTCTGCAAGATAAAATCACTTGTCTTCCACTGCGAGTGCGTGCGAGCAAGCAGCTCTGGTAGTCACTGATCAGAAAAGCCATGGTGGTCGGCGTCGTCGCCGTCGAGGCCGGCCAGGACCGGCGCTACGGCGGGAGGATCACCACCTTCGTCGTGCTGTCCTGCATGACCGCCGGCATGGGCGGTGTCATCTTCGGCTACGACATCGGGATCGCAGGCGGCGTGTCGTCGATGGAGCCGTTCCTGCGCAAGTTCTTCCCGGACGTGTACCGTCGGATGCGCGGGGACACGAAGGTGAGCAACTACTGCAAGTTCGACAGCCAGCTACTGACGGCGTTCACGTCGTCGCTGTACGTAGCAGGCCTGGTGACCACGTTCCTAGCGTCACGTGTCACGGCGGGGCGGGGCCGGAAGGCGTCGATGGTCCTAGGCGGGGCGGCGTTCCTGGCGGGCGCGGCGGTGGGCGGCGCGTCGGTGAACATCTACATGGTGATCCTGGGACGGGTGCTCCTCGGCGTCGGGCTCGGGTTCGCCAACCAGGCCGTGCCGCTGTACATGTCGGAGATGGCTCCCGCCCGGCTCCGCGGCGCGTTCAGCAACGGGTTCCAGCTCAGCGTCGGGATCGGGGCCCTCGCGGCGAACGTGATCAACTTCGGCACGGAAAAAATCAGCGGCGGGTGGGGGTGGCGCGTGTCGCTGGCGCTCGCCGCCGTCCCCGCGGGACTCCTCACCATCGGCGCGCTGTTCCTCCCCGAGACGCCTAGTAGCCTGGTACAGCAGGGCAAGGACCGTCGTGACGTGGCGATGCTGCTGCAGAAGATCCGTGGCGCCGGCGTCGACGTGGGCGCCGAGCTAGACGACATCGTCGCCGCGGCGGCTGCCGGGGACGGAGACGGAGACAGAGGGGACGACGGTCTGCGTCGGCTCCTCGTGGAGCGGCGGTACAGGCCGCAGCTGGTGATGGCGGTGGCGATCCCGTTCTTCCAGCAAGTGACGGGGATAAACGCGATCGCGTTCTACGCGCCGGTGCTGCTGCGAACCATCGGCATGGGGGAGAGCGCATCGCTGCTATCAGCGGTGGTGACGGGCGTAGTGGGCGTGGTCTCCACCTTCGCGTCCATGCTCGCCGTGGACCGATTCGGTCGCCGCACGCTGTTCATTGCCGGCGGCGCGCAGATGCTGGCGTCGCAGGTGCTGATCGGCGCCATCATGGCGGCGGAGCTGCGGGACAGCGGCGGCGTGGGGAAAGGCTGGGCCGGGGTGCTCATCCTTCTCATCGCCGTGTACGTCGCCGGGTTCGGCCTGTCGTGGGGCCCGCTCGGGTGGCTTGTACCCAGCGAGATCTTCCCCCTGGAGGTGCGCGCCGCCGGGCAGAGCGTCACGGTGGCCGTCAGCTTCGCGTTCACCGTGTTCGTGGCGCAGGCGTTCTTGTCGATGCTGTGTCACATGAGGGCTGGCATCTTCTTCTTCTTCGCCGCGTGGCTTGCTGTCATGACTGCGTTCGTCTACCTCCTGCTGCCGGAGACGAAGGGGGTGCCCATCGAGCAGGTGGGCCGCGTGTGGCGCGCGCACTGGTTCTGGAGCAGGGTCGTCGGGCCCGATGCCGACGACGAGGCGCGCGCGGGCGGCGACAAACTCTAGCGCGGGCAGACGACTCTGATCTCTGTTCTCTGAATTCCGAAATGGGCCTTCTTCATTCATGTGAAATTTGCAGTTGCAGGATTCGTAATCATCACGCTGACACGAGTCACGAAGGATGTCTGTGTTCGTCTGCAGGCCAGCAGGTTGCAGCCCCAAGCTACAGAATATAGGACCGCAGCCCATGCATGTAACCGGCCGGAGGCCTGTTTTCAAACGCTTATAAGAGTATGGCAAAGTCTAATTTTCCTCACTCAACATGTATCCGTTTTTATTCCCCGAATTATTAAACTATAAACATTTCCTCCTTTAACTTAAAAACCGTTTATTTACCTGCCTGACCAGTTTGAGAGGGTGGCTTTTCTACAAAGACGTTAGTTTTGTTTTTCTTCCCTATTTTTTTTACTTATTTTGACTGAATATTTCAAAAATTATAGTAAAACACAGGAAAACATAAAATAGAAAATTTAATTTTGTTTGACTCCACATGAGTAGATCTATATAATAAACATATATATGTTATGCTATAGTACATTTTTTTGTACATGGACTTTTTGTTGGCCGGGTTTATATTATGGCTAACAAAAAAAATTGTACTAAAAATATCATATTATATGTTCAATATATAGACCCACTCATGTGAAGTTCAACAAAATTTTATTTTCCATTTTATAATTTTTTTTTATTTACTATGATTTTTTTTAAAGATGTAGTCGAAATAAAAAGACAAAACTAGCAAAACCACTATCTGAAACCACATAGGAAGGTAAAATGAGCGATTTTCAAAGTTAGAGGAGGAATTTTTTTTGATTTCATAGGTCGGGGAGCAAAAACGGACGTAGAGTAAAGTTTGAGTTAGAAAAATTAGACTTACATATGTTAGATCATTTCCGTATAACCAAATTCATGGTCATGACTTTTCTAGGATTAGTAATTGACATGTTGTAATCAACTTTGCCCCCTTCCGATCGTACGAAAAACGTAGGATTCTCTTATTTTTATATGTTCAATTACTGTAGAGTCCTTTGGTTTGTAGGAATCGCTTGAAGAAAAAAATACATATTTCACAGTAAAACTATACGAAAAACCATATTCAAACATCATTAGTGTTTGCTGTGTTTTTTTCGTTGTTCATCTAAACACTTTTCTAAAAAAGTTTACATTTTTTCCATTCATTTGTTTTGCATATCGTCCATGAATCAAAGGTTATTTTAGAACCGTAAATAGTGCAAGTGTCCGATTACAGACCGTCGGTCATTATTAAAATATAAATAAAAACATACTAAAATTGCATATGAAAATTATTGTCGCATAAGCGGATCCACTGTCCACGGGCGGATATTACGCATCCACCTTCTTTTCTTTGCCGCCTATACAGTTGGAGTCAGTAATTCCGTGAGGACTTTTTCACCGGCAGCCCACGCCTTGTGTATGCCGGTCAGCTTGTCGACGATGGCGGTCTCGTTAACCGAGCACGGCTTCTCCGGCGGCGGCGGTGGGCACGAATACGTGCAGACCGGTGGCTTTTTGCCATCCCCGTTGACGTAGGAACGGAGTGCGTCGCGTAGCTCAGCCAGGTTCTTCACCTGCCCCTCCGTGGCATAGATTTCTAGGTCCACCTTCTCGGTGACGCTTCTGCATTCCAGGATGACCGAATCGAGTACCGTCTCCGGCTTCACCACGGGCTTACGCTTCAGGTACCAGATCATCTCGGTTTTGGCGTCCTTGGTCGCCGTTGCCAGCGCCGACAGCTCGTCGATGCACTTCTGAGGCTCTTTCGTGAGCCCACAGGACGCGTGGAGGACGCCGCTGTCAATGGACTTCTCCATCCTCGCCGCCTCGGCTTTCTCCCCCTCGCTGATCTGGTTGTCGTCTTCTTCTCCTTCCTCTCCTCTCTCGAACAGACTCTTGAGCTGGTTCCCTAGGTCCCTCATGGACCCAGTGGCGTCCCCGAGCGCCTTCACGTCGGCGGCCTCGGCAGGCGTGCAAGGCTCCGGGCAGTTACACTCGCAGGGGCCGATCGGGCCGTAGTTGTTGATGGCTGTGTCGTAGAGGTACCCCTTGAGCGCCTTGAGCGCCTCCTCGTCGGCCTTGCCGGCGTCGGCCTTGGACATCGTCTCGTCCAAGACCTTGGTGCACTCCGTGATGCAGGAGTCGGTCTTGAGCTTCGGGGCGGCGAGCAGTGGCCCGGCGATCAGCGCTTTCGTGTCACCCAAGATCTTTATCAGCTTTGCTAGCCTGAAGCTGCACCTCTTGGGCAGCAACGTCTTGCTGCATCCCGGGTATACCTCGATCTTGATCGGCTTGGCGGCGGTCGTCGGCGCCGGCTCATCGCGGGCAGAGTCGGCCACGGCCGTGAAGCTGATGGCGATGATGGTGACGAGGAGGAGGCCACCGGCGACGGCGCTCAGCAGATGGTTAGAGCGAGGCACTACGACAGAAGCCATGATCATATATGCTTGCTTGCTTGCTTTGATGAATGAATTCTTTGGTGGGCCGCCCGTATAAATAGATCACACAAACTTCCTAGCTTCATGCACTGCCGATGGATCGATCGAGTGTCGTGGATGCTTGATCGGACTCCCCTCCATTCACTCGATCTCTCTCTATCTTTAATTTCCTATATTTAAACAATTGCTGAAATGAGCGGCTATTATATTATGATGAAAAAAATAAGAAGAAATGAGCGGGTATTAGAGCACCCTCAACACAGTTGAGCTAGCTTGCTAGCTCATAGTTTGCCACATCATTTAAGAGTATATGTGCATTTCAAATTAGTAGTAGTATGAAACATTGAGAAGAGTGTAGCAATACGAAACTCAAAATACACCTTAACGGTCCAGATAGCACATGCACCACAATACACAACAACACATAAAAGGCTTTAAAAAACAATGCATTAAAAGTTTTTTATTACAATGAGTGAAAATACACAAAATATGATGGATTCAGATTGAGAGATCATTTTTTTACTGTTTTGGGCTATAATGAGTGAACATACTATAAAAATATGACATTATACCAATACATATATAAGTATATACATATAAATACATAGAAGTATCTAAAATGGTTAGGTATTCCTAGGACAAGGGAATACCCTTGGATCCGCCCATGCCCTCAGGCTCTACCCCGCCCTCTGCTAATTCCAATCGAAAGACACACTCTTACTCGTCGCCCTTGCCGTTGGCTTAAGCCAACCGGATGTCCAACACTACCCGTTCAGCGACGTCTCTGCCACCTCGCTCATCGCTGGTCTAGCCGCCACCACACCATTGTGTCGGATGCCAACGCTAGGCTCTTACCCCTTCTAATTTAGGTTGTCGGTCATGGAGACCCCTTGTGCGCGCGGAAATCTAAGCTCTTAATTTAACATCGTCGAAGACAACAGCGGAGGAAGGCATGTGGGCCGCAAGGTCACGTCAGGCATGGGCTCGGAGTAGGGACGAAAGTGAGTTGACCCATGAGTCCACGTATAGGTTTCATTTTATGGGTTACCACTAAAATCCATGAAAAGAAGTATATATGTGAATTCGCGGGTTAACCCACT
The DNA here is from genome assembly GCA_022036555.1 of Microstegium vimineum. Taxonomy (NCBI): domain Eukaryota; kingdom Viridiplantae; phylum Streptophyta; class Magnoliopsida; order Poales; family Poaceae; genus Microstegium; species Microstegium vimineum. The sequence goes on from CM039125.1 coordinate 47,525,697, forward strand.
TACATCCCTAGCTAGGAGGCGCATGTTTCGTGCCATGCACCAGCGGTCACCCATTAGAGCTTTCGTAATTAAAAAAGAGGCAATAAAGTTGTGTGGCCTCGCATGCATAGGTGGAATGGAAGGAATGAAAAGGATGTTGGTGTCCCGGCTCCTTAAGCCAGCCACGAGAAGGACAACAGTATGAGTTCAGTTATTGTAAAAAAAAACAGTATGAGTTCAGTTTTTGTTACCATCAGCGTGAGGAACGTTTTTTTTAGCAGAACCAGCGTCAGGGACGTGTCCGGGAAAATTCACGAGTACAGTGATGGGCTGATGGGCAACGGGCCATGCTCACCCACCGGCCTGGTTGATATATTGACTGCTCCTTCTTCACTATTAGAGGTGTTCAGACTCACAACACATCGGTATAGTAATCTCTCTTCCTACATGAATAAATATATTTGTAGAGTTGTTTTAAGTAAAATATTTTAAATTTTGATTAAATTTATAAAAAAAATTGTTATGACAACAAATTAGTGCATTCAATAACAATAGAATATATTTTTATAACGTGCTCATTTTATATGATAGGTTTTGTTACTCTTTCTAGCTGATATAGTTTGATCTATACCGTGTTTAGGAATCGGCTTATCTAAAGATGGAGGAAGTATATATATCATGTGGCACGACAGTCGCCGACGGAGGTTGAGTTTCATTAAAACGATGATGTGATTCAAGGCGGCAGAATTAATAATCAACAATTAGATCTCCATCACAAGGCCATCAGCATCATCTAATTCGAGAACGAGGGTACATTTTTTTATATTTTTTTGCGTTTGAAGGTACAATAATTGAGATGGCAACCACTATCTCTCTGTCCAAACAAAAAACAAAAAGTCAGTTATCTTTAACTTTGATCAAATATATATAATAAAATATTAATATTTATAATACATAACTAGTATCATTAGATAGATATTTGAACATATTTTTATAATAAATTGATTTAGAGATATAAATCATATTTTATACAAATCTAGTTAAAGTTAAGAAAATTTAATATCCTCGTATCGGGTTTTTTGTTTTTGGACGGAAAAGTACATGCTATTATTATCTATGTACAGTATATGCACGTACATAGACATATATCCTGATGAGTGTATGGATGTCCTGATCTTTCGGTGAAGATAGATAACTACGATTTGACTGGAGAGACGTTCACGATCCGACTACAACTGTCCAAGGACGCTGCGTCTTAGCAATCGATACACCAAATCCAGCAGTTGATCACAATCTTGCGGATCACAATCAACCAAACCACTAGGGTTATTCCTGCAAGCAATCGAAGAACAAGCAAGAACAAGTAGAATAAGCACTCAATTGCAAATAAGAGATGAAGGTTCAGATGTGATACACATGTAGGTGGGGTTCCGAATCAAGTAGAACGGATGGTCTAGTCGACACACGCGTCTACAAGGAAGTAGCAGCAGCTAAACTTTCATCTAAACAAAACTCCATCTGTTTGTGGCGGCTCTAGCGGATATAAGGAGGAGGGAGGACGACCAAAGGGTGCTGGGGTCGTCCTACAACCCTAGGATGAGTCCCTAATGGACTTAAGTTGATACATGGGCCATAAGCCCAAAATAAGGTGACGCAACACCGTTGGCAGAAAAGTCTCGGCAATAAATTATTGACTGCAGTCGCATCTGGTTAGATATAGGTACGAGTAAGAACCCATTGGAAAGTAGACTTGATAAGCTTTCCAAAAAGTCCTATAACGTCCCAATTGGAGTCCGTATGAAGTCGTGACAACCGTCGCAAGTTTAGACTCTTCTGCAGTGCGAATTGAACTTTCCAAAACGTGTTGGACTTTGACTCTTTGTTTCCTTGGATCCAAAGTGACGTGGTGGCCTGGTGAAGGACGTTAGGAACACTTGGATTTGGTCCCCAATCAACTTCATTGATCATCCATGCTTTCCATATGCAATCTAACCCTTTCTTGATCCATGTAAACAATTCTGAGAATGAAAACATACACACTTTATAGTGCGACACCCATTCATCAAATGTAAGAATGATAAATCTCATATAGAATGGTTTCACCTTTGGTATAGAAGTGGTTGGCATGGTCATATCTAAGCCGGTGATGTCCTCATCATTCTCCCTTTCTTGATAGCAAACCGTCCTCAGTTTGACCACTGTCAGAGGATGTGTTGTAGATACAAGCAAATCATGTCCCCATTCTTGATAGTTATCCTGTTTCTTTAAAATAAAAGTAGGGAAGCTTGACATGGCATGATTATTGTTATTGCATACTTCTAATTGATTAGTTCTGTTCACTATAAAAGGAGTTTGTATATTTGAGCAAATATAAATTCGGTTTACCATATGCTCATCTTCATAATTATATTTTCCAATAGCATGAAAACTGATATTAGAAGAACATGACAATTCAAATCTAACAGTCAGATTATTCTGCAAATAGTTAAGCTCGCAAAGATCATCGAATTCAATATATCCGATTGTATGTAAAGATGACAACAATTGAGCTTCTTCATTTTCATTTACAATATGAACAACATGTTTGAATTCAGCACTCATTAATACAGAATTTGTAGCTTTATTCACTAGTTGTGGTATGGATATAAGTGATGCACTATCACACAACTCTTCTTTGTCACAAGTAAAATCAAGCATATCAAAGTGTGACAAAGAAAAATCAGCGACCAGTTCAACAATTGATTGATCTATAATATCATGATTAGTTGACAAATGTAAGTCAACTAAAGTATTCTCACCTTGATTTAGTTTACAAGCATTTGACATACCTTGGATGCTCATCTCAATTGGTGTAGGTGTAGCCAGATTCATGCTCTCTTTAAATGTTTCACCTCTTATCTCAAATTGATTGTTGTCGACATGTATATTATCATCTACTTCCTGCAAATTGTCAGTAATAGGAGAGACAAATGCTTCTATAGTATTTGTATGTTCCCTTTGTAGCTTTACTTCAGCATCACAAGCAAGATCAAACAACTCATCAAAATTTTTATAATGTTTATCAACAAGTATATTCTGAATTTCCACATTAAGACCATGCAAAAATCTATGTTCTAGAAACTCATCGGTTCCTTCTAAGCCACAACGTAGCAAACCCAATTTTAATTTCTCTAAATATTTTACTACAATTTTGTTTCCTTGTTTTATAGATTTCAAGTTTCCATTCAAAATTTCAGAATAATAGCTAGGAACAAAAACATCTTTAAAATGTCTTTTCATATCTTTCCATGATTGAGAAGCTTTATCAAATCTACAAAGGTGTTTCCACTCAGTTAAAGCATAGTTGATAAGAACACTTGAAGCAATGCTAACCTTTTGTTTTTCAAATAGATCATATTTTTTTAATTCCTTATCTACATGTAGCTCCCATTCAATATATGCATGAAGATCATAGTTTCCTTCAAAATAAGGTACTGCAGATTTTATTTTATCAAACCAAGCATCACATACCTCATGAGTAGCATGGTTATCACTTGTCACACTCCTAGCAAAGTGATTGGAATAGGCAATCTGATCATCTCCAATTTCCATGTAGATTCCTGTCATGATTACAACAAAACAAGAAACATACACAATAATATTTATGTTCCTATCAACTATTAGGATGTGGTTGTTGTAATTCACTCACTCTCAACATGTTCAAACAAAACTCTTACAAGTTCTTACCAACCAAAACAGGAGGTGGCAGCAACCAACAAGTCGGAAACCCTGGAATAGTGTATCGACACCGTAGCAACAACACCTGTAAAGTTGTATCCGGATATGTGGAGCTATAGGAGGGCTAAACAATAATGTGCAAGAAAGTACTAGCACCACATTAGTTGCAAAAGCAAGTTGAGAGATCGTTCAACGAAGGTACCGTGCTGGTCCTACGCTAGACAGTGTTAGAGACGCGAGCCTAGACACAAACGAAGTCATGGTACAACAAAAAAAAAGGCACAAAAATAGCAAGCAAAACACTCCTTTCTTTTCCTCCTCTCTTTTTTTCTTTCTTTTCTCTTTCTCTTTCTCTTCTTTTCTTCTTTTTTCTATTTTATTTCTGATTTTTTTCTTCTTCTTTTCTTTTACTTTGCACAACTATAACAAAATTGGATCTTGACAAATCAGATTCCAATAAGCAACGTAACAATGTGTTTTCTTTCTTAAAGAACCAACAATGCTGATATTTTTTTGTGTGCCTAAATCATATCTGGATGTGAAAAAAAAAATTGTGGATGGATATGGTGCAGCGAAGATGTATATGGTAGCAACGATTGCAAAAGAAATATATATGATGTAGTGGAGATTTATATGGTGATGGTAAACACAACGGATATAGTGACCAAAACGTGACAAAAACTCGAAACTCTAAAAGCCTAACCCTAAGACCAGCAACATGACTCAACCGATGTAAACCAAACTCAACAAGCCCGAACTAATCAATTCTAGTAAAAGGCTCAAAAGGTCTATGAGATTATGGGAAACGAATCTACTATTTTTTGTTGGCTTTTTCTAGACTTTAGGAAATTAAAAGAAAACTGAAATCTCTCACCAATGAAACCTTGCTCTGAATACCACTTGATGAGTGTATGGGTGTCGTGATCTTTCGATGGAGATAGATAACTACGATTTGACTAGAGAGACGTTTACGATCCGACTACAACTGTCCAAGGACGTTGCGCCTTAGCAATCGATACACCAAATCCAACAGTTGATCACAATCTTACGGATCACAACCAACCAAACCATTAGGATTATTCCTGCAAGCAATCGAAGAACAAGTAGAATAAGCACTCAATTGCAAATAAGATATGAAGGTTCAGATGTGATACACATGTAGGTGGGGTTCCGAATCAAGTAGAACGGATGAGGACATCCTCCATTATTACTCGTTGGTAAAGACGCAACAAATAATGGGCCAAGTGGCCCAGTTATAGTCGGACGGCGAACGTGTAAGCCTCTGAATAATCCCACCTTGCTTAGCTTGGGAGGAGGAAGCCACCTTAAAAGGGAGAACCACCCTTCCCCTATCAAACTAGTCTTTTAGGGAGATTGAGTCTTTCTCTGAGTGGATGTGCCTAAGAACTGTTGGGGTCTGGGCAACCTCACTTTATCGGGCCTCGGCCAACCCTACCTGGGCCGGATGTATCATTTGGTATCAAAGCTGAGCCCTTGTTTAAGGGGGTGGGAATGATGAAGACATATTCCATTATTACCCGTTGGCAAAGACACAACAAATAATGGGCCAAGTGGCCCAGTTGCAGTCGGACGGCGAACGTGTGAGCCTCTGAATAATCCCACCTTGCTCTTTTAGGGAGATTGAGTCTTTCTCCGAGTGAGTTAGCCTAAGAACTTTTGGGGTCCGGACTGCCTCACTTTATCGGACCTCGGCCAACCCTACCTGGGCCGGATGTATCATATCCACTCTCTTCGATCGACCAGATAAGAATTGAGTGACGGCGCCCTTTGTCGACAGAGAGCACACGTGGCTATCTTGTTCCGTCTCCGACCCCTTTTTTCAATCTGACCGAGAGCAGCATGCAGAGCTTCCGTTCCAACGCGCACGGATGAGAGCAACAACTGAGACTATTCACACTCTTGATCCTCTATATTCATCTCTAAAATAAATATTCCGTCCTGGTGAGCAAATCTTTTTCCCTTGAGTATTGTTTACCGCGTAGCAGTGCGGACAGCCTGATCGGCACTGTGCAGAGCCCAGGACACATACTAGGGGGATTGATCTTGACAAGATTGTTCTGAATTAGTGGTCGACCAGCGATCTGATCTGCCTCTGGCTGATGCCTACGTGTAGATTGTTCTGATGCGTACCTGTCCACGTTGGCCAATAATAAACGGCGAGCTCGCGCTCTCTACTACTCGATCTGCGCATGGCTCCATGTGGCCGGCAAAAAGTATATATAGGAGCTCATTACTCAAAAGTTTTTAGTTAGTCAAATCAAAGATGTTTTAACTTTCTTATTCGTTTCGCTTACAGTCTAGCTTATCATGGTATAATATTTTTCTTTCACAACAAAACAGCTAAAACACAACATTAACCGACTAATTAGCCACAAAAACACGAACAAATCTTTTATAAGTTTCTAGGAAAAAAAAGAGATGCTACCAAATAAATTAACTATTAGGACATACTATTCATGATATGCTCCATCAGTTTCAAATTACAGGTCATTCTAGATTTTTTTTTTACCACATAGGATGCGTGCCAACGTACTGCCAACGCCCAACACGATGAGTGACACTTGTACGTCCGCAGGAGGTAGCACTACGTCGCCGCAACCGCTCCCGCGCCGCGCGCGACCAGCATCATCATCATACTCTACTATATATCTCCTCTATCTGTCCGTTGATCCGATTCGACGTGGGTGGGGTGGGCTACACTCCCGCCGGGTCAATCATCACGCTCACCGCCATCATGGCCACAGCAGCAGCGGCGGCGGCGACTCCAATCTCCCTCTCCCTCTCCTTTTAACAACCCAACCAACCCCTGCGTTTATTTGTTTCCTGGGAGGACGTACGGGCGCGCGCGAAAATTCCCGTGGAGGAAGAGGAGAAGCGATCGATCGATCGGCCGATTGACCGGCCGGCAGTCGGGGACAGGAGCCTCCGCCCTCCGCCTTCCGGTGAGCGGTGATGCTGATCCTGGAGCTGGGCATCTGGGTACTGCCCTTCACGCTGCTCCTAGCGCCGGCACGCCGGATGGTGCGCCTCGTCGACGAGCTGCAGCGGATCTTCCTCGCCGTCGCCTGCCGCCGCCGGGCGCCGCCGCCCACGCTAGGACAGCTCTGGAGCCGCCTCGACCGCCTCGACTCCGCCACCGTCATGCTCTGATCACTGTATCGCTTCGTATATGGATGGTCTGCCCTGCCGGCTGCCGCGCTGTTTTTCCTTTTTGAAAACAAAAAAAAGGGCGCTCTTTTGCTGTAAATTTCAGTTCTTGCTCTCTGTCCAAACTCCGTTTTTTTTTCTTTTCATGCTTCTCTGCGATCCATGTAGATCTCTGTAATTAGGTACAAAGAAGAGGCTGCCAGCTCAGATGCTTATTAGCACTTAGCAGCCAAACCATATGATCAGTTCATCAGGTTAATGAAATGAATCCTCCTTTGCTAGCTGTACAGAGCGAAAGAGGTTATTCCTTCTTTTTTTTCCATTCAGGTTGTGCTGCTGATCCGTAATTTCAAATTTGGTGCCGTATTTTTGTTGAATGTGCGTGAGCAATGTTCGGAATCTGGGTGCGGGGTGGTCTGGTTTCGAACTGAACATGCATGGGATCGCAGTTTCTATCAGAATTCATCTGCGCTGACAACCAACACTACTGAACGCGTTTGTTGTGAATTACTTACTGCTACAAACACTTTGAGAAGATGAATGCCATGCCAAAGGATTTGTTTCCTGGTACTCTCTGTACATATCATTGCTGACCATGTTAGCATAGCATCTCTTCAATCATTCCCCTGCAATGGAGATTCAGATGTAGTAAGTGTCTCTATCTCTCGCTACAACAACCAAATAAAAAACAGAGCATTATTGAAACGTCAAGATCATCCATCCACTTGCAGCGCAAGGGCTAACTGACTTAAACAGTGCTTTGGACATTTTCTAAGATTGTCATGACAATAACGCATTGCGTCTTTTTTTTTTTCTTTCGCGATTCAAGGACAATAATGCATTGGCTACCTGCACAAATTTCCCTCTTTTTTTTCTTGCCAAAACTGGATTTCAGAAGAAGAAAAACCGAGCCATCGGCACTGATCAACTCAGAAATCCAACTTTTCAGCTGCGACGTTGGCGCTTTAATTAGAAACTTAAAACTATGCGTTATCTTTTTTCAACTATAGTACGGTTGGTGAAGATCCCCCCCTACGTGGCTACTGCAGTGGTTGGGCACATGTGTTCCGCTGATTTGAATGCACGAACGATGGTACGGTAGGTGCCTGGATTAGAGCAAAATGTTTTTTTTTCCCCAATGTGATTAGAGCAAAATATTCATCATTCAGCGAAACACCTTTTGCTGTTTGTTTGGTCTGTTTGGTGCGTGGAGCCAAAGTGGACAAACAGGTTTGCTGCCCCCCCCCCCCCCCCCCCCCCCCCGGTGTTAACTCGTTGGGACGTTGGTTCATCTTACTTGAAAGACAAACTGGAATTTCCATTCATCATCCAAAATCTCCGATGATTTCACGGGAGACCACATGATTAAAGTCTTTAACTACATTACTACTACTTATGGTGCTTAAAAACTACTCCTAGAAAGTTTATTTATTTATTGGTGGTTACTGAAGTGGCCATGCCTGGAGAATTTATATATATATATATATCAAGGAAAAAAATAGCCGATTTTTGCCGCTATAGCCCAAAATAACTTGAAAAAAAATGTGCCGCTATTTACGGACCTTAGCTCGATATGCGAGCGATGTTGTGTGTACACACATTAAGACCAGCCCACTCGAGAGCGCTTAATAAAGACCAGCGCCCACTCGAGAGCGCGCACTGGCAGCCTAACTCCCTTTACCCTCCTTTATCCGGAGTCACATTCGAGCGCTACAACGCCTGGCAACATGGCTCGGGCAACGTGCCTCTTATACCTGCTTGCTTTGCCTGCAATTAGCAGTACGGACTAATAAACGGCAGGCGAGAGCTGCATCCCTGCATTATGGTTATGGTTATCGTTTTCGGGGCCTGAAACTGCAGATCCGTCGTAGGTTTCTGTCAGGCATCAGGCATGCAGTTCCGGCCCAGGAAGGATTCCCGGTTTGTCGTTTTTTTATTCCTTTTCCCTTTTTTCTTTCTTTTCTTTGTACTGTATTTTCCTTTTTTGTGTACTTATATTATTTGTTATCTTTCATTCTTTTTATTTTCATATTTATTCCTTTTTATTTTCTTTTCGTTTCTTCTATTTCCTTTTTCTTTCCTTTCTTTTTCATTTTTCTTTTTGGGTTGTCTTTTATTATTCTTTTTGCTAAATTTTTCTGTTTTTGTATTTTATTATTTCCTTTATTTTCTTCTATTTTATAATTTTATGTTTCACTTTTTTTATTTTATAGACACATGTGATGTTTATGTAGTGTATATAATATATGTATGTAAACAAAAGAATTTGGTCTATGTAACAAGTTTTACCCAAAACAAGTCGTCAAATGTAGAACATGCTTAACCAAAAAAAAATATAAGAAAAATAAAAGAATTGATTAAGAGGGGTTAGGCCACGTGGATAACCCCCAAGAAGAACCCTTATGCTTAATCGCATGCATGTGATACACTAAGATATGATAGCTGCATGCTGGATCGTTATTATATATATAACTAGTAGTAAAGAAACATGCATGACAAAGGAATCATTCGATCATCCATAAAAAAAAAAAGGAATCATTCGATCAAGTTTGTGTGAATTCGTGATGGAGGGCAAAAGAGTTCATCAAAATGAGGCAGCTTTGGCCCACGGGTTGTGATCATCGGGCCTGTGCAAAGTTTGTACAACAGGCTCTAACAAATTAGCCGGATCGCTGAGTGTGTTGGGCTTGGGTGCTGAATGAGATAAGCTCTGTTAGCAAGCACTGCAGCTTCTAATTGCATAGGAACCCCTGTTTATTACGCCAAGACACCAGCAATTAGCAGCGGCGTCGACTCTCCCGCAATATTTAATGAAAACTTTTTGACACTGTGGGGATCTCCCTCACAGTTTTTTTTGCCATCAAAAAATATTAGTGGTACGGAACAAAACCTCATATGCGTAACGTTGGCAAAATTGGCCGGCCCTTGGTCTTTGGTCCCCCACGCAAACTACGCACGAGGCCATCACCATCATCCACCATGCATTCCAGTATTCCACGCACCACCATATATGTTGCCCATTTTTTTTACATATATAACGAAATCGGAGGGGTTTGCACGCCCTACAGCAATTTAAAGGTTCAGCTTAGATTTCTTATTTGAAAGTGACTTCAGCTTTTTCTTCGGGGCCCCTCTGCCAGGCAAATGAATGGGATCCAATACATTTGTGGACTCTGCGAAATCAACATCCTGGGCTTAAGTCATGTAGAACGCGTTTGAGCCGCTCATATGCTACAGGTGAACGAGATACTACGAAGGATGCAGTGTGACTCATATTACGTAGATCACTGTACCTCTGTAGGCTATCTGAATATTCATACATGGTGCTCTTCCTTATAGGAGGAAATGCACTCTTGGCCCCGCTTGTCCACCTTCTCCAAACACAGCAATCTGGAATCTTGCGCTCTTTGCGATAGCCCAATACAAAGAAGATGTGTGAGCAAGGTGTTCCAAGGCACTGTGACTTAAGACAAGAACAAGAAATTCCCTTCAGACTTGCTTCATCCACAGATATCTCACATTTCACAAAGTATTGCATGTCTCCTTTATCGACCATTCCAACAATATACGTTTGTATATCATAGCCATCTAGGTGCTCAATCATATAACACTTGGTGGCTGATTTTATGCTCAACTGCACCGTGGCAAAAACTCCTGGTGTGAATGATGTCGCATATAGACTTAATTTTGCGGTTGCCGCTTGAACCGGTAAAAATTAAGCATATATGTGGGTTCACGGACTAGACCACTTGCATCCTTACGTGCAATCAAACTCATGACTGAGTTAGAGGTCTATTTGCAATACGTTCCATAATTAATATATATATTCTTGTGGTCGTCCTCCCCTCTCCTTATATTCCCTTAGAGCCGCTACAAACAGATCGGGTTTTGTTTAGATGAAAGTTTAGTTGCTGCTACTTCCTTGTAGACAAGTGTGTCGACTAGACCATCTGTTCTACTTGATTCGGAACCCCATCTTATTGTGATTTAGATCTGAACCTTCATCTCTTATTTGCAATTGAGTGCTTGTTCTACTTGTTCTTTGATTGCTTACAGGGATAACCCTAGTGGTTTGGTTCGTTGTGATCCACAAGATCGTGAACAACTGCTGAAATTGGTGTATCGATCGCTAAGGCGCAACATCTTTAGAAGGTTGTAGTCGGATTGTGAACGTCTCTCCAGTGAAATTGAAGTTATCTATCTCCACCGAAATATCGGGACACCCTTACCCTCGTCAAGAGATAAAACACATCCAAGTGCATTTTTGGGGCTGGTGAAATCTCATGTTGATCAATTAGCTCATGAGTCAACTGAATTAAGTAGCTGAGGTATGGCGGACACATGCTCACTTCTTATTCATAAGAAGTTTGGAAACGATTGTAATTGTATTTCTTGAGCAATATAATCAACAACACCCACAACTCTTTTTGTTGGAGTTACAGGTGTTTAGGAAAACAAAGGTAGCCCGGGTTATACAACTTGGAGTGGAGCATTCTGAGACACCTCCTATTTGTTGTGATGGAGATTATCATTCGCATATAGATAGGTTTATTATTGCTTGGTCCAGTTGGTTTGGGAAAACGAGATTTGCTAACATTTTCCAATGAGCTCATGTCGAACTAACTATCCAAGCATGTGTTTGGAAGGACCAAAAAGTCGACAAGAGGCGAGGTGAATAGAAACTAAAAATAATTTCGTTGAACAACAAAAGAGCGGGCAAGAGTGGAGGTGAATAGAAGCTAAAAAATAACTTGTTTGACCAACAAAAGAATCTGGTCTATGTATAGTGGGGAGGCCGCTGCAGTTTTATGAAACATTACCTATACTACAATATCTGAATTGACACGATTCAGTCTACACGAGCGTTGTCACGATTCAATTTTCGGCTAGTAAAGAACGGCCCGTGTGGTTCCGATTAAGGATGTTGCGACCTAAAAATGGGTGTCTAGTGCTCGTGGTGGGTGTCTAATGCATGCCCGTAATCGGAAATGATGAATTGACACATAACATTGCCATTACATTCAGTAAATCAACACACGACAACTTGCTCGATAGCAGACGACATTCAGTAGACACACGCTAACTCGAGAGCAGACAGCAGACGCGGCGCGCGATTGAGAGCCGTCGGCGATGGCCCGGTATATTAGTGGCCGGTTTGTTAGCCAGCACAAGACTTTTTGTGCTCCCGTATCTGATTTACTGGGGCCATAGGCCTTGTCACATAAGCAACTCTTTGTAGGCTGGAGTAACAGGCGTGCGCCACCACGCACCTAGCGATACAGTCTACACGAGCAACTCGCTCGGGCCCGATATATTAGTGGCCGGTTTGTTAGCCGGCACAAGACTTTTTGTGCTATAGGGGGGCCGTGGCCCCTGCTGGCCACCTAGTTCCGTCGCCATAGGCCTTGTCGCCTAAGGGCAGTCCCAAGAGGATGATTCGAATTATTTCTGGTATATTTATCATAAAAAGGGGAGGTGCAAGAGACTGATTCGGACTTCTTGCAGAGTGGAACAATGCAGTACCAGACACGAGATATATCTTTCAAAGAAGAAGACTTTTTTCGAATAAGCCAATTGATTTGGGACCTTCGGATCCATTCTTTTTCCTATTCAAAGATCAGGCCTTTGTCTCTGTGTTTTCACGTCGAGAATTCTTTGCAGATGAAGATGAAGAGATGGCAAAGCGGCTTAGTACCAGTACCTGGAGAAAAAAGCCTCCTAAACATATGGCTAGCAACTGGTTCACCAGGAGTACGCAAGAAAGGCAAAAGCACTACGAATTAGTGATTTAGGAATGTGAATGGGCTAGAACTCTGGGTTCTTCCTTATATAATTAATGGTCTTTTCATTCTAATACTCTATCCGAGAGTTCTCAGTATTTAGCAAAGTTGTTCCTATCTAACAGAAGGCTCCTGGATCAAATGACAAAGACATTGTTTGTGGAGAAAGAGGTGGCTTTTCCCGGATGAAATGAAACATTTCATTTGTGTAACAGGAGAAAGATTTCCCACTCCTTAGCTGTAAAGATATGTGGCCATGAAAAAGGGAGGGGATTCAGTGGAACAGGATTGGCCGGGCGGTAGAGTCGTGGAAACACTTGTTGATTCCTATTTTGGACCCTAGCTCCATGGAACAATATGCTACTGCGGAAACATGGAAGAATTGCAATCTTAGATCAAAACACTATGTATGGGATGATATGAACTACCTAAATAAGAATTCTTGAGCGTTGAATAACCTGAGTACTAACTACATCAAACAATTTGCATTAATGAAACTGTGTAAATCCACCGGATAATCAAAAATACGCATGTCTGATGAAATGGTTGTTACTATCTGTTTCCATAACGAATCCTTGGTTTAACTGAATAAGTAAAGAAAATGGGCCCTCTCTCTTCGTCTCAGATCGATGGATCTTCTCGATTGGAAGATCTCCCATATGGATAATACACATCTATTCTCTAATTCACCCGATCCGATAGTACCCGTTTTTGGGTTTTTGGAACGTCTAGTGCCAAAGTCAAATCGCCAGTCAGTCATATTCAGCGGATAGTACCCGTTTTTGGAACGTCTATTAAGAAACCATCAAATAGGTTATGCTATTGAAAGTGTACCTGTTCAGCCCAAGTTGCCCAAGTTATGCTATTGAAAATTAGTTCCTCTATTATAAGAAACCAGGTCTAGGATTTGTGTTCTCTTTCATCATTAATTATGTTGTCATGTCAGCATTTTACCTACGTGACAAGTCATTTAATGAGGATAAAAACCATCATCAATGCACTATTAAGACTGCCCTAAGCAACTCTTTGTAGGTTGGAGTAACAGACGTGCGCCACGACGCATCTGGCGATACGTCTCCCGCGGCGTCCGTATTCAAGCTGCCTTGCCTAGCCTTGAATTAGCGGTACGACACTAAATGACGGGCTTTGGCCACCGTACGCCGTCCGTGGGGGGGTTTCTTCTGTGTTTGCCTTTTTCTCTTCGTGTACGTACCTTTTGGTTAATCAGAAATCCCAACACACTCATTATAACATCGTTTCTGGTTGCATAGGAATTAACCCGCCAAGACACCAGCAATTAGCGGCGTCGACTCTCCCGCAATATTAGTGGTAAACCTCATATGCGTAACGTTGGCAAAATTGGCCGGCCCACGTTAGTTTGACGCCCAACGACGCGGTTTCGGCCTGGCGGGCCCTTGGTCTTTGGTTCCCCACGCAAACTACGCACGGCACGAGGCCATCACCATCCACCATGCATTCCAGTATTCCACGCACCACCATATATATTGTTCATTTTTCTTTTTCTTTTTTTAACGACGAGGGGTTTAAACGCCCTACAGCAATTTAAATTGAAAAAAGGTTCAGACAAAAAGAGAGACAAGCAAAAACAAAAAAAAAGGACAGTAAAGACTAAGAATAAACAAACAAGAAAACAGCAGTACAAGCATTGCTAGAAGCCAAGATAGTCTAGATTAGTTGGCAATCCATCCATCCATCAATTCCTAGCGGGAGAGTAGCTTCTTTTTGCCCCTTAATAATATAAGAGCTGGAGAATTCATCTTTAAAGCTTTGTTTAATTAAAAAAACCCTCAACCGACGTGAGTCGACGCAACAAGGGCCTGAAATTTGCTTTTATCATAAAAAAAGGCCTGAAATTTGCTCCCACACGTGCAATCAAACTCACGACTGAATATAGCTAGCACATTGCATTGATGCTTATTACTCATCATAAATATTAGAATTTTTAAATAAATTCAGAAAAAGTAAGATTAATTGATTTATCAAGAAGCAATAAGAAGATTTAATTTACATTTGTTTAGACGGATGGAATATAAATCCCCATGCCAAAACAGTACAAGTACACCGCGCGCGAATCCTATGCATGAGACCTCTGCTGAACACAGAAGTCAACAGGCCGGTCTACAGGTGCACGTATATATATATATATATATATATATATATATATATACACACACACAAACACACAAAACATTAATATGTCAGGTCCGCGGCGACGTACGATGGATGAAATCAGACGCTTGGTCGCTTGGACAAGGACGAAGGCAATGGAAATAATGAATGCGACCGCTGCTCACGGCGGCGACCTCAGCTCCTCCCGCCGGACGGAGTCGCGATCAAATCACCAGGCGGGCAAGCTTGCCGGTTTTTCCAAGCAATCGCGGGCAGTGATGAGAGCGTGTGGACGTTTTTATCACCACCAAGTCCCAATCTTCGTCATTACGTATTTTTCGTGTGTCGAGAAGAAGGGCCCGTCGTTGTCTGAAACTTTGAATTTGCCTCCAGGGCTTTTCACTTGGATCATGCATGGTATCTTTCTTGGAATTTAATAATATCTTCCTGCGGCTTACTGGTCAAGACAGCTACTTGGTTTGAATAGAATTCGAGCAAGTTACCAATCATGTTTATCATTGCCGTGGCCACACAGCAGTCCTGAAAAAGTAAACAAATGCCATAAGAGACGATGAGTGCGGAGAATCCTTCAGGATCAGAGTCTCCAATTTGACCCCGCGCCAAAAAAACAAAACAGGTATTAAAGTCGCAGTTGCAAAGACGAATACAAAAATACGCAGGCATGCTGAGTTTTCACTCCCAAACGTAGCAAGAGTCAGCAGATATTCTGTCTGGCATTACTAGGCGAGAGGAGTAGCAAATATTTTATATGTCATGGTAATGCTATCGGTTGCATAACTAGGAGACGCTCACGTGTGAGCCTAGCAAATTTTGTGTCTTTTTCGAATTTTTTTCGCCTACACGAAGGACCTCCTTTTCGCGTGTAATTATTCACCAACTAACTTAACTGCAGAGCTGCTTTTAGCCGCCTATTCATCGGTTCTCCTGCCGACTCGCCATCTCCCTCATCACTTCAGTCCCCTACTCCCCTGGTTCCACGCTGCCTCCCCTCTTGACTTGACTCGCTCCACCCGCCGCAGGTTTCCCTCGCCATGGCTCCTCCTCAGACTCAGAGGTGAATCTCTCCCATCTTTGGCCTCAACGTTCTCTCGTTTAGTAAAACATAAAATAAATCCGAGACAACCAAGTTCGCCGCAAACGCAAAGTCGCCGCCTTTCTGTGTTCCCCAAACGAGCCTCTGTTTCTTGGTTTCTGTTACTTGCCTCGGTGTTGTCATCGTTTTCCTAGGATTTTTCGGAGCTTTACGCGCATTTTGTTCTGAGTTTATTCTCTGGTTGGGGAAGCCGGGGAGGAAGAATTGGGTGCGACGCAGGAGGACACTGATTTTTTCCCCCTCTCTGACCCTGTTCAACCAATATAGCAGCTAGGAACAGTGAGTGTGTGCGCGTGCGCGCGCTTGTGATGCAAAGAGAGGAGAGGATGGAAATCGAGGAAGGCGCCGCCGGCGGCGGTGAGATGGGGGAAATGGAGGCCCCTTCGGTCAGCACGGTGGCGGTGGCGGTCAGCGGGGGCAAGAGTAGCAGGCACGCCCTCAAGTGGGCCCTCGACAAGTTCGTCCCTGAAGGGAGGGTCCTCTTCCGGATCTTGCACGTCCGCCCGGCGATCACCATGGTGCCCACTCCGAGTGAGTAATCTCCTCTCCTCTCTCCTCCTGAATGGTTTTCATTTTATTTATTACGCCTGTCTGTGTATGTATGCGGTAGCAGTTCTAGCAGTCTTCAGATAAACTTCCTCTTGTTTACTGTACTAGTCTGAAGTCTGAACCCTGAAACGCCTAGTCTCTGTGATGATTTTTTTTTCTTTTGTCTAAAAAATGGGAGCAATTGGGAGAATATATTTAGTTTATTACTTTATTGTTGATGAGGTTCTAACAGTAGGTGGAGGTTTGCAATTTGACGCATCCAAGATGTGAATTAACTAAAATGCTTTACAAGGTCCCTGCACATTGCACTGAATGTGGAATCTTCTTTCCAATGTTGGATAAATCAGCAGTATAAACCTTTAGAGTTGGTATGACACTTTACATATTGCGATGTCAAAACCCACAATTTTAGCTCTGGAGGAGAAGGACAACCTTGTGAAGCTAGGGATATATCCACGATACTCTTATGAACCTCAAAAGTATTTTTTTTTTCTTTTTGGCTTTTCTGTTAGGACTGTTCCCAAGTTATCTATCAGCTATCTTTTCATGTATGGTGCTAGATACTAATACTCCAAGTCCAGACTTGAATAAAACAGTGGTGCTAGACTAGACCCACCACTAGCCATTAGCTCCAGCTACAAACACTTTTTGTTTGACCAAGATGCCGCACCAAACGTGTACCAGCTACTGAATTCAGTTTACTAGGTCGTATGAATTCTGGTACCTTTGTTGTTGGTGCGAAAATTTTGAAATCATTAGTGTACGTGCTACTTGCAACGGCTCCAAATCATTTGAGTACCAACCGGTTCCCTTTTCTCTTTTGTTAGTGGGAAATTTTATACCAATCTCACAAGTACGCGAAGATGTGGCATCTGCATACAGAAAAGAAGCAGAATGGCGAGCGAGAAATATGCTAGGTCCTTTCCAGAAGATGTGTGCTCAGAGAAAGGTCAGGATTAGCTTGTATCATTGCCTAATCGTTCAACCTGCAGCTAATATTTTGTTGGCCGTTGAAACATAACATCTTTTACCCTATTTCTGATTAACAGGTAGAAGCTGAAGCTGTGTTACTTGAATCAGATGATGTTGCTTCTGCTATTAGCGAAGAGATAGGAAAATTCAATATTTGCAAGTTAGTTTTAGGTTCGTCATCAAAGAATATATTTCGAAGGTAATTTCTTCATTCTCAGTATTTATTTGAACAAATTTCTATATTACTGCATATCATTGATCAGTCTATACATGAGCATATATGTATGCTGACCAGTCCTATAGTCATACCACATTATTTTGATTAAATGAACTAGAGAAGATGACAAGTAATGACAAATTCAATGTTGTGAGGCCAGTACTAAAATTAGCCATGTGATACTCTATCCATAATAGTTTGTAGTCCATAAAACAGAACTGGCCATAATCAGTTACATTAATTTACCCCTGGGACCTTCACTTACTACTTCCTAACCTTTTATGAAGTTTAAAAAGTAGTTCATATGCATTAATGCACTCTGTGGTGCTGATTTCTGAAGTTTGAACAAACTCTATGCTAATATAGATGAACTAATTGAGAACCTAGCATAAAGGCTACAAACTTATCCTGGTAGTTATTCTAGTATAATTCAGAAGTCATGATAAAAGCATAGGTTTTGGTAGGATGATCATGCCTTCGTATTTAATGCCCCATCCACTGGCCTAGGCAACTCGAGGGTGCTGTACAAGTGCCTTGTACATGGCTTTTATAAAAACAGTAAAGAAAGTAATGTGAAGCGAACAAATAATTAGCTAAAAGGGCATGAGTACTGTGGGACAGATATGTAAGGACTAAGGACTTACTGCTGATGTTCCATAGCCAACCAAAAAGGCTGGTGTAAATCACACTAAGAACTTGAGGTAATTAGACAGCAGTTTGAAAAGGATCATTATGGATACCCAAAGTATTTATAACATGCATCACTTTTCACTTTTCAGGAAACTCAAAGGAAGTAAGACTGCAACCAAAATATCTGAGTGCATTCCAAGCTTCTGTACAGCATATGTTATTTCGAAAGGCAAATTATCATTTGTGCGCTCAGCTACATCTGACATTGCTGAAACGCCTCAATCCATATCCTCTTCAACTGTTTCTTCACCTAGCACTAGAAGTCTTTCCTCCTGTGCACCTTCAGGTAACATATAAGCACATATATCAACACTAATGTGTAATAGTTTGTTTTCTCACATCGTTTTGCGCAAAAAAAAAATGGTTTTAACAGTTAAACTGAATATGATGAGTTCAGTGCTAGTGTAAGAAAAAAAAAACATTTTTTCTCTTTTATTGAGATAGTCAATGAAAAAAAAATGCAAGTTTTCTTACTGCCTGCATATTTGAGGTTCAGTATGCTTTGGTGTCTGCAAATATTTTTTTTATGTTTTTATTAGTGTCTAAAATAATTTATTCTAATTTCTAAACATAAAGAGTCTGGCAAAAATGTCCCAACATTGGTAGTTGAGATGAAATTTATTGTACAAAAATGACTATGGTATTCCTAAAATATTAACCCAGATCAGCAGATTAACTTTCAGGAAACTTAATGCGAGACATTTGTTCTTTACATTATTCATATTACTGTAGTAATGTCGTTTTCTAAAAGTTAGTGCATTAATGATTCTTCCAATTACAGAATGGGGAGACACGTATGGAACAGCAAATGTACCATTGCGTCAACCTTCCTTGCCATTGCAGCGTGATCAAGCATTGGCAATCATAAATAAGTTGTCAAACAGAAGAGTTAGCTCGTCGAGCAGTGTGTGTGAGCGAGATCTCTTACAATGATGAGCCGTCCCTGACAAGGTCACACTCCATCATATCAGAGATGCAGTTCAGTAGTGGTAGCAGTGGAAATTCCGTTTACAAGAGCTTCCAAAGAGATCATTTGCCTGACAACTCTTATCAGGCATCAGTTTCAGAAATTTCAGAAAATGTAAATCATTTGAGTGATCAGGTATCCCATATCTTCAAGGAGTACAATAAATAGTTTCTTTCGAAAGAGTAGTAAAATATCAGTTAAAAGAAACTAATGTGTTTTGTAAACAACTTGTGCTAAGCAGGATGATCTCAGGCTTCAGATTGAAAGGTTGAGGGTCAAATTGCAACATCTTCATAAGCTTCATGAACGTGCTCAGCAAGAGTCATTTGACACCAGTCACACCACTCAAAAAGTAATGTCTGTCTTTTCATCGTGAGCAGTATTCAAAAGTATATACCATAAATGATCTAACTGTTTCTTGTTTCATCTTTCTTTTCAGCCACATAAGTTGGGCACTCGGCACATTGAGGATGAAATCAAGCTGAAAGAAATTCAACTGACAGAGGACATGGTAAGGAGATTAATGAGGAAACAGGAGATGGAAGAACACGAAGCAGCAAGAGAAGCTGAATTTAATCTATGCTCCGATGAAATGGAAGCAAAACAGAGTTATGATGTACAAGAAGCTAATGAGAACGAAATGGGAAAGAAGATTGCTGGACGCAGTTTTGATGAGTATAATAGGTATATGTGGGATGAGATTCAGGCATCGACTTCATCATTCTCTTCTGCTCTTATGATCGGTAAGGGATCATATGGCACAGTTTACAAGGCGAAATTCCATCATACAGAAGCAGCTGTCAAAGTATTAAACTCCCCTGAAGGCTGTGGAACTCAACAATTACAGCAGGAGGTATTCCCACTTTCTGTAACAAAGTGCACCTTATATAAATAATAGTACAAACATTGATGCTTCTGTCACACAATTTATGAACCTTTCTCTTAACTTTCTTGAAGCGGTCACATATGTTGTATGTTGATTAGTGTTTGCATCATTTATGCTGTGGTCGTCATCATGATGTTTTTTCAGCTTGAGGTCCTTGGTAAAATTCGGCACCCTCATCTTCTGATGATGCTTGGAGCATGCCCTGAACATGGTTGCGTTGTTTATGAGTACATGGAAAATGGTAGCTTAGACGACATGCTGCAACGCAGGAAGAATTCGTCACCACTGGCCTGGTTTGACCGTTTCAGGATAGCTTGGGAGGTGGCTGCTGCTCTGATGTTTCTTCACAGTTCAAAACCAGAACCCATCATTCACCGTGATCTGAAGCCAGCAAACATATTGCTAGACAGGAACTTGGTGAGTAAGATAGGTGATGTAGGCCTATCAACTTTGCTTCCAAGCATGGGCCAGTACATGTCTACAATGATCAAGAACACTGCCCCAGTGGGAACTTTCTGCTACATTGACCCAGAGTACCAAAGGACCGGTGTACTATCCATGAAGTCCGATGTGTACGCGCTAGGCATTGTGCTCTTGCAGTTGCTGACGGCAAGATCGCCGATGGGCCTAGCGCATGTTGTGGAGACTGCACTAGAGGATGTCTGCTTTGTTGACATCCTGGATGCAACAGCTGGGCAGTGGCCTCTGAATGAGGCACAAGAACTGGCTGTTCTAGCACTGAGGTGCTCGGAAATGAGGCGTAAAGACCGGCCCGACTTGAATGATCATGTTCTTCCGACATTGGAGCGGCTGAAGGATGTTGCAGCCAAGTCCAGGGAAGATGCTTTTCAGGGCCACACAGCACCTCCAAGCCATTTCGTTTGCCCCATACTTCAGGTCTGGAACTGGAATAATCGTTTTCTCTTTGTGAACAGTACTGTCCATTTCGGTTTCATAGGATCTAGTATATTGATCAATTTTTTTTTGTTCTCATATAATGTTTCAGGAAGTGATGGTCGATCCATATGTCGCATCGGATGGTTACACCTATGACCGAAAGGCGATTGAGTTGTGGCTAAGCACGAACGAGACGTCCCCGATGACCAACCTGCGTCTGCCGAACAAGAGCCTGATACCAAATCACTCCCTTCGTTCTGCAATCATGGACTGGAGGACGAAAAGCAAGTGACATGTGATTCGGTCAGTCGCCGGATTGCATGCTTCATGATGCAGTGATGGCTTATTTGTCTTACACAACGAAGCTGTCAGTTTTTTGTTAAAAAAAATGTATGCAAGTAGTAGTCTTCAGAAAGGGTTTTAGGTTGTGCAGCAGCTCAAGCAAAATGTATGTAAATAAAAGTCGTCTGATAGCATACCTCGCTGTCTTAGCGAAGCAATTCCTTTTTCTTTCTCTCCTATGCAAATAATGTAGTATTTGTATGTAAGCATGTAGTCAGTGTCAATTATCATGATTCATCATTTGATTCCTAGACGAAATGGATTCTGCATATTGCTGCTATTTTACGCGGTTTTTTTTTTTCCCCCTCTTGTCTGGAATGAAAGTGTTGTCATGCTCATCAGTTAGGCTGTCCCTCTTTAGCAATGGTACCAGTTGTTGAGAAGGAGCACAACAGAAAAAAGGTGAAAGCAAACTGTCAATCAGCTAAGATTGAGTAGATATTGACAGTCTTCTGGGGAGAGGTGAACCTTTCATGCCAATATGTATGTGCGGCAGTCCCCATATGTATGCGCTGTATTAAAGCAATGAAAGAGTGGTTAAAGTAAACAACTTTTTCAGAAGACAGTAAATAAAAGTAAACAAAGCGGCTGCATGGGCACGGTTAAAGGCATGCAGAAGGGACATAAAAACTAGGGTTGATCCCGTTTTAAAGGCGCAAGGAACATCTTGGCATGTTACTGTTAGGGATCATATCATATCATATCATATCATATCATATGGAACGCAGGAGCTTCACCCAAACTAGTACTCATTCAGTCATTTGGCAGGAATTTCACAGGAAATAGTAAATTATAGAAATCCGATCGAGTTCCAGACAGGATCTTTGCAATGCTGTTCCTAAGCACTCTTGCAGTCCTGAATACAGTAGCCGTGTTTGTTAGGTTAGGTCAGCCCTTCCCTTCCTCTCTTGCACTGATATGATTGGCAACACAAGGTAGCTGTTCATGGGATGGGAGGACTGAAATGAAAAGCTGGCTGGGAAGCAAGCTTTCAATTAACTTTGATCCCCTGCAGATCGCGTAAAGATACAATTGTCGGCTGAAAAAGAAGTTGCAGCGGGCCAAACCCAAACCCAAACCCAATCAATCTAGCAGGGATCATGATAGTCTAATCGCACCTCTCCATCCTAAAGCTCTGACCATGACTTTAACCAGTGTCACTGCTCTTCAGATTTGCTTTCGATTAAAGAACACGATCGAACGATCGAGCTCACCTTGCTATCATACTATTTTATCAGCAGTCTCCCTCTCCCCTGTTCATGATGAATCGTTCGTTCGTGTGCATCGATCGCTGTCAACTAATCACAGTGTCGATCTCCGCTGTCACTGTCTGTAATAAAGGATTTGTTGAGAGTGAAGAAGAAGAGCAGCTGAGCAAGCAACAAGACAGGTTATTGCATTTCATTGGTCAGGTGCGAATTACACGGCAGCAGGAAGAAGGAGAAATGATTGGATTGGATTGATCGGATTGACAGACATGGATGGTTGCTGCAGATAATCGTGATCGTGTTGTTGGGCAACCAAAAAAAATACTTGTAAAGATTTCGTTCCCATTAACTTTCTTCACCAAACAATTAGTAGCAGCTAGTAGTAGTACAATCACTCAACGCTGTTATTTTCCACCAACCAGCAGCAGCAGAGATTTGGTGATCTGCTGGTTTTACATAACACGGCGGCGTCCAGGAAAAAACAGACAGCCATCTATCTTTTGGTTTGTTTGTTTTTTTGTTTGTTGCTCGATCATTCGTCGTTTTCGTTTTCAGAAACCCAACTGATGAATGAATTCATCGAAAAGGAAAGAAATAAAAAACAAAGGAGGAAGAAAAAAAAAGGAAAACAACCTCCTCTAGCTCGTCTCCTGAATCCTGATGATTGATTATCTGTAATAATTTGTATTAATTAATTAATTAATTAATTACCCCCGCCCATCTGCATCTGCCAGTCCACCACCGCCACCACCTGCGAGATCCTCCTCCTAATCGTCAATCACCTTCTTCTTCTTCTTCTTCTTCAATAATCTCTGTCATCACATCAGAAGAGCTCTCTGGTGACGAGCGGCGGCGCGGCGGTGTTCCACGAGCTCTGGCTGGTCCGGTTCCGGTCAACGGTAGTGGCCGGTGAGGAGAATTGGCAGTGGCTAGGCACGACACTGCCGGAGGTACCAGCGGCGACAGCGGGGGTGAGGCTAGAGCTAGTAGGCTTGGGGTGGCATTGCTGCTGCTGCTGCTGCTGCTGCTGGTGCTGGCGGTGGGTAGCGGGCGTCGGGGTGGTGGCGGCGACGCGGCGGCAGGACGGGCACATTGTGAGGGTAGCGGCAGGCGAGACGACGTTCTGCTGCGCGGGCGAGGGCGCGGCGGCCTTGAGAGCCCTGAGGTCAGCAACCTCCTTCTCGAGGCGCTTGTTCTCGTCGGCGAGCTGGTCGCACCACCGCTTCAGGTACTCACAGTCCACCTCCGTCTGTTTCAGCTTGGTCCGTGCACGTCGGTTCTGGAACCACACCTCCACTTGCCGTGGCCGGAGACCCAGACGATTAGCCAGCGCCAGCTTCTGCTTCTGCAAATCGATGAGACATGCAAATCGTTGATCAGCCACCGCCGGAACAAGATCGAAATCAGACGAGACGAGCGACGGCCGGCGAGGAGGAAGTGAAGATTTAAGAAAGAGATCAGAGGAGGCTTACGGGGTTGAGCGTGCTGTGTGACTTGAAGCAGTCTTCGAGGACGGCAGCCTGGTCTTTAGAGAGCCTGAGCTTCTTACGTCCACCAGCGCCATCCCCACCGTCCTCCTCGTCGGCGTCGCTGCGGAGGCCTGATCCGGAGCCGGTGCGCTCGAGCTCCCTCCTGTCCCTCTTGTTGGTGGTGATGGTGGTGTTGTCCCCACTAGCGCCGCTGGAGAGCGCGGCGCCGGCGCTGCTGTCGGGCGACGAGGACAACGCGCGCGTCGCCGCGGCGAAGTCCTGCAGGTCCAGCGCCACGGTGCCGGCGGCAGCGGCGGCGGCGGCGGAGGCGGAGGAGTGGTAGTAGTGCGCGGCGTCGGCCACGACGGAGCTGAGTGCGGTGGACCACGGGGAGGCGGAGGAGCCGGCGGTGGTGGTGGAGGAGGTCAGACTGCCTTGGGAGGTGAGGCCGAGACCTAGGCTTAGGCCGAGGTCGAGGCTGGCGGCGGCGCTGGTCCGAGGCATCGTCATCGTGTGAGTGCGAGGCGAGGCGAGAGCCGCCGGTGGTGGTGGATGGGATGGGAGGTGGGAATGCGGTGGTGGTGGGGTTATAAGTAGGCGGGGCGCGGGGGTGGTGGTGGCGGCCGGGGGATCGGAGCGGAGCCGCAGCTGCTGCATCCGATGGATCCGTGAGCTCGCATCGGCAGCTGGGGATGGGATGGGTGGCTGTGGTGTGCAAATGATGAGCTGTGCCGTGCGGGTGAAGTGGATCTCCGCTCCTGTGCACCGCAATTATTAATGGATGGATGGCCATTGCCCCTGCTGCTGCCGTGGTCGTGGTCGTGGGTAGATACCATTGCGGCCATGAGCGATCTGCTCCAGCCTTTTTGACCCTCTCCTCTCCCCTCGGCTCACACACGGCTCGCGGCTCCATCTATCGGCTCAACAGCCGGTCGCATCCATGCATGCATGTCTCTCGGGCTTGGTCGCCGGAAGTTTGGTTTGGTTGGCTCCACTGTGTTCGTGTGGGTAGGGAATAGAATAGCCATGCATAGGATCGACAGGGAGATACACTATAGACTTTTTTTGTCGGTCTATGTGGCATTTTGATTATTTTGACTCATTGTCTCATGATGAGGATTGGATGACCGATGATCGATCTACAAAAGCAAGTTCTAGTGATTCTATCATTGCACGTACCTCGATCAAATGCTTACCAGATCGATTAGATTGTGCATATTATAGTCTAAACATGGCTTGATCAACAGAGCTAGGCTAGTGCTCCACATAATCAACATATATTTAATTTAATTTAATTTAATAGTATATGAGTGCTTAAGTATTAGAAAAATTTGTTGAAGAGAATATGAAATCAAAAGTACTCAACGCAATGCAAGGATCCCGCCCCTCAAAGGCTCAAACACACACAAAATGCCACTACCGACAAACCACACCTAGCGTCGACTATACCTCCCTCTCTCAACTTCTCCCATACAATGTCCTGTCGCGTCCGCGCCTTCCCTCTTCCTTCCCCCCTCCCACCCCGCCATCATCTAGATCCACCACCACCCCCACATGGGTATACAAAAGACCCTTCTCAGCGTCTATGTGATTGATCCTCTCTAGACCCTTTAGCCCTCTTCCCTCGGCCCATGACTCCTCCCTCGGCTGAGCCGGTCACATGCAACGTTTTCAGGCTTGGTTAGAGGCTTCGGTTGATTTAGATAACTGGATAGTGTGTGGGTAGGATAACCATAGGGTATAGCTTTAGTTTTGAAATTGTGTATACATGTTGCGTTTGGAATGTCTTTCTATCTAGCCCTTTGATTATTTTGCCTACTTGATCCAACGAACGAGGCCTGCATAATTGATCCACTAAAGTAATGTGTCCTCTAGCTCCCTCCTAATATGACAACATATCCTAAGAGTCCTCTAGATCCTACAACCATGAAACCTCTTCCCTAGCCCGAAACTCTAAACCCCATAACTCTAGACGTGGAGCTTTGTTGAAGTTGATGTTATTGCTCGAAAAGGAGGGGAAATCATGGGAGATAGAGCTCACTAGAGTTGAAAAGGAGGTGTCCCATTAGCCCAACTAGACACATGCATGTCTCAAGTTAAGTCGACTCCTCAAGGACGTTAGCTTGGCTCATCCATCTATATGGGTAGAAATGTAGAATAGCCATATGAGATAGCCTTTACCTTGGAACTTGATTGTTTGTCGGCCTAGCTATTTGCTCAATTCGGATTAAATGATTGATCCATCGGCAAAGAATTATGTGTACTACCATATTTACACATCAAATACTCACATATTAGATTGTGTGGACCATAGGTAGGCATGACAAAAAGTGATGAGAGCTAGTGCTCTATTTGAGCGCAACATACAATGCAATTCAGATGAATTCATGCATTGTGTGTTGCAGTACCTGTTCCAACTTCCAATACTAGTGCACTTTGGAGATAACAAATGATGAAGCTAAAACTAGGCTTAGTGTGCTCTATAGATAGCCTACAATGAGAGAATATCACCACTCCTCAGACTCTCTTCATTCACACCACACCTTCCTCCCTTGACTTCAGCCGCCCTCCCCACTCCTCCCACACCAAACCCTCATCCTAATCTGATGCCTCGACCTTCACTAGTGCCCCTCATGGATCCTGGCAAATGTGATATACCACTGTTGTCGGCATCGTCAAACCTCTATCCTTGATGCCATTACGCCTTACCATTCCACCCATACTTCACTACCACCACTAGTAGGGTAGCCTCCCACAAAATTGCTGTAGGCAGGCATAGTAGATACAAAAAGCATATCCTAACCCAAATCGATGAACCCTTACTCTTTTCTACACTCTCCCCTTATTGCCTCAAGCTTTCTTGGCTAAGCTAGTTGCATGCAAATTGTCTCAAGCTTGATCAAGGACTTTGGTTGTGTTGGCTCATTTGTTCATGTGGGTAGAATAGCCATATGCCATAACCTCAATCTCTTGAAACTTCATGTGTGCATGTGTGTATCCGATTGTCTATCCGTCCAGCCCTTTGATTATTTTCCCTACTTTGTCCGATGAGGATAAAGGATGATTGATCCAGTAAGATAACCTCTAGTGGTCCTACCACATTGCACGTGAAATACAAGCAAGGCTTAGCAACATAGCTAGTACTCCATACAATCAACACACATGCAACTCATTTTAATCCTTTGTAATTCGATGGCCTAGATAACTATAGTATAAAAATAATGATACTTCTAAACTTTAATACATTTTAAAAAACATTCTTATCAAACAAATTATAAACATTACCTTAAAATTTTCTTCTAACATTAGCACCTAATAAAATATTAGAGAACTTATTTAGGAATAATAAATGATGAAGAACTTGACTAGGCTCCCTATCCGGACAAGCTTAGTTCAAGTAACCCCCACCAAAACCCCTTCCACACCCACTATATCTTACCTCTCTTGACTTCATCTACCCGATCCACCCCCTTCTTCCTCTCATGACCCAACCTCATCTAGATCCCAAACTCCCACACCTCCACCATAGCCCCCATAAGGGATATGACAAACTCTTATCTGTATCTTGTACATCTAGCAGATACAAATATCCGACCCCAACTCGAAACACTAAACCTTAACCCTTCATTCAATGCTCACTAAAGTTGTAGATATATAATTTCTAGAAGTATCCCCTTGTCGCTCTCCCCCTTTCTTCCTCACACACCCTACGTACCCTCGTCTAGATCTAAACTACCACACGTCTGCTACCTCCCTTGCAATGTGACAACATTTCCTAATATATAGTCATCTAGATCCTACAACCCTAACCCTAAGCCTAGATGTGGAGGTCATCAAAGGTGAAGTTATCTCACTATATTTTAAAAAGATGTGCTCCCTTAGCCTAGTTAGACGCATGCATGCCACAAGTTACATTGAGTCCTCGAGGGTGTTGTCTTGGCTTGTCCGTCCATATGGGTAGGTAGGATAGCCATATGCTACCTTGAGACTTGACTCATGTATGCTTGTGTTTGATTGTCTGCCTACCTAGCCCTTTTCTTAATTCACCTGCTAGGGTCTGATGAGAATCATGTGATTGATCCATTGGTAGAGAGTTGTTTGTCCTGCCATTGCATGTTAAATGATCACATCTTAGATTGCATGGACTATAGGCAAGAAGGGCTTAAGAGATGAGAGTTAGTACTCTATCCGAGCAACATACAATGCAACTCAATTCAATCTAATATGTTAGGGCTCTAGTATTACATTACATGGACCATATGCAAGCAGGGCTCATCAAAAAAGAAAAAGAGAATAATGTCGTGGAAATTGGAACTTGTTGGAGTTCAAAAGGAAGAGCTTGTCACTTACTTCCTTTTGCTTTCATATTTTGGCTTCTAACATCCCCTCTCCTTCCTTGTGTGTTCCCTGCTACTAGCTAGTAGGGAGGACTCCCAAATTAAGTAAAATCAAGAGCCCTCTCAATGAGAAAACATATATTTGGTTTTGATAAGCGATGACTAGTGTTAACATAAGAATAAGCTACTCCTTTGTGGTTGTAATTAATAATCATATTCCTTAATCGATAAAGTGTTATATCTTTTCCGATTGAAAGGAATAAAAATATTCTATGTCTCATATATTTACAGAATGTAACCTCAATGCTAAAGATGAACTACAACGAACATGCAAAACCTGATTGCATATAATATGTTTAGCTTTGTTGATATAACTTCCTTATGATGCATGTCCACCTGATGAGTTCGAGTATGCAACTCATCATTGACAGGACGATATGTGCATTCTCAACCGATTACTTTTTTTTGTGTAAGCTAAATTGTACATGGATACACATGATGTTTTTTGGTGTTTGGAATAATGAAAAACAATGTTGAGTTCCTTTTCAAAGGAAAGGAAACTATAATAGTTCAAAACATAGGAAATAAAACATACAGTTGAACCCAAGGGAAGGATTTTTTCTCTCTCCATGTATCTCTTTGCTATTTATGCTTTGCTTATATGTTCTTGTATTTTTCCCCATCCATACCTGTGTTTGGAAATCTTATAGTTTTTTCACTATCCACTCCCTCTTATTCCTACATTTTGTTTGTTTATTTCTCGATTTTGTAGTATTCCTTTATTTGTTACACAAATGTCTAGACCTTTTATACGTTTTTGTATGTGCGGAACGATTCGTTGGTGGCCTGAGTCCATAGGACTTGGTTGTATTGTATGTTGTGGCTACATATGTTTTGTGATCATCGTCGAGCTTGTACTACGTTTCGAAAGAGTAGTAACGAGTAGTAATAAGCCAGAGGCAATAAATAGGGAGGGAGACAGATGGTATGTCAGAGTGCTCGCCGCGGTGCCGCTGCATGCACGGTGGCCAGTGGCCAGTGGCCAGGAACAAACGCAACACATCAGCCGGAACGAGCTCGGTCGTCCACTTCTCTCTGCGCTGCTACGTACGGAGTGCCTATAGATGCCTTGGAATCCTCTACGAGAAGGTTGGATCTTTGCTTCATGCATGATTTGCTGACCGATTCACCCACAACATTGGAACTTGTTTGAGTTGAAAAGGAGGAGCTCCTATCTTGGGTTCTGACATCCCCTCTCCTTCCTCGCGTGCTCCCTGCTACTAGTAGTAGGGAGGACTACCGAATTAAGTAAAATCAAGAGCCCTCTCAATGAGAAAACATATGTTTGGTTTTGATAAGCGCGGACTAGTGTTAATATAAGAATAAGCTACACCTTCGTGGTTGTAGTTAATAATCATATTCCTTAATCGATAAAGTGTTATATCTTTGCCCATAGAAAGGAAGACAAATATGTTATGTCTCATATATTTACATAATGTAATCCCAATGCTTTAATTTGAAGATGAACTACAACGAACATGCAAAACCTGGCTACATATAATATGTTTAGCTCTGTTGATTTAACTTCCTTATGGTGTATGCCCACCAGATGAGTTCAAAATATCCAACTCATCATTAATAGGACGATATGTGCATTCTCAGCCTATTACTTTTTTTTGGTGTAAGCTAAACTGTACATGGCGATTGATAGAAATACATATCATGAATTTTTGTGTGTTGGAATAATGAAAAGTGTTGAGTTCCTTTTCAAAGGAAAGGAAACCATAGTAATTCAAAACATAGAAAATAAAACACCCACTTGAATCCAAGTGAAGGAATCTTTGCTATCCATCTCTTTGCTATTTATATATATATGCTTATTACTTATGTTCCTGTACTCCCCCACCCTCCATTCATGTGTTTGGAAATCTTATAGTTTTTTCACTATTGACTTCCTCTTATTCCTACTCTTTTTTTTTATTTCTCTATTTTGTATTCCTTAATTTGGTACTTATAGACGTTTTCATATGCGTAGAACGTTCGTCCGTAGCCTGAGTCCATAGGAACCTGCTGGTTGTATTGTATGCTGTGGCTACATATGTTTTGTGATCATCGTCGAGCTTGTACTACGTTTCGAAAAAATAGTAACGAGTAGTATAGTAAGATTTAGGCAATAAACAGGGAGGGAGCTAGGAGACAGATGGTACGTCAGAGTGCCCGCCGTGGTGCCGCCGCATGCACGGTGGCCAGTGGCCAGGAACAAACGCAGCACATCGGCCGAAACGAGAGCTCGGTCGTCCACTTCGTCCCTGTGCTCTGCTACGTACACGTACGGCCGGAGTGCCTCTAGCTAGCTAGCTAGCTAGCTGATCGATCGAGCTGCTGATGCCTTGGAATCCTCTACGAGAAGGTTGGATCTTTGCTGCATGCATGATTTGCTGACCGATTCACCCACATCACCCCATGTCAAATATGCCAATAATGATGCTTGTCAAAAAAAAAATGTCAATGATGATGATTCATCTCAGCCTGGCAGCATATGCATCGATCTAGCTTCTGCTGTGTTGTTGTCTTTCCTTCCGGGTCGGTCCGGTGGCGGGAGCTGATCCCTAGGCAGCACAGCCCTGCAAGCAACAAAAGCAGCAGGCGTTCTGTTCGTAGTGTCTGTACACTACACACACGCACACAGCACTACAGCAGCAGCAGAGAGCGTCATACAAGATGACAACCATGCGTGCGTGCGTTCGCTCGCCGTGCATGCCGCGCCAAAATCGAATCGATCTCTCTCCCCAACAAAACACGGAGAGCTAGGTCAACGAGCGGACAGAGCACGTACGTGGACGCGCGCGTGGTGGCATTTTTCAATTGCGCCGGTCGGTCGCCTGTGTTGCACCCCCTGTGCGTGTACTAGCATATTTCCAATCTGTTTAATTATTGCAATAGCAGGTTATACTAGCATATGGTTACCGCTACTGATGATCAAGAGTGCAGGCCAGGGTAGCATTGTACAAACACCCTCCCCGTTTTCAGGCGATCGACAGACCAACAACAACAACAATAACAAAAAAAAAAAAACGTACGTGTGTTGGCATCTGAGTTGCATTAATTATTATTGTAGTATAAATCTCAGATCTCCCCCTCATGAACGAAATTGACCTGTTATGCCTAATATAACTCTAGCTAGTAAGATTTTTTATTTTGTTCTCTCAAATGGAAATAGTTAGAGAATATCACTTTTTTTTAAAAAAAAAAGGCGAATTATTTCACGCATGCGTATCTAGCAAATTGAAAAACGAGCTGGGATTTCATTGTTCACCTAATGCGCGCGTGCAATACTAATATAAGATATGGTATATCCCTAGCTAGGCCGGTGTGGGCAATGATTATTGAGTATGAATTTTGAATAACCATGTACTAGTGGTAACTAATTAATGTGTAGATATCGAGTCGATCGAGCATATCTTGTGGATACATCAATTAATAATATATACTATACTACTAGTTGATTTTTTTTATGAGTCGCATGCAATACTCAAAGATATATTCCGTGTCTATATAGCATTATTGACTGTGATTATAAACTTTTGGATTAGTAGTTGTTGCTACTGAAGGGCAACCAATTAATAAGGCCAGGGTGTGCGTAGCATTGCACGTACAAACACCCTCCCCATTTCCGGGCGACCGCTGAACAGAATTACGTTTCGTGCGTATATAGTATCTGTTTCTGAATAGAAAACGAGCTAGCCGCGTGATTAATCGTTTACCAAATTGAACGAATTGAAACATACTCCCTCCGTATCGGAAATAGAAGACGTTTTAGACAAGGTTTGAGTCAAACATTGGGAATATAAATCATCTATAACTTTTAAATTGTTGAGTTTGCAAATGTAAAAATTATATGAATAGATTTGTCTTGAAAAATATTTTCATAAAAGTATACATATATCACTTTTCCATAAATAATTTTATAAAAACAAAGGGTCAAAGTTGTGTTTTGGAGACCGTGTCGCTGTCCTAAACATCTTCTATTTCCGATACGGAGGGAGTATGATATTATCGCTGAGTAGGCAAATGATTATTGAGTATCAAGCACGAATAATAACCACCAACCACTAAATTAATATTGTGCTGATGATGATAGTAACTAATTAATGTAGCGAGTGTCGAGCATATCTCGTCGATGCAAATGAAAGCAAGGCGCCAACAGCTGTGAAATGCTAGTAAATTTGCGCTAGTGGTAACTAATTAATGTAGAGAGTGCCGAGCATATCCCGTGGATGCAATGATTATGAATCATATATCAGTAGTGATTTTTTTATGAATCATGCGATACTGAGAGATACAATTAATTAATTAATTAATACTGTATATCCTTGTGTGATTTAACCTGGATTACTAGTATAAGCAAAAGGCGGCAACTGTGAAAGGCTAGTAATTAATAAGGAAATTAAGCAAGTCGAGCCGATCGACAGCTAGCTGCTGTGAATCTTCTTCACGAGCTGCCTGCTAGAGATCTGCAAAAACCAATGCATTCCATTAATTCCAGGAGCAGGAACAGCCAAGGCTTCAATTTCCTCCAACCAATGCAAGATCGATCGAGCTATAGGCTGGCGTGGAGCCGGCTCGTCGATGGGTCGATCGGCTCGCTCTCCCGACCGAGCCGGCGAACGCGGACGCGGAGTCGGAAATCGGAACCGAACAAAGAGCACGGCCCGGGCGGGGCCCACGGCTGCCTCGGACGTGCGGGGCCCACGCGAGTGGAGGTAGAGGGAGACAGGGGATGGCCCACCGGCCCGGCCGTGCGCCTCGCTTTGCCGCCACTTTTCCTGACACCCCCACAGACCCCCCGCAATCATTGGGGCTCCCAACCCCTCTCCAATCCTACTGCACTCAACTGCTACTGCTCCCAGTATTCTATATTCCCTAGCTCCTTCCCTATAAAATTTTTATTCCACAAAATTTTCCCCATCATTCTTCTTTCCCTTCCCCACTCTTCTCAATACTGTACAATATAATTATTTGTCCTACTAAACCAGAAAATTAATTGTTTATTTATTGTTTTGTTCTTTTGGTAAACCAGAGAAAAAATTGTTTATTTATACAGTACAGTATATTTTAGTTTTGTTCTTTTGGTGAGCCAATTAATCTGAATCTGTAGTCTTGCATTCATTGATTGGACCAGAAACGCTGTAGCTGCTAGGTGATGAGCGAGTGGGAAAAGCATCATGACATGTCTCGCACCGACCCGTTGCCGAACGAAACCATCAGGGTGTAGTGACCGGTATTATATGAGATAGGTAATGCTAATGCTTGCCACCATGCATAATCGCATACTTTCTCTATACTTAAAAAAATTTGTCGTTTAGGATAAGATTTTAGTCAAACATTAAGAATACAAATCATGAATAACATTTAAGTTGTTGAGTTAAAAATGTAAAAATTATATCAATAGATTTGTCTTAAAAAAATACTTTCATAAAAATATACTAAATATTTTAAAAAAATAAGCGGTCAAAGTTACACTTTGGAGACCGTGTCGTTTTCTAAAACGATAATTTTTTTTTAGTACGGAGAAAGTATATGAGGGTATTTCCTTGCGAAGAAAGTGGCTTGTTGTTCTAATTCTCAAAAAGGGACATGGAAGACCGGCTAGTCAAGCACTACGATTGCACCCCCGCAAGCCTAGGTTTGATTCCCATGGTGGAGGTAAAAAAATCATCTCTTTTGCCCCACGTTTCTCAAAGCACTAGCACCGACCCACTCACAGAGTAACGGGTCTCTATGTGCAGGCGGGATATGAGATTTGGGGGTTTTCTCAGACTGGATAAAAAGTCATCTACCTTAATACGATTGCTTGGAGCGGATGTTATCCCCAATAGTCTGAGTTTTTATATATATGCTAAACTCTTCATCCCAAAGTAATAAGTGTATACTTTGAATAAACAATAATACATTTTAACTCTTAATTATTCTCATTATAATATACCCTCATTTGCTAAAGAATCAATATCTTATCTTAGGTGCAAGTTTTATGTCCTAGGCTTCTACAAGTTATTAATTGTTGGTCATCCTACTAGAACGGATGCATTAGCTATAGTTGTTTATATATAAAACTTTCGTTGAATAAATAAATAAATATCCATGAAAAAACATTTTTCTCATTCCAGCCTTTCCCATCATGTTCCTCTATCTCCCTCCCAACTGATCTATCAGTCCAACCTACCTCTCACCCAGGTTGGAGGAATTATTGGGTGGGCCATGCCTGCCTCCTAGCTCCATCAGTGGTTGTTCACTTGTTCCTCCATTCTCTCTGCGCCGTGGGGCCCTTGCACTTTCTCCTTGACGCACTCAAATGATTGCACTCCGATCTGAGTTTTCCTCCTTTTAGTTTAGTTTTCCCCTCTCAATAATAAACTTGGTTCTCTCCTCTACCTTTCTTGTATTATTTACTCTGTCTAGGAATGCAAAAGAAATCTTGACACATCCTGGACAGTCTAACCAAACATTAGATTCGGAATTAGAGAAAACTAACAAACTTTCATGTTACAAGTTGGTCTATTGATTGTAAACCACACGGCATCTATCATTAAAGGCAATGCAAAGTGGTCCGGCAAGAGAGGAGGCCGGTTTAGAGAATTTAATCATGCAATATGAATCAGGAGCTTTTGCAGATAACCTATTATATTTATGTACTACTAATAATCTTTGTTCTATTTAAGGTGCTCCATGCCCTGATCAGGTTTCGTCATCAGGTTCCAGTTAGATTAGACTAAAAACATGGGAATGTTCAACAGGAAAACATGCATGGCCGTGGAATCTAACTAAACAGTACTAACTAGGATTAGATTAATTCGGAGTAAGCCAACAAGACTTCGAGTTACGCGTGACATCATTAGGTTTTACGTGGTCTTGTTGTAGGGGGATCGAGAAGGATCACAAAAGTTAATGATCGTCAATCAAGAACTTTCGGTGGTATGTAGTACGCATAATCTTCGTAATAATTATTGAGAACTGCTCCAGTACTCCTCTTTCTAAAAATAGCACCAATCTCAAAGCAGTCTGGAACAATTTTTTTCTTCAATTTTTTTCTCTTATGTCCCTATATGGGCCTGGTTCGTCTAACCCAGCCCATGTCCAGCCCTGACCACGTTGTCGGTATGTGCTTGCTGACTTGCCGATTGTCGTCCTAGGATTGTAGAGGAGACGATGCCGACCACTCCCGGCGCCGGCGATTGCCGAAACGAACGAACGACATCACCTTTATCCCCTCCTATTCTGTTCATTCGGATTCCGCTCGTTTCTTTTCCTCGCGTACGGCATCAAGCGGCAGACCTGTGCCCGACAATGGAGATGGAGCGGATCGACGAGAGACGGCATGACCGTGGTGGTGGCAGCACTGCCGGACTGCGACTAGTCTACGTGTTCTATCAGGAATCGAACTACATGCACCCACAGGCAGACCAACAACATACAGCTCCATGGAGGATATGTCCCTTGACACGCCCCACAAGAATGGCCAGGCACCCTGTGCAGTGCAACTCCATGGGACTCCACGGACCATAATGAGGTGGTCCGGGATCCCGGTCGAGTACATAGACCAAATCAACGACTCCTCCACGAAGAAGTCCGCCTTGCTAACGAGCATCTTCGCCATGGGAAGAAATCCGGCTTCGT
This sequence comes from Microstegium vimineum, assembly GCA_022036555.1. Taxonomy (NCBI): domain Eukaryota; kingdom Viridiplantae; phylum Streptophyta; class Magnoliopsida; order Poales; family Poaceae; genus Microstegium; species Microstegium vimineum. Next base: position 47,561,793 of record CM039125.1, read on the forward strand.
GTGCACCAGCATCCGAGTTGTTTTTTCTCCCGGGGCCATCTCCGTCAAAAACAAGGAAGCAGAATGCACCGAAGAAAGGGAATCTAGAAGTTTTTTTTAGCAACACGGGTCCGGATTTAGAAGACGCATTCGGCTTTGGTAGGGTGGTTAGGGATGGACACGAGTTGAACTTGAACGGGCCATGCTCAGGCCCATGCAGGTCTAGGAAAAATAATTAAGGAAAAAACTATTTAGATGTGTTGCTTTAAGATATGTACTATTTTTAGAAAGAGGAGTACCGGAGCATATGCCATAATTATTTAAGGGGTCTATTTGATTAGGTTTTCCATTATATATGAGTTTTTCATATAATTAAGGATAACAAACTATAGCGTATCTGACCAGTTTTTTGCAGCAAATGTTTTTGTTGCTTTCAGATCGAGTAAATAAAGGTGAAGTTATGCAAGGAGGTTGATTATCTATTTTGTATTCTCTCATACGTGTATGATTTTTTTTTGAAACAAAATAGGCATAGTATGATTATTATCTCCTAGCTAGCTAGCTAGTTAGGCTTTGTTTCCTTTGTGCTGCAGGGGGTGCAAATTATCCTAGCCAGTTAGTGGTGCATGATGATATATCGATCATTTGCACAATGATATTGGTCCCATGTTTTTATGTATGTTGACATGACAGGGAGGATAGGACCAACCAACCTTATGCTGAAAGCTGCATTAAGCAGGATGGAGTGGATGCGTGGGGGGTGGGGGTGCATGTGTTTGAATAATGCCGTAGCATGTCCACTTAGGGTGGCATTCAAGTCCCCTAGATGTTGTTGTCGGCTCAAGTGGCTCTTCCTTTTTAGTTTTTTTAATTAATCAGCACCTTGTCACACAAGCTAATTAAGCTAGCGAGTTAAGCAACAGTAGTATACATATGAGAATTAGTATGTAGCACATAGACGCCCACAAAACATGTGTAGACCAACTTTTGTGAAAGAATACACGCACACAAACTGTATATAATGAGTAACTACAGTAAAATATAATGCAAACATTTGTGCCAAGCCGAGAACTTGAACCGGATAGCTAGATTCTACCATGAACAAATCTAAACCAGGCAAGGTCCACTCAGTTTGGTGACGACGAAAAACGATTGTTGGTAGAGAGCCAAGAGACACGAGCTGAGAGGGGAGTGCTAGCGAGAGAGAGAGAGATTAGTGAAAATTTGAGCACCACACACGCACGTACACACGTATGTAGTAGTACTCTTATATGTTTGTTTATTTATTATCCGAAAAGTTGTGGTGGATTAGTGTATGAGGTGCCAATAATTGTAGGAGTACCACTTATGTGAGTCGTCAGCTCTATCATAATGTCCACACACGTCGACGAAAAATGATGGGAATCGAAATAGAGGATTCGTACATGCCAGTAAACAACCAACTCCACCCGCTGTCATCAACTCATCATCACCTTTTTTTTTCCCGTTCCTATATACTCCTAGTACGTATAATCGGCTCATGCCGTTGTCTTTGCTTCGCTTTGCGTGGAAGTAGGAGTACATTTTTGGGTGTGGACGTAGCTAGCTAGGCACAGCGGCTAGCTGAGATCCGCACACGGGCAAGGCAAAGAGGGATGCATGGGTGGGGGCCCACTGGCAAGGGCAGGGCAGGGCAGGCTCCAGCTGGAGGTCACGTGCGGCCCAATCATGCGACGGTCGATCTGGTCCTCGCCCGCCTCGATCGAACAAGGCCGAAGGGCTCTCTCTCTCTCTCTGGAATGATCTCTTTTCCCCCCGACCCGATGGGTTGTCGACTGTCGGATCGGGTCGCGGGCCCACCTGTACGAGACTCCAGACTCCCCCGGGGAACCCCGACCCCCCATGTGCCGCCCTCGTGGACGCAGACCCCAGGAGGGGCATCACTGCATCAGGCAGGAATGGGCTCTGCCCAGGGGCAGTCTCGGGATTACGGAAATATCTCCAGCGAAGGGCGAAGAGAGACAGACAGGCAGGCACTTACTACAGTGTGTGGGCAGGGGCAGCAGCGGAGCTTATGATTGGCAGGGCACAACTCACAGGCAGGCAGGACCCAGATCCCCCCCCCCCCCCCCCCCACCCCCCACCAATCATACACCTGCATCTCAGCAGCATCTGCCAAATCATTTGGACTCACATCACATCATCCACTAGCTACTTGTTGCATCCATTCCATCCACGCACGGTATATATGGTTGTTGTTATAATCTTGTTTTCCTGCTGCTGCTCCTCCTGACGACGATGATCGATCAATCGATCTATCTATCTATCTGGCTTTTTGATAATTATTGCTTGGTTCATATTCATTCAGTTGTAATTCCTGTTGTTTTGTTTTCCCACACACGAATTATTGATGTGGTTCTTGAGACATGCATGTGCGTCGCATCCCAGACATATCTAACGAATTATACCTGTCACTGTCAGACCTCTGATTGAATTGTTGATTCCACCACCCACCCACACATCAACGCGGACGCGGATTCACTTGCATGCAGCGGCTGAGATCTTATTATTTAATTATAATTGCTGCTTGGAAACTGAAACAACGGAGCCTCGTTTGACACAACTTAGCTTAACCATTATTTAAGCTGCCTTTTTGTTGCACAATAATTTTATGAGCAGCTTTCTTGGGGTTCGAGAACAAGTGTTTGGCAAATTAAAACCTCCTACAACTTTGCATGACGGAACAATCAATGAATAAAATGACTATATATAATATGTGTGATGAAGCTAGGATGATAAAGTTTTTTTTTTCAACTTCATCCTAACACATCTCTTTCGTGAGACGAGGGAAGAAAAACATCTTTTGTCCATAATACTATTTTAAAAATAGATATTTGACAAAAAAAAAAAAATTAGCTCACAACAACTTGTGAAGCTATCATGAGCTGTACCAAAGAGTACCCTAAATGTGATCTTTTTTTAGCGGGCACACAACTCAAATGTCTTGTATGCACGTCATCGTCTCCTTTATTTTTTTTAAAAAAAGTTAAGAGTACGTCTAAGCAACATTGTCCAAATGTTGTTAACGCATATATACACCGTACCATCGTGACCGTCTGACCGATCGATGTGAAACACATTGCCATTTTTATATTCTTTTTTTTTTGGTAAACCGAGACGTGAAGCACATTCCTATTGGCATTTTGAATTCATTTCAGAAGAGGAGATACTAGTAGGAGTAGTAAACTTAGGGGCTGTTTGGTTTGCCGTATATCGCCTTGCTAGCTGTGGCGCCGCCGCATCTTTTTTCCGGCGTCCGTGGCGAGCCACACGCTGAGCAGCATATCGCCGAAGACACGCAACCAAACAAACCCCACCAATGCTAGCTATGGTATGACCTACTAGGCTACTCTACGTACTGCTATATACTTCCTCCGTCCCAAATTATAAGACCTTTCAAGAATCTTGAAGAGTCAAAACATATCAAGTTTGACCAATAATTATAGAGAAAACTATAAACATTTATGATATCAAATAGACATATTATGAAAATATAATTGATAATGAATCTAATGATACTTAGTTAACATCATAAATGTTATTATGTTATCATATAAGTTTGGTCAAACTTGAGATAGTTTGACTCTCCAAGATTCTTGGAATGTTTTATAATTTGGATCGGAGGGAGTAGTGTCGGGTACGAAGGTAAGGGGTACCCTAAACCCTTCGATAAATTAACGCTAAACATAGCAACCATTTTTAAGACAGGGATCAGCCCACTACTCGGTAAGACGCGGCCCATCAATCGAGCCCCCCCCTCTACACCAACTGCGGCAACAAGCCACGGGCTGGCTCCACCTCGACGACGGACGAGGGGGCGAGCGAACGACCCCCGGCTCCACCTCGACGACGGACCGAGGCTCCACCTCGACAAACGAAGAACGGACGAGGGGTCGAACGATCGACCCCCCAACCTCTACCTCAACCCTTCCGACCCCGTCGACGCCTCGACCTCTACCTCGGCCAGGGGTCGAGCGGACGACCCTCGGACGAAGGGCTCGATTAACCCGACTGCTCCAGCATGGGTTAAAGTGAACCCACCTAACGACATGGGCACCCGCGTCCACTGTCAAATCCGCCAACTCCCCGTCAGGTCCCCGATTCCTGTCAACTGTGCCGCCACTGTCGCCACTACGCGAGTACGGACTCCAACAGTACCCCTCGGAAAGTGAACAGTGCAACCCTCGACGACAATTTCAGGAATGCAGCAGAGTCACGCAGGGCTCGACCCTCCCCCTCGACCGGGGGGCTCGACCCCCTCTCCTTAACAACCCCGGTACGGAAACCGTCCCATCCGCCCCGTCCCGCTTCGGCCGTGGGATTCGTGCCCGCCTGCGGGCGCTGTGCTGCGACGACTTCTACTACCGCCACGACCAGGGACGCCAGAAGGACGGGAAGGCCATGCCGCCACAGTGCTCAACGTCTCTCCGCCAACACTGTGCCGCAGATACGCCGCCCATACTTCTACTGTTAGGACCCTGTACCCTCGGGCCTCCCCTTGGTCTATAAAAGGGGACGCCGAGGTAGAGTATGGGGATCGGCTCCGACTTCTTGGGACTCTCTAGGTCGGACGATCGGACTTTCGTTCCCAGGGACCCTAGTTCAGACTCTGACACTCTACACTCCACACACCCCGCCACTCGATCGACCCCTCAGGTGGCCGACTCCGTGTAACACAGCTTGTACCCCCCCTGTACGAGCACGTTTTGGGTGCGAGATAATACAAGTCATCCTCCCCCCACTGGACGTAGAGCCTTCTTTGCCCGAACCAGGATAAATCTTGTGTCCATCTTGCATCACGTCTGAGAGAGGGAGCACACGATATACAAATTTACTCGTTGGTGGTCTTGACCCCCGGGTCATAACACCGACAAGTAGGTAGCTAGTGCGTGGCCGGTGGTAGAGTATTCGATTGGATTCGATCCAACAGCATGCATGCGTGCAGTAGTACGTGGATCCCATCCACATATAGGATCGGAGTATATGCATGCAGAGATGCAGCAGCTAGCAGTGGCACACCGGCAGCGCAACGTGAGGGCCAGCTAGGCGCTTTCAGTTGCCACCATGAATGAGTGACCGACCGACCAACCGGCCGGTCCATCCATCGTATCATCCGGCACAGCAGCATGCATGCAGCACTGCAGTAAGGAGAGAGAGAGAGCTAGCTACCAGATCGATGGACATGGCATGGATGCATGGAATTGGAACCAATAAACCAAGCTCATCATATCTGGGGTCGTTGTACACAGTTGGACACCGGCCATCCAACACAGCCTCCATCCATCCATCCATCGATCGGTATTTATCTGATCCGATCCGATCCCAATATATAATAATAGGAACGATATCGAATTGAAACCGCCTCCGAATTATTGCTCGCCCGTCTTCTAGTACAGTACAGAGTCATACTGTGTGTACATGTGTGTGTGGATTATTACAGAGATCGATCGAGCTGCCATTAATTGTACAAAATGATGCGCAACACATTGCGTGATAAGTATATTATTATTCCACTTATTCCTGCCCACAATAATAATAATGAGTGCAGTATGCTAGCTCCTACACAGCAGTACATATAGTAGTATAGTGTACACCAGAATTGATAATACTTTGCATAGGAGTAGTGTATATATGTTGGCAGGCCGACATGCATATAGTAGTGTACGTTGTGAAAACCACACTGCACACGTACAGGCAGGGCTGGCCGGGGTGGGCCACCATGCATTGCATGGGCGGGCGAGAGATCAGCAAGTTGATGACAGTATGAGCATGTAATTAGGGCAGCTGGACCGATGGATTATTGGTCGGTAACCGCTGCCTGCCTGCTAAATAATTGCATGTGCCCAGGGCCGGGGGGCACATGGCCACCCGCCCGGGGCCTCTGGCGGTAATCATTTCATTTCGTTTTCGGCCATCATTCTGCAGATCGATCCATCATCGTCGTCTCGTCGATGGGTATGTATGTATGTACTATACTGTCTGCTGGCCTGGCCTGGAGAACAGTGCAGTGTATGCATACATGTAGTATGTCATGTGTGGTATGCGTCTCCCAATAATTGTGTACGTGGGAGGTTACTATACATGCCTGTGCGGCTGCGAGCCTTCAGCCTCATCAAATCTTCTTTAATTAATCATCCTTTGTTTGTTTGTTTGTTTAGTAAAGCGCTGCTCCTAAGCTAGCTGTGTTGGACCGAATATATAATTTGCTAGCTCGATCTCATGTACTAGCTAGTAGTAACTTGATCTTAATTAAGCATATTATATACTAATAATGGTGCTTGAACATGGAGGATTATTTGTGTATGACTGGGATAGTAGTCGGATAGATCAGATGCATGGCTATATATCATTTGAGACGATATATATATATATATATATATATATATATATATATATATATATATATATATATATATATATATATATATATATATATATATATAGCATCATTACAATAAAAAAATTAATAGACATTTTCCCTCCACACCAGCTAGCTTGTTTCACTCATTCATTCCATCCCCTGCTTATTTAATTTCTGTTTTGCGTCACTTACTTTATTATACAAAAGAAAATGCACGTACGTACGTATTACACTTTTGCATAGTACGTACGTCTATCAGTACGTCTACCAGCTAGCACTAGCAGCAGGTGCGCTAGCTACTAGTACTTGGCAGGGCTAGCTAGCTAGTTAGGGTAAGCTAGGGGTGACCGGTTGATTCTAAATTGCGTAGGACGGCCAATGCATGCATGGACGGCCGGGAGAGTAATTAAACTTGGCCGTAAGTAATTAAACAAAAACCCTAGTTTAACTACGAGTATTATTATTGTTAAATTACTAAGAGCAAGTTTGAGCCCACTGTTGACTGTAAAGATCCTTACGGCCAACCTCTCAGTCCATTCATATAATAATTACACATTTATCAACAATATATGATCCACTTATCAATCTTACATAATTTTTTGGTTCTTATGCTCAAGTTAGCTGTAAGCTTACAACCTACTCCTTTTTCTCTCACCCCTCTCCTCCACCTCAGCATTTAGCCTTCTTGCAGCCACCCATAATATTCACTCTAACAACACGCCAAGAAGCACGACGGCGATCCATGGACGTAAGTCAATCGTCGTCTGTTCGGCCGGGGAGAGAGGGAGGGATTGGGTGTGGAGGGGTGGTGGCGTACCACGTGGGCGTTGCCTGCCGTTGCGTACGTCGACGTCGAATCCCAAGGCGCGCGCGCGGGGCGCCAGCCAGGCCCGGCTTACGGGCAAGTCGTCCACACGTGCAAACGCCGGTCAGCGGCGGCCCCCTCCGCGCGCCTAGTCTAGTAGTAACTTTTATCTGTTGTCTAGTGCCAATTGTCTATATTCGGCCCTGTCACGGCCCTTTCCCCCTCTCTCTTTTCCTTTTTAAATTAAATAAAACATATTTTTATATCATACTACACTACTAACTACTACTAGAGACCACGTCCCTAGTACAGTAGTACTACTAGTATATATAATCTTTTCTTTTTTTTAAGACCCTAGAGCCCACTAGCTAGCACAAGATTTAGCATTTATATTACCACAAAGAAACAATTTTTGCGTGTGTGTGTGTATATATATATATATATATATATATATATATATATATATATATATATATATATATATATATATGCATATTGCCTCTAAACAATTTTTGCATATTCACATTATCAACGGGAAAAATGTCCCAGCAGAATGAACACTATATGTTTATTGAAGACTACAATAAAATACATATATAGGTCGCACCTAAACGACAAGGAGACATGAATAGTGCGTTAGTAGCTATTAGCAGTTTATAATGTGACCAACTTGCCGTGTTTTATATTGGATTAATACCATGATTAAAAAAAAAAACAGTGTTGCCTAGCTAGCTAGCTCTGATTTGCCTTGCTTGAACCCGGTCAGTTTCGGGGCGGCTTCGTCGTCGTCGTCGTCATCGCATGCGCGCTCGTGCGCCCCCGCTGGCATCTGATTCCCCCCTCATCTCCCTCATCGGCTGATCCCGCTCCATCAGCTCATGTGTTCACCGGTCGGTCGTGTCTGCCTGTCGATCTGGCTATTATTAGCTCGGATCCATGACCGGCCGGCCGTCGCCGCCGCCATGAATGGCTGGACTGGGAACGGCGGCATCACGTGCAAAGGAATTTACAACGGCCGGTCGTACATCCCAACACCAGACTAGTGCCGTGCCGCTAGCTGCGGATGCACGCTCGCGGGCAGCTCCGTCCGGCCTGTGCATGTGTGTCTGGCTGGCAATGCCAATGGCAGCAGCTAGCATGTGGCCACTGGGCCAGCCTGCTGCTGCGTCGTGGCCACGCACGACGTCCACGTCTGCATTCCCGCAGCAGTGCACGCCGGCCCATGATCAATCGATATGCTGTTCAGTGGTTGATGGGCGAGTGAGGCGGGCAGTGCCAGTGCGGGCTGGCTGCAGGGTGTAAGCAGCTTCGGCATGCCAAGCCGCCAATTCAGCTAGCTCCCTGATGCCATTCATGTTGCCGCCTGCGGGCAGCTGCCTATGAAATGGTCTGAACCTGAACTGCTTTCCCAATCCCAGCGTCCATCAAATCATCACATCGAACAGCAGAACTGTATGTAGTAGTACTGTCCGAACGCAATCATCAGAGCACCGGATCGAAAGCAAGTTTCAGACACCAACAGATGCATGGTTTCAGACTTTTCGGTCGTGGATAGTGCCTGGCCGGGGTAAATGTGTGTTTCTATGCTGACACTGACAGGGGAACTCCTATTTATCGATGTGTCAAAACAAAACAAAAAAATAAATATCGGAGGAATCAATGCAAAATATATACTGTATACTAACCTGTTGCCACTTATTTCCTGGAATCAACCTGCTGCATCTCTGTGTCTGTCGAGTGTATATCGTTCTTCTGCGGTTAGATGATAAAACTAGTTACTACTGTCATTAAGTCACATTTACATACTCTCAACTTGGGTTGTTTGCCATCGATCTGATTCTTTTTTTGGCGCAAGCAGCAGATCTGAAAATTGACTCTGACGACGATGATACACCATCTGTAGTACGCCCACCTTTACTTACTTCTAAACCAACTTCCAATGTCGATTGTCTCCAAACGAAGCTAATCAGCAGCTAGCGGTTCATCATCAGAAACCAATACTTTTAATACCTGCTCAAGACTGATTAATTGTTTAAACTCTTCTCTGCCACCACATAAATATACAGTAGTTCCGAAAATTCCCTTCATTAAAAAGATAACGGGTGCAAAACGGGCTCGGCATTGGATTAATTGATTAGTGCTGCCATAATAATCAAACTCTGATAAAGAGGGTTAGCTCATCTACTGTTATTAATTTCAACAGCTTTTCACATGCATGGATAGATACATATATGACACTAGTATATTGCCCGTGCTAACGCTATGGTGTCATCTAGAAACACAAATTAACCAGTAAAAATATAATAACTCAGCTAACCAAATAATGAGCATCAGTCCACTCTTTAGTCTTAGTTGTGATGTATAGTAGATGTGCTAACGCTATGGCAGCATTTCAGCGATTCACATGAAACCAACCAATTGTCGATTTTATAAAAAATATCTGTTGACTCACTGATGACTACCGAGAAAAAAATTATAAATACACATTAATCCAAAAATCAGGATTAGTACTGTTCATGAAAGCTGAAATTTATATATGCGCATACACATTAATACAAAATTTATATATACATATTATGATCATATGAACGCTTCCTGATTCCAAATCTAATAGTGAAGATGTCGCTGGGTGCCTTTCCATTGTTGATAAAACTTGATGATAACAACCTTGCAGTGAAGACTACCTAAAGTTGCTCAGCAACAGAACAACATCCAGTCGACTTGATTCAGTAAAAGTACAATACAATGAATAGTTTGAAAGGGAGGACTGCTCACAGTTCAGAAATAGTTTTAACTCAAAATATTTCTTTTATATAAGAAGAATATATAGTGCTAATTTGGTTGGTTTCTGATGACAGCCAAAATAGAAAATGTGAATTAATGTTCCTTACAATGATGAATGGGATAAAAGCATGAGAAAAATACAAAAATGCTAACTGTGTTTAGATCAAAGTAGATGGATTCTACAAAAAGAGCGGGCATTACAGGAAACAGAACTGTAGCTTCAGACATTTGTTATGGAAGATAACTGAACTTGAGCCACAACTTACCTTTGAGTTACTGTCCTTCGAATTTTGATGGTTGGCTTCAGAGCACTATTTGTACAACTGAAGTAAGCAGGTTGGAGACCATGACATAAATCCTACATATATATGAACAAAAATTCATATTCGATTTTTTTCTGAATTAAGCTACCTGACAAGTAACATGTAAGATACTTAATCTATGTATGGATGAAGGTAGCTCTCATTTCTTTTGAAGCCAGATGGGACTGCTCATCATCTTTATTCAGTTTATTTTGGAAACCAAGGTTATGCAGGTCATTATATGCCGTTGCCCCAATTTCCTTTCATCAACTTTGGAGCATCACAAGAAGTCTGTTCTATGTGCTAGTGCCTACTGTAACATAAGGTTTGTTTCTTTTGTCGTTAAGAGCCCCCTTACCAGGTATAATTATATAGGTTGAAATTACTTATTATTTCATTACAATGGTATTTTGTTCTAGGACCATTTTGTCCAAACATAAACAATTCCTTCATCACCAATATAAAAATGAGGGATATGACAAAGCTGACATGTTTTTGCCAGGAAGAAAAAGGCCATACCATAATCCTTTATGAACTTCTTGAGACATCAGATGTGCAATTGGTATTGTCTGCATCCATCTAGTCCCATTCAGACCCGCGCCCCGGCCTGGCGGCCAGCGGCCTGGCTACCTTCAAGCTTACGTAGTGATGGGGGGTGGATCCGGACAGGGCGTCGACGTGCGCCTTGCCTCCGTCGTCACGGCACCAAGCCTCCGTCAGTGCCGTTGTCGTGGCCACTCCGCACAGGGCCTCGCCAATATTAGTAGGACTCGCCAATATCAGTAAACAATACTTTTTAAAAACTTGAAAGCCAAATTATAAGCAACACAACATGATAACCTCAATGTCATATCAGCAATAACTACATGTATGTTGCAATTTTGACTAAAGCGGTGCAAATTATAAATATGATTCCAGGTTCTCGATATATTTCGCACAAACTTGGGAGGGAATACATACCTGAAGACTGTTGTAGATCGAGATGCATTTTTTGGGAATCTCCTGCCATCCAGCAAAAGTTTCCTCAGAAAGTGATCACCTGCAACAAGCACAATCCACAGCTCATAAATAAAAAAAGTCAAGTCATGTGAATATGGTCTACTTTGACACTCAACTGACATTGGGATCATGATTCATGACATTGCAGGAATACAGGTAATATAAGCATCCTCAAAGTTACATTCAGCACATGCATTCAACCATTTAAAACTGTCTAAATTTGTTGTTCTAATACAAATGAACAATCACACGTATTTCACATAGACATGCATCCCACAAAAGCATACCAACCATACCCTCCTAACAAGTAACTCTTTTTTTATGATAAAACCTCGTATGCAATCATCAGTGAAATTATCTAACACCACTGATTAAGACCCCAGGAATCTTAGTTAGAATGCAGTAATGCACTAATCTAATTCTAGCACATTGATCTGAGTTCATGCAGCAAATGAAACTGAACTATCAACGGTAACCTAAGATTACAAAAATTAGTGTGGGATGTAGATGCTTGGTTCATATCTCATTTGCTAGCATTGCTACAAATTCATGCACGTGGCGTTTATGAAAACCAGTTTGGGCCCTTATCTGTGCGGCTGTGCCTGATAATCCCAGATGCAGACACTCCCCGAGTACAGGCTCGGCATGATCCTGCACAATGCAAACCACATATAATCAACGACAAGAACAAGCACACCAGCCAAAACCGTAAGCACAAGCAGCCGAATGACTGAAAATTCAGTAAAAAAATTGGAACCTACCATGGCTCTGTGGATGCAAATCCACCAACTTGACCCTCTCCGACCGTTGAGCAAACATCCTCTAATCATCACTGAAGAAACAAAATTAAAACTGAAATCAACACAAAATCAAAGTGGTCGACATAGAGGGAGACCGAGATCCAGTGAGGTGTGTCATGTATCGAGAACTGCTTGAGCAGAACAATATTCAGTCAGCATTACTCAAATCTAAGCACAGAGTAGTGCATGCCTAGTGACATCAGACCAAAATAGCTCAAATATTTGGTCAAACAAATGGAGAAAATTATTATTGGACTGCAAGGTCATAGCATTGCTGACTCTTGATAACGATGTCTCTATAGCAAGCTATAATAAATTAGCTAAAGGAAGTACTGACACCAATCTTACTACAGTTTTCAAAACCTGGCACATTACAGAGAGGGCTTTCTTATTTGCCAATGTCATATGCCTTGTATATATAACAAACATTCAGGTCTTAGAGACTCACAAGAATTGGCAAGACATCTTTTGAATAAATCATAAACTCACCTGGGGTATCCAGTAATGCACTTAAAATTGGCCTTGTCTTGCTGCCTGACAAAATTAACAAGAGAATATTTGTAAATTACTAACATGGCAGGAGTTCACAAGGCATTAACAATTATGCAGTATTATATAGCTTGACATGATTGCTTACTGTAGCAGATCACAAGCTGCTAGTTCAGGTATAATGCTTGTTGAGATACAAATAACAGGATTCAGAAATTAGCTTCACTCTTGAATGTTGAGATACTGAATGATAAAGTGAGAACTACCAATTAACTGAAAGATAAAATTTCAATTGTATCTATTAGGAAATTGTTTGAACACAACAAATATAGTCAAGTATAATGCATGTGCTAATGCTACGGACAAATCAACTAACTAAAATATTTGTTTGCCAATCTACAGGCTAGCACACGGAGTGGCAATTTTACGCAATCAGAAAGGCTTTGTTCATGCATATTTGGGAGAAAAAGAAACCATGTTTAACCCTGTGCAATACTATAAATATTCTTGTGTGGTGAATATATATATACACAATAAAAAAACATCTCTGGTACTTAGTGAATGTGTCCAAATAGATATCCTTGTTCTCTGTGGAACATGTTACCTTTCATCTAGAAACTGAGAAACTGATCATGCAAACTGTTCTCCGTGAAAGATCCTATAAGTCACACAAACATGTTACCTTTTATATGTAGACAAATATATCAATAGGAAAATATTTTATAAGGCATTTCAGACATCTAGATAATGATAACATGCCGATTTCAATCTTAGTTTAGACCTGAATAAAAGACAAATTGAGGGGTAATCCTACCGGTAACTCTGAACATAGCAACACATCCCATAGACTACATCATCATACATGGAAGGCTACAATATATGAGAACTCAATTTGCCTTTGAATGACTGTAATGAACCAATCTGGACACCTTTTTTAGCCACAGGCAATTCAACAAGCATCTAGAGAGCACCATAACATCACCAACCAAGTACGGGGTAGAAACTGAATCGCTGAATGGTGAATGGTGAATGGTGACGCAGGCAAAAGGATGTTGGCATGGCCTGAACGCTGGACCTGCAGAGCGTAGGGCATCGTGCTCCTCCTAAGCCCGGACGGGAGACCGGACGGAGCCGCCGAGTGAGAAATTTGCAAGATTGTCTGAAAGAACAAGAGAGAAGGGGGGAGAAGACCAGACAGAGATATGGAGGGCAAGCAGAGGATGCTACCTATTGTTGGGGCATGGTGGTTGCAGTTGCCGAGGGCGCCGCCGCTTGGAGGTCCCGAGGGGTCGCCACGCTGGAATCACGTGCAAGCAGCCGGAGCATCTAGGCCGCTAAGCGCTTGTGGGAGAGGACGCATGGCGGCGTGCGTCCCTAGCCAGTGGCGTCGTGCATCCCTGGCCGCTAGTGTCGTGCGGGCGGCGCGACGCGGCGGCCTGTCGGCTGGCGTCGTACGGGCGATGGGCAGCGGGCGGCGCGGCCTGGCTTCCTGGAGTTGGCGCTGGGCAGGTTCCCTGGCGGCTTGGAGGTGGTGCTAGACGTCGGGGAGCGGGAGAGGGAGATGGAGAGGGAGAGGCGTGTGGGAGAGGAGCTGCGCGTTTTTTTTCTTGAATCTCGAGCAGCCGCCCGCGCGCCTTGGTTAGCGGAGGAGTCGGGGGAGGGAGAGCGGCGGGTGGGGGGTTGCGGGATGGGAGGATCGATGAGTGAGGATGGTGATCAAAGAATCTGGACTTTTAGATTTGAGTGAGTAAGAGAAAGTAGAGTCTCTAGTCAATCTTGTACGTTCATTTGAAAAATAAATTATTACTGAATATATTATTTAAGATGTGTTTAGCAGAGGTAATAATTGTTGGAGATATTTTTTTTGTGTAGCTTTAGAAAAATTTTATCGGTATATTATATATTAGTAGAGATACATTCTCACTCCTCAGGGGAGCTCATTCATCAACCGATCCTAACCTTGTTAAAAACATTTCCATGATCGAATTCCCATCTAATAAAGATACACAGGAAAAAAAAATTAAGCTTTAAGTTTCAGCTACAACACTTGCTTTGCAGTTTGCAACGCGGCCATCCATTTCCATGGCGTCGCGGCAGGACAACGACTAATATAAGCCTGCCTATCTGGCCGCCCTGACAGCCTTTGCGAGCCCACCAGCTGAGGTCCCGTACACTGCGGCGTTGGCCGCCCCAGCGTCTCTGAACCCGCAGAAGAACTGCCGGTGTGCGGGCAACGTCGCCGCCACCGCCGCAGCCGGAGAGACCATACTACTCCCGCCATTGGCAGCAGCTGCTGCGGCGTGCGAGTGCGAGTGCGCGGCGGGGAAGTTGGGCAACGACGATGTGTTTGATGACGGGGACGATGAGGAGGAGGCGACGCGCCTGCAGGATAGGCACATGGTGAGGGTGGTGAGCGGGGCCACCGGCGCCGGCGCGACGGCGCTGAGCGCCCTGAGCTCGGCGACCTCTTTTCCCAGGCGACGATTCTCCTCGGCGAGCTGGTCGCACCACCGCTTGAGGTACTCGCAGTCCACCTCCGTCTGCTTCAGCTTGGTCCGCGCGCGGCGGTTCTGGAACCACACCTCCACTTGCCGTGGCCGGAGACCTAGGCTGCTTGCCAACGCCACCTTCTGCTTCTGCACGTACGGGAGAACACGAGCGAACAAAGGATCAGCCATGGCGTTCTTGGATTGGATCCTTCCTTTCCCGAGGAAGAGGAAGAACGACGTAACGTTGGATTGGATCGATCCAGGAATGAAGCCTAGCTTACCGGAGTGAGAGTGTGGTGCGTCTTGAAGCACTCCTCGAGCACGGCGGCCTGGTCCTTGGACAGCCGCAGCTTCTTGCGAGCGGTCCCGTCGTCGTCCTCGTCGCCGCTGCCGACGCCGGCTGACCTCTCCGCTGCGGCGCGCTTCCCGCTGCCGCTGCCGCTCGACACCGGGCTGCCGGCGGGGGAGCACCTCCGCTCCCTCAATCTCTCTTCCGCTGCGGCCGAGCTGCTGGGCTCCCGCTCCGCCGCGGCGGCGGCGACGACGGCATTGCCGCCGGGGTGGCAGACGAAGCTGATGGGCTGAAACGCCGCCGCTACGCCCAGGCCCAGACTCAGCCCAAGATCCAAGCTTTGAGGCGCCATGTTTAATTTATAATATAACAAGCACCACCAAGCTACCTAAGTGTATGTGGGTTCACTGCTGCGTGCGTGCGCGCTGCACCGGCCGCCGGAGTTGGTGAAGAAGGAATGTGCGGGAGGGAGGGTATAAATAGAGGCCGGGATGGATTCGAGATCGTCAGTCGGAGGCCGGAAAGAGACGTCGACGACTGGTAGGAGTAGGATGCTGATGCAAGTGGTCGACAATGATGAGCTGGGCGCTCGTGGGGTGGATCTCCTCCACTCCATGGGGGGGATTTCTAGCTTTGATTAGCGGGCTGCTTGGATGGCAGGCTTTGACCCTTGAGGGAGCACCGGGGCCGCGCATCAGCGTCGCCGGATCGAGTAGTAATCAACAGAGCTAATTTGCTGGCTAATCCAGGTCCCCAGGTGAGATTACGCTAGATAGACTCTATGTGACACTGCTACAAAAATGACAATCATTACTGGTTTTGTTTGGACCGGCAGTGATGCCCCTTCACTGTCGGTTCTTCCTCTGACAGACCCCTAATTATTGGGGGCAGGGGCCGAACCGGCAGTGAAACACCACATCACTGTCGGTTCGTGGCTTGAACCGGCAGTGATGCCTCTCGGCCCTATCACTGCCGGTTCAAGCCACCAACCGACAGTGATGTGGTCTTTCACTGTCGGTTCGTGGCTGGAACCGGCAGTAATGTTGTGTACAGTATAAAGCTTCGATCTCCTCCCTTCCTCCTCTGCCCAACAATACAGAACAGTGCGTGAGGAGCTCTCTCTCCATTGTTACGGCTGGTGAATTTCTTGATCTCTATTTTTGGCTCTTCTTCACTCTTGGATCCTCATATCTTCTTGCTCTTGGTTAGTAACAAGCATAAATCTTTAGAATTGTTGGTTTACATTGTTTTTATGTGTAAATCTATAGTTTAGAGCTATGCTAGTTTTCATGATCAAGAAGAAAAATGTTGCAATTTGTGTTAATTTTTTGTACCTTTTAGATCCAAAAGTATTTAGAAAAATTATAGCACTTTGTTTTTATTGGATAATTATTGTATAATCATTAAATAGCTAGGTTCGAAATATTCGTCTCGAAAATTATATATGGATTAAAATTGTAATTAATTATATTTATTACTTACATTTAATACTCCATGCATGTATTAAAGATTTGATGGGATGTGGAATATATTCGGTATTTATTACTTACATTTAATACTCCATGCATGCATGCATTTAATACTTACATTTATTACTTCATGCATGCATTTAATACTCACATTTAATACTCCATGCATCTACCTATTTTGTTGTCTCACTTTTTATAGCGCGACCAAATTCAAATTATAAAGAAAAAAATATTGTTAAAAAATGTTCATATTAATATGTTCCTATGTTTTCTCTGTTCTGTCCATTTTATCAGTGCAGACATGACTCGAGGGTGGATGTATGATCTGTCACGTACAGATCCACGGTACTTGACGGACATCGACGATTTCATCAAGCGAGCTAGAGTCAATGCTGGGGACTCACATTTTGTATTCTGTCTATGCAAAGACTGCAAGAACACGACAAAATGGGGTTACGTGGAGCATATACGGTTGCACTTAATCACAAGAGGGTTCATGAGAAACTACACGATTTGGACTTTGCATGGAGAGGTTGGTCAAAATGTTAATGATAATGTGCACATGCCTAGTGTATCCCTGAATGCATTATTGCATGTTCATGAGTACACAGAACATGTGCCTACCAATGATGATGTGTTTATGAATATATTAGATGACGACACTGAGGAAAATGATGGTATTTCACAGCTTCTACATGATGTGCATGGGGGATTCCTTAGTGCTTCACATTTGAAAAAACTAGAGATGATGAGAAAGGATGCAAAAACACCATTGTTTCCGTGCTCCTCAATAAGCAAACTGGAAGTCAACATCATGTTATTGGAGTTCAAATCAACGAATGGGTTGAGTGATAAAGGCTTCGATAACTTGTTAGTTATACTACATAAATTGTTCCCGGAGGCCGAGTTAGCAGAAAAGACTTACCTTGCGAAGGAAATAATTTGTCCAATTGGCCTCAAGGTTGAGAAAATCCATGCGTGTTTCAATGACTGCATATTGTACCGTGGAGAGAAATACAAAGACTTGGATGCATGTCCTAAGTGTAAAACTCTCCGATACAAGCAAGGGCCATCAAATGATGGAAGCAAGACCAGAGGAGGGCCAGTAAAGTCTGTGTGGTATTTTCTATAGCTCCACGAGTGCATAGGTTGTTTGCAAATGAGAAGTCAACCAAGCTTTTGCGTTGGCACGACGAAGAGCGAAAGAAAGATTCAATAATGAGATAATGGGATCGATGGTACGAGGACTATCAACATTATGTTCTATAAGAACATTAATGGAGAGGTAAGGCATCTGTGGTTTGCTTTGAGCACGGATGGGATGAACTCATTTGACTAGGTGAGAACCAATCATAGCACTTGGCTAGTGACACTATGTATATACAACCTTCCACCCTGGCTTTGTATGAAACTGTCATACGTCCAGATGTCATTATTAATCCAAGGACCAAGACAACCTGGTAATGATATTGATGTGCTTCTAGAACCAGTGATCGATGAACTACTACAGATGTGGGAGACGGGTATGAAGGATGTCTGGAATGAGTACAAAAAGAATATGTCACGGTAAAGGTTGTACTTATCGCTACAATCACCGACCTACCAGGGCGAGGTTCCTTGTCTGGAGAGAAGACAAAAGGATACACTGAGTGTGTCGAGTGCTTGGACGAGACTGATGCTACACATCTACCAGAAAACAGGAAGATGGTCTACATGAGACACCGTAGGTTTCTACGTCATGATCACCCTTACCGTAGGAATACAAAATATTTTAATGGGACTACTGAGAAACGTGGACCTCCAAAGTATCGAGATGGGAAACAACTGCTTCAACAATTAAGCAAACTCACAAATGTTGTCCTTGGGAAGGGGGACGGGGCAGTAGCAGCGCCAACCGATAGTATCTGGAAGAAAAAATCTATCTTCTGGAAACTACCTTACTGGCAACTTTTGAGTGTACGTCACTGTCTTGATCCAATGCACATAACTAAAAACGTGTGCGGTAACACACTTAACACTTTGATGAACACCGGGGGAACAAGCAAGGATTCTCTCGCGACACGCTTGGACATGCAACACCTGGGCCTCAGGAAGGAGTTGCACCCAGTAACTCTTGAGAATGGTCACTTGAAACTTCCGGTGGCATCATGGACACTGAAAAAGGAGAAAAAAGAAATGCTTATTTCTTTCTTCAACGATCTCAAAGTACCGAGTGGCTACTGTGGGAACCCGAAAAGGCTAGTTATCATGAGAGAACTTAAGTTTAACTATGGTTCTATGAAGGCCCATGAATGTCATGTCATAATGACTCAGCTGCTCCCAGTTGCCCTGCGAGGTATCCTCCCTGACAAGGTCCGTGCTCCAATCATAAAGTTGTGTTCGTTCTTCCACGCAATCTCTGAAAAGGTCATTAAAGTGGGCAGGCTAGACCGCCTGAAGCAGGAGATAGCCGAGATTATATGCATGCTTGAGATGCATTTCCCACCGACTTACTTCGACATTTCAGTGCATCTACTTGTTCATCTTGTGGATCAAATAAAAGCCCTTGGTCCAATGTACCTACACCAGATGTTTCCTTTTGAGAGGCTCATGAAAGTTTTTAGGCGGTATGTTAGGAATAAATTCAGACCAGAAGGGAGCATGGTAGAAGGATGGTCAACAGAGGAGGCTATTGAGTTCTCCACATATTATCTGGACATCAAGCGGGTCGGAGTTCCAGTATCTCATTATGATGGAAGACTAGGGGGCAAAGGAACAATAGGTGAGAAAGCTGTCAAAATAGACAAAGTGGTCTCTTTCAGACAGGCACACTTCGCTGTTCTCCAGCAGACCGACGGTGTGATGGCATACATTGATGAGCACAGATAGTTACTGCAAAGGAAGCACATCGGTAGGTCATAGGCTTGGCTTGAGAAAAAACATAAGGAGGAATTCGGTGACTGGTTTCAATGCCAAAGGCTAGGAATGGTCACAGGATGTCAGCTAGATCTCTTAGCCCCCGGACCTTCGACTATGCTAATGACATACCAAGGATATCAATAAATGATTTTACATTTTACACAAAAAAACAGGACGGAAAGAGCACCAACCAAAATAGTGGTGTTCGTTTTGACGCCCACGATGAGTACGGCACAGTGGTGGCAACATACTATGGTTTCATAGATAAGATATGAGAGCTAGACTATGGACATCAGTTGAAAGTTGCTCTTTTCCATTGTCTGTGGGTTCGGCTGAATGAAATCAACACCGACAAGGATGGGTTCACTACCGTTGATCTATCCAAGACCGCATACAGAGATGACCCCTTCGTCCTTGCAAAGGATGTTTTGCAAATCTTCTATGCAAGGGATAACAATACAAATGGAAGACGACATGTAGTATTGCAAGGTAAAAGGAAGATTGTCGGTGTCGACGGAGTGACAGACGAAGAAGACTACAAAGGTTATGAAGAAATGGCTCCTTTTGGGGCGGACGTTACCCTACATGTCCTTGAAGAGGGTGACGAACCTGCTTACCACCGGAGTGATCACGATGAGGCCATCATCGTGCCTACACCGTGAATTGTTAGAGTATCATAAACTATGTAATCCTTAATGAAATGTTGTTTTAGTAATTTGCATCGAATTTGAGATCATATGAAGTTATAGATTGATGAGTTGTACCACGTTGTTGATTGATGTATGCCATGTCAAAAGGAATTAAAAAACTATAAAGAATTAGACCTTGAGTATATAAGCATTAATGTAGAGCCCTCAAAACTAGCAAAAGCTATGTTGGAAGATTTTCAACTTGTATTCAAATTTTTGGAGTACTTACAAAGGGGATAATTGAATTTTAACCCCTTATTCAAATTCAAAATGGAATTAAAAAACTAGAAAGAATTAGACCTTGAGTGTATAAGCAATAATGTAGAGCTCCTCAAAACTAGCAAAAGCTATGTTGGAAGATTTTCAACTTCTATTCAAATTTTTGGAGTAATTACAAAGGGGGTAATTGAATTTTAAACCCTTATTCAAATTCAAAATGGAATTTAAAAACTAGAAAGAATTTGAATATGCTACTTCAGCAAAAGTTGTAGAGAATTAAAAATTATGCAACTTCTATGTTTAGAGTTTTTCAAGTTTTAGTCAAAAATGAGGAGTAATTTGAATTCTAAAGCAAAGGGCAAAATTTTTAAAAAATTACAAATCACTGTCGGTTTCTAAGGAACCGACAGTGATGTCCCCTATCACTGCCGGTTCTTGTTACAAATCGGCAGTGATGTCCTCTAATCACTGCCGGTTTGTAACAAGAATTTCAGACTCGCGCCCGTTCCACACTTAGCCGCTCCGCTCGCCATTGCCCGACACTCGCCACTGCCCGACGCTGCCGTTCCAGCCCGCCGGCGCTACTCACCGCCGTAGCAGGCGCTCCTTGCCGCCGCTCCATCTCGCCGGCGCTCCAGCCCGCCGAAGCTCGAGCTCGCCGCCGCTCCAGCCGGCCGTAGCAGGGGCTCCCCGCCGCCAGTGCTCGCCGCTGCTCGACGCCACAGAAGGACGCCCGAACAAGCCGGAGCTCGACGCCGCAGAAGTACTGCTCGGAATCCCCCACGTTGAGGAGCTAGGAATCCGGCCCAAACCTCCATGCGGTGAGCTCCATGTCCATGCACCGAAGGTGTTCGACGAATTGACTATATGGATTCAGAGTGGTTTTGCTTGTCATGGAGATAGATGAGGAGAGGAAGGAGGGAGAGAAAGGGAAGGGGGGAGACATAGAGAGAGATAGAGGAGGAGAGGAGGAGGGAGAGATAGAGAAAGATAGAGGGAGATTAGGGAGATAAAGATTAGGGAGATAGAGATAGAGATTGGATATATGTCATACACTTATGCTACCCATAGAAATAGATAAATAGAAAGAGATATAAAGATAGAGAGAAAGATAGCTTGTGTATATGTCATACACTTATGTACCTATGAGCATGACTTTATATCATATATACATGGCTTTATGTTGTGACATAGCATGACTTGTACCTATGAGCTAATACCAATATCCTTGTATATACTTGTAGCACAATTTGTGTATAGCATGACTTGTACCTATGAGCTAATATCAATCACTCTTCATGCTAGATACATGACTTGGCACATTTTTTGGAGATACATGACTTATCTATATACTTGTGCTACCCATAGAAATATAACAATAATGGAGCCTATGCTTGTATATATGTTATCTACCCGTTGGAATTATTGGTATAACATGACTTATCGAAATTATTGTCCAGAAACATGACAATTAAGCGCCGATTCAACACCCGTCGCCCTGCGACCGTAGCCGATGACCAAGGAACTAGTGGTGGCGGTGCTGAACGTGACCAAGGATCCGATGACAACCAGTAAGGGGATCAAAGACCTTGGAGCCTTAGCCATATGCTAAACCTAGAAGAGGGCCAAGGAGATGAGGTAATAACTTAGGACATACCTAAAAACACGGTAGATATAGCCAGAAAAGTTTGATGGGGACTTATTTATAAATTTTGAAGCAGGTTCCGTCGGAAGGTCCAAGTACTGGTGAGAGTTCTAGAAGGACTAAGCGTGGTGCAACAAAGCTCCCTCAGACAACTAGACACTGGCACATCTCTCAGTTCGATCAACTAGGGGAGCCGGTGGAGCCACTTAAAGCATTGGGCCCATACAAGAGTACCATCGGGGCACTTGTAAGGGACTTCATCCCGATCAAATAAAGGAAGTGGAATGACAGTGAGCAAGACCCATAGAGGGTTCCAGAAGTGGAGAAGGAACTAGTTTGGAACAAGCTCAGAGGGTATTTCACTTTCCCTAATGATTGTGATAAAGCGACAGTCAAGAAGAGGGCCAAGGAAATCATAGGTCACTCCAAGAATTTCAAGGGAAAGTTGCACAAGCTCATCAAGGAGGAAAAAGAACCGAATTTTGTGGGAGATGAATTCAGCAAGCAGAGGGACTTCTGGGAGGAGTTCAAGGCTTACAAGCTATCCGAAGAGGCCAAGGCATCAAGCGAAAGAAACAAAGCAAACTTGCTTAGGTCAAATAATCCTCACCGCCTAGGATCACGTGGGTACGTAAGGAAGATTCCGGTTTGGGATGCCCAAGTCAAAGCACTAGAGCGGAGCGGTGTTACGCCTTAGACAAGCGATTGGCAGCCCAAATCAGTAAACTACCTACTCGCAAGGGGGGCACGATACAATCCTGACGGGGGCCTTTCCGCTAGCGCTGAACCCGTCACGGATCTCCTCCAGAAGATTTCCACTATCACTGAGGAAGTGCATAGAGGGGCCCGCAGGTCGGATAGAGAAAATGACGTGCTCACGCAAGCACTTGGAACCAAGGAGCACCTCGGTCGCACTAGAGGAGCCTGGATAATTCCTTGGGAGAAAGCATTTGAAGGTGAATCTGCTTCCTATAGGAGCCGGGTCAGGGCTAGAACACAAAGAGAAGAGGAGTTCCAAAGGATGCGAGAGGAGCTAGAACAGAGCATGGAAGCACGGATAACTGCTCAAGTGGTGAGCGCTATGCAATCCATGTGTTCGAGTCAAGGGCCGCATGCAATCCCTGCTTTGAATAGCCCAGTGCCCGACAAGGGCCGTAGTAGCTGTGGCTCAACCCCTATGCCTGACGACGAAGAGGTCAATGCTCCTCATCCAATGGATGACATCACAGAACCTGTGAATGTCAGGTTGTACATCTGTCAACAGTGGACCAAAGACAAGGTGGCGGTCAGGCAAGCATTTCCTAGAAGAGAGAACGTCATTCATGGCAAGCCAGTGCCACTCGGGTATGCCAGGGTCAACATTGATAAGATCTTGGACAAGAAGTACAATAAGATACATATTGATTTCCTAGTGGAGGAAGAAAGACCGCGTCTAGTTCACAACTTGGGCACTCATGTCGCCTGGCGCAAATGCTTCATCAAGCTAGACGAGCAGCAATCTTCGAAAGATGAGGATGATAGTGAATCATCTCGGTCCCCTCCGCGAAGAGGTTTCTCTCCTCGTCAAGATCCACCGACACCTCCTCCACCACCAAAGGAGAAGACTCCTCCTCCTCCTCCTCCTCCACCAGCTTCAAAGTCCTCAGGACTGGGATCTCGATGGCCTAGGTCTAGATCAGGTTCGACTTCACAACAGAGGAGGTCATCAGCTTCTGTTGGTAAAGATCCCATGATGACTAATAAAAGGCAGAAGCTAGCGTTGACTGAGGACAAAATTCTACGAGCTCAGATTGCAGAAAAGGCCGCCAAACGTGCCTTGTATGCACGATTGGCTTATATACCTGAGAAACAGAGCAGATTTGAAAGGCAAAGCAAAAATCTGGGTAATCAAGAAAGATCTAGAGAAATACACACCTTACAGCAGCTAGAGATACAAATCTTGGCCGCGGACCTGAACATAAGCATGAAGGATGCCGAGAATCTCTATTTTGGAAAAACCGAATTTGAAAATGCCAAAGTTGTATACAAGTTTGAACTAGGCAAGCCTATAGTCGCCAACGAAGAAGAGTATAGAAAATTGCCAACAAACATGCGACAGTTGCATGATTATTACATCATAGACAGTAATAGCAGCGAAGACAAGATAGCAACCTTTGAAGTATGCATCCCTTCTTGTTTACATTTTAATCATCCTGAAGAAGTTGTGCATACTATTCATTATGAAGACCTCTTTCAACTCTTTCAACAACGCTCGCTGGATGTGCAGATTATGATGTTATGGACTCTGTAAGTACCATACCCTAACAACGTTATAATAAACTACGTGATCTGCATTTGAATATATCCATGCATGTTTATTTTATAGGTCTATAGCAAAATTTTGCCTCCAAAAACGAAATAGCATTTTTGACTTCTTGGACCCCATCTTGGTAAATGAGACAACATGCAAAGCCGGTCTCCAAGATCCGTATGTCTCAGCAAGTTTGAAGATAGAGTTTGAAAGAATGTTCTCAGTCGGCAAAACAAACGCACTGCTAACCTACAATTGCGAGTATGTGTTCTCGACCCTTACTTAAGTGTTTTTTTTCTTGATATATCATTCAATAACATGACCTTTGTGATTGCAGCAACCATTACGTCCTCGTAGATATAAGTCTTAAAAATTCAACTATCGAGGTGTGGGACTCAAAAAAGAAGCCAGTTGAACTTATCGAACCCCTAGTAAAAGTGCTAAATATGTAAGTGAACCCAATATCACCACACTTTTCAATCACATATGATATTGTAATTAATATCCTCAGCCTTCACACTTCATTTACATTGTCTCATAGAATGAAGGCGTTACCTGATTGGAGAAATATTGAGCCTAAGCTGCAAAAGAAATGGAGAGCCCCATTCAAAGTGGAGTATATGAAGAAGGTCAAGCACCTAGATCAACCAATGGGGAACAACGAGTGCGGGTTCTATGTGATGTGGACAATGCTTGCCTACTTTGGCGCAAAATTAGGAATAGGAGATGACATGGTACGCATGTGTCGCATTTTAACTCTATTGTTTTGTCTTACGTATGTGCATCTCAATATCATCTTGTATCAATTTACAACGCAAAGATCAAGGCCACAACAGGTTGGTAGATTTTGAGATAAGAGGATTTCAAGAGGAGATAGCAGCTCTTATTCTGGACGAGATAGTGTATAGAAAAGGATATCTGTCCATTGTGCAGAGTAAGGACTTCAAGAAGATCTACGAAAAAGACCGCCTCAAAAGGCTATTGTAATGTGACATTTAATTTGATGCTTTAAGTTTTGTTTGGATGTTTTGTAATAATTATTATAAATGTGTGATGGGTTTGTATTGTCGCTAGTCCACAACCACCTTCAATTCACATCGATATCAAATGGTTCGATAGCAAACACCTCCACGATCTCCAACCCCACCACATCTACCCTAAACCCCAAATGAAAATAAAACAAATAATAAAATGCAAATTTAAAAAATAATATCATTGCCGGTTCAATTAAAACCGACAGTGATGGCTCAAGCATCACTGTCGGTTGGTGGAACAAACCGGCAGTGATGGCTCAAGCATCACTGCCGGTTGGTAACACGAACCAGCAATGATGCTTGAGCCATCACTGTCGGTTTGGCATAACCGGTAGTGATGGCCTGGCCTCATCACTGCCGAATTGCCAAACCGACACTGAAGGGGGGTTTTGAACCGGCACTGATTGCAGGTTCTGTAGTAGGGTGATGTGCTACCATCTACGTGTGGCGTCGTCTGGCCACCGGGCGATATAGAATATTTTTCTGCAACTCCAATACTGGTCACAGTACTAGTAGTACCATCGATATTTGCAGCGGGGGCAGGGCAGATCATTCGTTCTGCGTGAAACTATGCAATAATGACATTGCGTGATTTTGCATGGACACTGGCCGGCCAAGAGAAGCAGCTACAAAGATTACTCATATACTCCTACTAGTACTACCTCTGTTCAAGAACACACGTTGTCTTGCTGCCCTTTCAATTGGTTGTCCTTGGTAGTGGGCCGGTGCTGCGTGGACGTTGAGGTGGCTGGCCATCTTACTAGTTGTTTGTGCATATCTCATTTTTGCAAAAAAAAATTCTTGTCTATATAAGAAACATAAACCTTAGCATCAAGAGTTTCTGACAACATAACCAACAGAACTAAGGGTTTAATTTAGTGATTTTGATGGTGTTGATTGACAACATAACCAAATGAACTAAATGTTAGAATATTAGGCAATTTCCATGTCATTTTAATTCCATAAACTAACATTATGATAATGACATATAAATGATTATTTATTAATGAGATCATGATGGCAACCATGTTCATAGCAACATGAAACATGTTGATGTCAAAAGCATAGAAACATGATGTATGAAACATAACATAAAAGCATAACATATATTTGATAAAGAAAACAACTACTGAACTACATATGAAATGATATAACAGAACTGTAGAAACATATCCGCAACAACATATGACACAACATAACTGTACTACTGAAACAAAGATGCAGAACATAAAACTAACAAGAACAGAGAGCAGATAACTTAAGATACAACATAACAGAGCAGATGAAACATATTCGCGATAACTGATGAAACAACATGAAAGAACTACTAAAACAAATAGGAACTGTACGACGGAAAACAGAGAGGTGATGAAACGTTCATACCCTCCAATCCGCGTGTCCGGGGTTCCGGAACCTTGTCCAACCTCGATGGTCATGACGTAGAGGAAGAAGATGTACTCTCCACCGGGAAGAAGACGACGACGACGTTCACCGGGAGGAAGGCAGCGGCGGCATCACCTCCGGGAAGAAGACGATCGACGGCGACGGCTCCGGGAAGAAGACCACGGCGGCGGCGGCAGCAACCTCCTGGAAGAAGACGACGTCGGCTGCAGCAGGAGCGCCTCCTCTGGGAAGAAGACGATAGACGGCGATGGCGGGGAAGACGACGACGATGAACGGCGGCGGTGTTGGGCAGTCGCGTAGACGCTCCCCAAAAACCTAATTGTCGATCCCCCGTGTGAGAGTCTCCCATGTGTTTTGGTTTTGAGTAATTGATGAAACCTACTTAGGTACTAACCTTGGATCTCTAAGTGTGAATCTTGAGATAGGTTGGTACATGCCATGTGATGGAGCAAGGTGGATCATGTGAGGATGGCACAAGCTCTAGCATGGTGGTGGAAAGGAAAATGGTGTGAAGGCAAAGGTGATTGCTAGGAACCATTTTCGGTTTGGTGATCAAGACATCATAGAGGATGTGATCACGTTTAGGATAGATAGTCGTACTATCAAGGAGGGAGCTCTTAAGTATGATTACGGTTATCATGTGCCACTAGCTTCATATGCATTGGATTAAAATCAATTGAACCAAGTGAAACACCAACTTAATCCAAGATAATTGTGAACTAAAAGCTAACACACGTGCACAAGTGTTGGAATCACTTAGTCTTGGCTCTTGGAAGCTTGGAGAAGTTGGAGGAGATGTTTGGGCAGAGAAAGGCAGTCCGGACGTAGGATCCGGACGCTAGGGTATGCCAGACCGGACCATGGCGCATGCTTCCGGAGGGTAACCCTAGGCCTGGATGGTTGCTGGAGCAGTCTGGACGCTATTATGAGTCCGGACGCGCGTCCGGAGTCTGGCGCTCTCTGTAACTCTCTGTAAAAGAGGGTCCGGACGCAAGGTGTTAGTTCGGACTGTGACTCGGACATGCGTCCGGAGTGGAAGAAACGTGGAAGGAGCTCTCGGGTTCCCTGAAATTTATTTCCGGACCCTATGAGCAGTTGAACCGGACGCTAGGAACAGTAGCGACCGAAGGGCACGTGGCGTGTAGCTGCGCGCGTGGGAAGATGGTCGTTTGAATCGGCAGGGGCACCGGACGCAAGTGCGATGGTCCGAACGGCACCTTGGGTGCGTCCGGACCCTGCGACCGGAGCCTGAACAGGGCAACTGGCTCTCGGCAAGTGGTGGGTTCGGACGCTGTTGATGGTCCGGACTCCCAGTGAAAAATGCGTCCGGAGTGAGCGCAGAAAGCGTTTTTCAGGGGCAAAACGGCTAGTTGTTGAGTGAGGGCTATATAAGTGATATGGCCGGCTCTTTGGGCCATCTCTTGCACATTCTACTCACTCACACATTTGTGCTTGCTTGAGAAGCTTCCACCACTCATCCTCTAAACATATTTGACATATTCTAGAGAGATAGAGTGAATCCAAGTGCATTGCTCTTTGATTGCATACTAGTGGCACTTGGTGATCGTCGTCATCGCGGAGCTCTTGTTATTCTTGGAGATTGCCATCTCCTAGACGGCTTGGTGCGACGAGGATCATTGAGCGGAGGAAGGTGATTGTCTCCGGCTTCGATCGGTGGATTGTGAGGGGTTCTTGAACCTACCATGCGGGAGATTCGCGAAAGGTATCTCTAGTGGATTCCGCGTAGCTTGGGGATCCCCATCTTGTGTTGGTTGTGCGGCACCCTTGAACGGGTTTGGCTTTGATTGTCAATTAGCACGTGAACCTCCAAGTGGGTGTATCGCTACAACGAGGACTAGCTTGTTGGCAAACAAGTGAACCTCGATAAAAAATCATTGTGTCAACTTGTCTCTACCGAGGATTCATATTGTGATTGGTTATCTATTGGTTCATCCATTCGTGGTGGTATAACCTTTCTATCTCTAGCTTTGTATTACTTTCTTTCATTCTTGCAAAGTAGAGATTCTAGCTTAGGTTGTGTAGCTTAGCTTAGTAGCTCTAGTTGTCTAGCCCTTGTGTGTCATATAGGATATATCTTGCTAGTAACTAGACTTGATATAGGAGGTTTGCCGACCCTTGTAGTGCTAGAGCAAACTTGCTTATCGCCGTGTTTTATTCTAACAAGTTTGCTAAGTGTTGTTGTAGAAAATTTAATTATTCTATTCACCCCCCCCCCTCTAGCCATTCCTAGACCTTTCACCGTGCAAGGTCTCGAACGGCAAGGGCTCCGGAGGCACCTAGCCTCTCGCTTCACCGTGCGCGCGGGTTCACGAGATGGGAATGCAACTAGCAGCGAAACTGTGTTCTGGAAAATAAGTTCGGAAACATCCCGAGTTGGAAGAGAAGGAAAATTTATCTCTCCCACCAAGGAGGCCAAAAGGCTGCGCAGGCTTCTGCGCACAGGAGAGAGAGATGGGCATGCAGGTGTGTGCGTGAGAGGAAGAGGGAGGGTTGCATGCATGCATGCAAATTCAAAGAGGAAACTCCCTCAATTAATTGAAGGATGAAACTCCCATAATCAATGGAAGAATCAAACTCCTGTAATTAGTGTCATGATTATTGAGTATTAAATAAAATAACACCCAATATCACAGCCACGCATGCCGCCTGCCTTGTCACGCTTCACCTCTTGGATTTCCAATCCGGTACAAATAAAATATACACAATTATATACTCATAGAGATTATTGATTTATTGAATAAATAAATGGGATGACCCATAAATAAATCCAACAATCCCCACCAATGCTCTAGGGTTTATAACCGTGTAATTCCATAATCACAATTCTTTGATATACCAGTTTTTCGATGGAGACTATTAAGTTGAACATCCACCTAGAACAAGAGTTTCACTCAGTCACAACTGAACAATGGACTATGCCTTGAATTGACAGTTTTGTGCGATGTAAGATTCACTCAAGTCCTTTGCGGATACTAGGCTGCAAAAGCATCCCCGCTGTTTTGAAGCATATAAGTCACACTTCAGTGCCTTTCATGAGTATTTAGGAATTACTCAAATTCCATAGACTATGACCAGTAGTCTGACTCATATAGGTGTACTCCTCATCAGATGTTCTGTAGGACAACATCTCACCTTTGGAATACATTAAGGTAAATATCATCCTGCCTTACAGATAGGAAAGATATGCATCAGAAATGAGTAAAGAAAGGGATCTTTCCTCTCATCTACTCCTAGCTTGTTTCACCACTCTACTTCACGGGATCTCCGATCACATAGAGCAGGTTATCACTATAGTAGATTTCATATGGGTCTCATACCCATTTCTCTCGATGTACCCTCTATCACATTTCGTGATAGCCCCTTGGTGAATTGATCTGCCAGATTATTCGACGTATGGACATAGTCCACCATTATAACTCCAGAGGTTTTCAACTTTCTGTCAGATTTTAATCTTCTCTTAACATGCCTGGTTGACTTCATATTATTCCTAGAATTGTTAACCTTTGTAATCACAGTTTGGTTGTCACAGTTCATGGAGATAGCCGGAATTGGTTTTTCAACCACCGGTAAATCCAATAGGAAATCACGTAGCCACTCGGCCTCAGCCCCAGCAGTGTCTAACGCTGTGAGTTCTGCTTCCATTGTAGACTTCGTTAAGATAGTCTGCTTGCAAGACTTTCGGGAAACAGCACCACCTCCAAGCAAGAACACATATCCACTTGTGGCATAAATCTCATCAACATCAGAGATTCAGTTGGCATCACAATAGCCTTCTAGCACTCTGGGGTTACCAGTATAATTAATACCATATGTCATAGTACCTTTCATATAGCGCAAAACTCTCTCAAGAGCACGCCAGTGATCATCTCCCGGCTTTGACACAAACCGGCTCAGCTTGCTCACAGCATATGAGATGTCAGGCCTTGTTGCACTAGCAAGGTACATGAGTGAATCAATGATTTGGGAGTATGTTAATTGATCCCTAGCTATTCTTCGATTTTTCTTCAATAGCACACTAGGGTCATAAGGCGTGGGAGTAGGGTCACAGTCACTAAACCCAAAGCGACTTAACACCTTTTCCACATAATGGAACTGTAACAAAGTTACCCCACCATCACCTTCTCTGATAAGCTTGATGTTTAGAATCACATCAGCTTCTCCCAAATCTTTCATTTCAAAATTGCTCGACAAAAGAGCCTTTACTTCCTCAATCACATTGAGATTAGATCCGAAGATCATGATGTCATCAACATAGAGGCACAGTATAACAGCCTCACCCCCACCATATCGATAATACACACACGTGTCAGACTCATTCACTGCAAATCCAGCAGATGTGAGAGTATTATCAAACTTTTCATGCCATTGCTTAGGTGCTTGTTTTAGGCCATACAATGACTTTAACAGCCTACACACCTTGTTCTCTTGACCATCCGAAATGAACCCGTCAGGCTGATCCATATAGATCTCCTCATCTAACTCTCCATTTAGGAAAGTTGTCTTTACATCCATCTGATGAATGATAAGACCATATGAGGTTGCCACGACAATCAATGTACGAATTGTAGTCAATCGAGCCACCGGTGAATAGGTGTCAAAGAAATCTTCACCCTCTTTCTAGGTATATCCTTTGGCCACAAGCCTTGTCTTGTACCTCTCAATAGTACCATCAGACCTAAGCTTTTTCTTGAAAATCCATTTGCAACCTATGGGTTGACAACCATATGGACAGTCAACGACCTCCCATGTTCCATTAGACATAATAGAATCCATCTCACTCCTTACTGCTTCCTTCCATAAGTCAGCATCAGGAGAGGAATATGCCTCTCTAATGGTGGTTGGATTGTCTTCCACAAGGTACAATATAAAGTCATTACCAAAGGATTTTGCAACCATCGGTCTCTTGCTCTTTCGAGTGACTATAGTGTCATCCTCCTCAGGGATGTGCACATGAGAATCATTAGCATGATCTATAGAAATAGATAGTTCTTGCTCATGGGGAATTATAGTCTCATGACTTATTTCACTATGTGTATTTTTTATGGAAAACTCATTCTCAAAAAATGTAGCGTCTCTTGATTCTATGATAGTATCAACATACATATCAGGTACATTAGATTTTATAATTAAGAACCTATATTCAGTGTTGTGAAAGGAATAGCCAAGAAATACGCAGTCAACAGTTTTAGGCCCAAGTTTGCGCTTCTTGTTGATTGGCACATTGACCTTTGCCAAACATCTCCAAGTGCGCAAATATGAGAGACTTAATCTCCTCTTTTCCCATTCCTCGAATGGTGTGATCTCTTTGTTCTTTGTTGGAACTTTGTTCAGGACATGACACACTGTTAATATCGCCTCACCCCACCATTCCTTGGATAATCCCGCTGTACTTAACATGGCATTCACCAAGTCTGTTAGAGTGCGGTTTTTCCGTTTGGCAATCCCATTGGATTGTGGTGAGAATGGCGGTGTCCTCTCATGAACAATACCATGCTCCACGCAAAACTCATCGAACACATTAGAGAAATATTCTCCACCTCGATCGGACCTTATCCGCTTTATTTTCCTTTCAAGTTGGTTCTCAACTTCAGCTTTATAGGCTTTAAAATAATTAAACGCTTCATCTTTTGTTTTTAATAGATACACATAGCAAAATATCGAAGAGTCATCTATAAAAGTGAGAAAGTACCTTTTACCGTCTTTAGTCAAAATTCCATTCATCTCACACAGATCAGAATGAACAAGTTCTAGAGGTGCCAAATTCCTCGCCTCAGCAGCCTTGTGGAGCTTGCGGGGTTGTTTTTGATTCAACATAAACATGGCACTTAGACTTTTTGACCAAGTTAAATTTAGGAATTAAATTCAGATTTGCTAACTGCATGAGACAGCCAAAATTTGCATGATAGAAGCGTGAATGCCATAAATCCGACTCATCAGAAATATCAACAGAATTCACCATCTTATTACATACATCATGCAAAGATAAGCGGAACAGACCTCCGCAATCATATCCTTTACCCACAAAAATACCATGTCTCGATACAACACATTTATTCGACTCAAGTACAACTTTGTAGCCATCTAGACATAGTATAGACGCACTAACAAGATTCTTCTTGATGGATGGAACATGTTGCACGCTCTTCAATGGCACCGTCTGTCCCGAAGTAAACTTCAGAATGACCGTACCAACACCAAGAATATGAGAACGCGATCCATTTCCCATCAACAAGGCGCCAGACCTCCCGACCTGGTAAGTGGACAACAAAGAAACATCAGCACACACATGTATATTTGCACCACTGTCCATCCATCACTCTGGTGAACTACATACTGAAAGAACAAATGGTAAAGAATTACCATACCCAAATGTTCCTCCTTCAGTATCAGCAGTAATAACATTAGCTGTTTTCTTTTCTTGTTTGAACTTGCGATCTGGGCACTCACTTGCGCAATGCTGTTCACTGCCACACACATAGCAACCTCCATTTCTCTTCTTCTTCTTCTTCTTCTTCTTCTTCTTCTTTTTAAACTGTGTTGTTTGAACAGGCTTTGGGGTGTTCTCTTGCTTGTTCTGGTTTTTCTTCTTTTTTTATTGAACTTGCGGAAATTAGAGTTTCTCTTCTGCACAACATTTGCAGTAGAGTTCTCAACACCTTTTTCATTGTCCTTTGCTCTAGCTCTCTCCTCAACATCAAGAGTACCAATGAGCTCTTCCACATTGAACTCTTGTCTCTTATGTTTGAGGGAGGTGTCAAAGTCCTTCCAAGAAGGTGGTAACTTGGTGATTATGCCGCCAGCCACAAACTTGTCAGGCAAAGGACAAGGAAAAAGTTCAAGTTCCTTTGCTAGTGCCTGAAACTCATGAGCCTGTTCCACTACCGATCGATTCTCAACCATCGTGTAGTCATACAGCTGCTCCATGAGGTACAGCTCGCTACCAGCATCAGTAACTCCAAATTTTCCAACAAGTGCATCCCACAGCTCTTTCCCCGTGGGAAGTATGATATAGATTTTCTGGAATTTCACATCAAGTGCGCTAATTACTGCACCTCGAAAGAGGTTGTCATCAGCCTTAAATCTAGCCTCATCCGTAGGAGGAAGATTAGCAGGCTTGCCCTCAGCGGCATAAAAACATGACATTGCAGTGAGCCACAATTCCATCTTAACTTTCCATATCAAGAAGTTTTTACCATCAAATGCATCAGGCTTTAATACGAAAGCAAAACCTCTGACGGAAAAATGCCTATAATTAGGTTTTTGGATTGTTAGAATATTAGGCAATTTCCATGTCATTTTAATTCCATAAATTAACATTATGATAATGATATATAAAAGATTATTTATTAATGAGATCATGACGTCAACCATGTTCATAGCAACATGAAACATGTTGATGTCAAAAGCATGGAAACATGATGTATGAAACATAACATAAAAGCATAGCATATATTTCATAAAGAAAACAACTACTGAACTGCATATCTGTCAATTGTGCAGAGTAAGGACTTCAAGAAGATCTACGGAAAAGACCGCCTCGAAAGGCTATTGTAATGCGACATTTAATTCGATACTTTAAGTTTTGTTTGGATGTTTTGTAATAATTATTATAAATGTGTGATGGGTTTGTATTGTCGCTAGTCCACAACCACCTTCAATTCACATCGATATCAAATGGTTCTATAACAAACACCTCCACGATCTCCCACCCCACCACCTCTACCCTAAACCCCAAATGAAAATAAAACAAATAATAAAATGCAAATTTAAAAAATAATATCATTGCCGGTTCAATTAAAACCGACAGTGATGGCTCAAGCATCACTGTCGGTTGGTGGAACAAACCGGCAGTGATGGCTCAAGCATCACTGCCGGTTTGGCATAACCGACAGTGATGGCTTGGCCTCATCACTGCTGAATTGTCAGTGCCGGTTCAAAAACCGACACTGAAGGGGGGTTTTGAACCGGTACTGATTACAGGTTCTGTAGTAGTGTGATGTGCTACCGTCTATGGCGTCGTCTGGCCACCGGGCGATATAGAATATTTTTCTGCAACGGCAATACTGGTCACAGTACTAGTAGTACCATCGATATTTGCAGCGGGGCAGGGCAGATCATTCGATCTGCGTGAAACTATGCAATAATGACATTGCATGATTTTGCATGGACACTGGCCGGCCAAGAGAAGCAGCTACAAAGATTACTCATATACTCCTACTAGTACTACCTCTGTTCAAGAACACACGTTGTCTTGCTGCCCTTTCAATTGGTTGTCCTTGGTAGTGGGCCGGTGCTGCGTGGAAGTTGAGGTGGCTGGCCATCTTACTAGTTGTTTGTGCATATCTCATTTTTGCAAAAAAATTCTTGTCTATATAAGAAACATAAACCTTAGCATCAAGAGTTTCTGACAACAGAACCAACGGAACTAAGGGTTTAATTTAGTGATTTTGATGGTGTTGATTGACAACATAACCAAATGAACTAAATGTTAGAATATTAGGCAATTTCCATGTCATTTTAATTCCATAAATTAATATTATGATAATGACATATAAAAGATTATTTATTAATGAGATCATGACGTGAACCATGTTCATAGCAACATGAAATATGTCGATGTCAAAAGCATGGAAACATGATGTATGAAACATAACATAAAAACATAGCATATATTTCATAAAGAAAACAACTACTGAACTGCATATGAAACGATATAACAGAACTGCAGAAACATATCCGCAGCAACATATGACACACCATAACTGTACTAATGAAACAAAGATGCATAACATAAAACTAACAGGAACAGAGAGAAAATAACTTAAGATACGACATAACAGAGCAGGTGAAACATATTCGCGGCAACTGATGAAACAACGTGAAAGAACTACTGAAACAAAGGAACTGTACGACGGAAAACAGAGAGGCGATGAAACGTTCATACCCTCCAATCCGCGTGTCCGGGGTTCCAGAACCCTGTCCAACCTCGATGGTCATGACGTAGAGGAATAAGATGTACTCTTCACCGGGAAGAAGACGACGACGACGTTCACCGGGAGGAAGACAGCGGCGGCGTCACTCCCGGGAAGAAGACGATCGGCGGCGGCTACTCCAGGAAGAAGACCACGGCGATGGCAGCAGCAACCTCCTGGAAGAAGACGACGTCGGCTGCAGCAGGAGCGCCTCCTCCGGGAAGAAGACGATAGACGGCGATGGCGGGGAAGACGACGACGACGATGAACGGCGGCGGTGTTGGGCAGTCGCGTAGACGCTACCCAAAAACCTAATTGTTGTTCCCCCGTGCAATGTCTCGAGCGACAAGGGCTCCGGAGGCACCTGCCCTCTCGCTTCACCGTGCGCGCGGGTTCACGAGTTGAGAATGCAACTAGCAGCGAAACTGTGTTCTGGAAAATAAGTTCGGAAACATCGCGAGTTGGAAGAGAAGAAAAATTTATCTCTCCCACCAGGGAGGCCAAAAGGCTGCGCGGGCTTCTGCGCACAGGAGAGAGAGATGGGCATGCATGTGTGTGTGAGGGAGAGGGAGGGTTACATGCATGCATGCAAATTAAAAGAGGAAACTCTCTCAATTAATTGAAAGATGAAACTCCCATAATCAATGGAAGAATCAAACTCCTGTAACTCCCGTAACTCATGTAATTAGTGTCATAATTATTGAGTATTAAATAAAATAACACTCAATATCACAGCCACGCATGCCGCCTACCTTGTCACGCTTCACCTCTTGGACTTCCAATCCGATACAAATAAAATATACATAATTATATACTCATATAGCTTATTGATTTATTGAATAAATAAATGGGATAAACCATAAATAAATCCAACACTAAACCTTGTATATATGCTAGCAACGGTTTGGTGATTTATACAAGGTACTTATTATTAGTTCGAGGGATGCAAAGGATGGACTTGATTATTGGAGATTAAGCAATCAACACCTCAAAGTAAGATTAAAGGATAAGTATTGAAGATCCTAGAAAACAAGCAAGAAGCTTAAGAACCCGATCAAAAGGATGAAAAGAATTCTAACTCGGAAGGGCACTAGAGAAATGAAAAAAAGAAAGCACCATAGGTCTCTAGTGGGGCTATTCCGAGGCAAAGAAGGAAGAAGCCATGACACACTTTTGGTGAGGTCAGCCAGCATAAAGATCACTGGACCTTTGCCACTGTGACACGATGGAAAGAGAAGAAGGGAGCAACAGAGCTCTTGGTCAAGTTTATGTGTTAGCCTGAGAGGTCAAAACAGTGCAAGGGGAATTAATTATCCGGTGCTTGCAGGGGATGAATCACCAAATCTTTAATCTACAACATGGTACACTTACACTACACATATCGAAAATTTTTGGTAGGACACTAGAGAAACCAATAAACAAAACATCCAACAGTTGTCAACAACTAAAGGTCTGTTTGGTACAGCTCACAACAGCTTCATGAAGTTATTATAAGCTGTTTTTTTTGTCAAACACCTCCTTTTAAAGCAGCCTCACCTATGAAGTTGTTTTTCTTCTCCTCTCACAAAGATATGAAGTGGGATGAAGCTGAAAATAGTAGTTTATCACAACTCTCTCCCCCGTTTCTCTCTCACATGCGTGCATAAAGTTGTTGGTGAAGCTGTTTTGTCAAACATTTTTTCCAAAATAGCTCAGCTTCACTTAGAGAGTTGCTTATAAAGTTATTTTCTAAAAAAATAGTTTCACTAGTGAAGCTGAGCTGTACCAAACAAGCCCTAACTATTGTCTACATGACAAGGCATCAGATTTCATCAGTGTCATCATGGCAGCAATATGCTGCTCAATGTCGAGGTAGTCCTTGTTCCCAACTTGGAGTGTGTTACACAGATAAGAAGCACTGTTTTGGCATGAATCAAACTGCTAAGATTATGTATAGTAGAATTAAAGAGACATTTTAGAGTAAACAAAACTAGACTAGTTTTGTAGCTAAGTTAACTATATTTCTACAAAATTTCTCCCTATTTCTTATTTCTAGGGATTGCCACATCGAGGAATGGAGTAGGTCATAATCTATTTGGACCTAGATGACACCCTATGCAGTGACGGATCCAGGACAACATTAAAGGAGTGGGGGGGGGGGGGGGGGGGGGTTCTGATCTCTTCTTCTTCCTCTAATCTTTCTATTTTTCTTGTCTTCTCCCCTTTTCTTCTCTATCAACCTCTCATAACAAGATTTAAGGGGGGCTAATCTTTTCTTCTTCCTCTAATAATCTCTCTATTTTTTTCCTTTTTTCTTCTTCTCAAACCATCTATATATTTTCTTTATTATTCCTTCTGTAGGGGGCCTGGAGCCCCACCAGACCCCCCCCCCCCTTTAGATCCGCCCCTGACCCTACGGTATGTTTGAGGATCTGAAAGCGATATTTTGAAAGTTTAGAGCCTAGATACACCATAGGAGAAGTTTGAGATTTGAAAATGTATTTTGAGAGTTTATAGACATGGATGACACCTGAGAACAAGTTTTTTTTGACAAGGTCCTCAGGACAAGTTTTAGACCGCTTACACATTTTAATCAATCACAAATATGTGCATTTTGGTTTGTTGTAAGTCAAACTTCTCTAAGTTTTTCTTTAAGACATAGTACGTCCACATATAATATGCAGGCAGAATTACACACTCAACCTATGGAAATGTCTATGTGCACAATATGTCAATCCAAAGATAAGTCATCAGAGACTCTAATCAAGGTGGGTAGGTTCCACCACAATAACTCAATTCCCCATGTTTTTCAAACTTGAACCAGCAATGCATATATAAATATATTATCTTAAATCAAATAGATACTCACCCTGTCCTTGAATAAGTCAACTTCTAGAGTTGTTCTCTATCAAACAATTTTAAGTTTAACTTAATTTTATACTAAAAAGACTATATTTTCATACTACATTTTTGGGGTTATATAGGTTGGCGATCTTTTATTTAAAATTGGTCAAATTTAAAAAAGGACCTAAGACAATTCTAAAAGTTGATTTAAGAGATATTTACTTGTATGACCCTAAAAAAATGCATCTTTCTTGTATGACCTCTTTTTTTTCTGAACTTACCTATATGACCCTAAAACGAAATTTCCTTCCTTCTATGGCCTTCCGTCCGATTTTGGCATCTAACGGTGTTAAGTGTTGGGTAAAATTACCATTTTACCCCTAGCGAGAAAAATAAGATTTTAGTATAAAAATTGCATCTATTTCATACGACCTCGGATGAGGATGTGTTTTATATGAAAATTATAGTATTCGACGAGATC
Organism: Microstegium vimineum; assembly: GCA_022036555.1. Classification (NCBI taxonomy): domain Eukaryota; kingdom Viridiplantae; phylum Streptophyta; class Magnoliopsida; order Poales; family Poaceae; genus Microstegium; species Microstegium vimineum. The sequence continues at coordinate 47,601,077 of CM039125.1, forward strand.
TACAACTTTCTAGTTTTGAGTTTTTTAATTTGATGTTGCTAGGTCAAAAAATTAAAAAATATTTCAAGAGTATATCAATCGCATACAAGCATTTGTCGCCTTGGAAAAAATCATATTTTTCTTATATGGTACCAAACAAAAATATTTTATATATAAAAGTTGTAGCTCTCGGTGGTATCTACAACTTTATAGTTGCATGTTTTTTCATTTCATATCATTAAGATGCTAAACAAATAATATAAAGTTTCAAATACTGCTGAAAAGTAATTTTTTTTTGGAGAAATTTAACAACCTTAAATTAAAAAAGTTTAAACTAGAAAGTTGTAGATATCGCCGAGGGCTATAATTTTCATATAAAAACCATTCTCATCCAAAGTCGTATGAAATAGATATATTTTTTGTACTAAAACCATATTTTTCTCGGTAGGGGTAAAATGGTAATTTTACCCAACACTTAACACCGTTAAAGGCCAAAATCAGACGAAAGGCCATAGAAGGAAGAAAATTTCATTTTAGGGTCATATAGGTAAGTTCGGAAAAAAGGTCATATAAGGAAGATGGATATTTTTGAGGGCCATAGAGATAAATATCTCTTGATTTAATTAGAGATATGTGTATGTAGTATGTACTATAAAAGTTGCTTTAGTCATGAATATTAAAAATATCAATGTTGTATCGTCAACCTATATAAAGTTAACCCCCCTAGTAAATGATCTTACTTCTTATATGTTCACAAATAGAATGTGGAATTTATTTTTAAAAGGCTAGAATACAAATTACACACAACTAGATTTACACTACTACAAAAGTAATTTGCAAGGCAATGTCCATTCATTAACCGAGGCGGTCAAAGAATCCAACCGCCTCATAAAATGTCTCAAGATAAGAGAGGTGGTTGTTTTCATTTACAGAGGGCGTTTACAATTGCCCTCCTCACAAAATCAATTCACGGAGATGGTCTCTTTACTTATGGAGGCATTTATAATTGCTTCCGAAAATCATGCCATTTTGAAAGGTGGGCCTCGGTTAATAAGGCAAAGTCTGATTGCTATTTGCTTGGCCTATATTGGTATGATATCGTGCTCCAAGTATAAATACTTAAATAGGGACACTTAGGGTTTTCTCCTCTCATTCTCACCCCTCACTCACTCCGTGTGGCAGTCTCTCTCTCTCACTCTCTCTCTCTCTCTCTCTCTCTCTCACACACACACACACACACACACTCACGCTCACACTCACACTCACAATGCCCTCTCTCTCTCTTACTCGTGTGCTCCTCCCCTGGGCCAGCGGTGAGCTCCTGCCCCGCCTCCTTTCATAGTGGTGAGCTCGTCCCACGATGGCCAGCACGCACATCTCCCGGCTCCTAACCTGGTAGGTGGTGTGGGCGAGGTGGCATTACGTTGCTCCTCCTTCGGTGTTGGCATGGGCGAGGCGACCGAGACAGCGACACGGGCGAGGCGGGCCGACAACGCGGGCGTGGCTGAGGTGGCGGCACTCCTCCTTTGACATTGGCGCTCCTCTTCCACCTCTGCGCCAAGCGCTCCTCTATCGACGGCGGTGCGTGGGATGAAGGTCGGATCCAGCGGTGAGGAGGCCAGATCCAACGAGTGACGGTGGCGGCGCGTGGGTGGGCTCGGTGGGCCTGTGGATGGCCTCTCTAGGTTTGTCCACACAAGTTATCTTTTTTGTATTTTTATTTACTATAAGCCAGCCATTTGAACCGCCTTGGAAAAGATTGATTTACCGAGACCTTTAGGCCGAGACGCTTGTGATGTCCGCGCCTCGTTTGACCCATTTCGCCTTCCTAAAAAAATTCTATATAGTGTTAATATCCCAACTTCTCTAGTTATTGATGGTATATATATACATTATATGAAAAATACAACAATAAGTTACACACAGGCAATATCTAACATATCTTGTTTTTTTTCTTAATTTTGGCCCTCAGCTTTACTTTTATTTTAAGGGTAGCATATTTATAAGCATCATAACCCAATGGAGCTTATCATTTGTCACCCTATACACATATAGTACCATGACATTGAAGTGGTGGTCCATTATTATTAGCCCTTTAGGCCCTGTTTGGATTGGAGGAACTAGTGACTAGTGACTAATAATTAGTCCCAATTTTACTAAACACTTGGACTACTAGAGGGACTAGTAGTGACTACTACATAGAAGTCCCAAGGGGGCTGCTATTTGGGACTACTACATAGAAGTCACTAGTCACTAGTCCCTCCAATCCAAGCAGAGCCTTAATTAATCAAGGCCAATATATAATCTTAGCATCGGAATATAATCGTATGAGATTCTATATTCTTATTCTTCCGTTAGTCGTTAATTGTGCGCACAGTTGTAGTAGTACTAGTACGTACTGACGATAATAACTCAAAAACTAATAAAGGACCTGAGATGATGATGATGATGATGATGATGATGATGATAATGATGATGATGATGATGATGATAGAGGAGGAGGAGAAGGAGTTAGACAAAGAGTAGTGCTCTCCCAAACAAAACTTAAAAAGCATGCAGTACTAGCGCGCATGATGAACGTACAATAGTGCATCGTAAGCAACATATAATGGTGAACTAATCATGCGCGCTGGCTATAGCTAGCTAGATGCCGATTAACAATCAGTATGTACTTAGTAGCTTAATGATGGGGCCTATGTAGTAGCTAATGAGAGCTATACATAGTAGTGTACAATCAGTGCCCGACAAAGGCATGCTGTGGAGATGATGATGCAGCGACTAAGCTAGGCAAGCACACACTAGAAAGCACCATCACGTACGTGCGTGGGCACGCATGCAAATGCATTATATTTTATTTTGACAATGGGATAGATGGATCTCGCTCGTACTACTAGCATAGCAACAGCATCGATTCTATGGGTACGGTAGTTAACCACCAGCTCAGATAGATCAGGAAAAAAAGCTCTTTGTGCATGTATTTATGCTGATCATTAGTCAGTGGTGGGTCCACGACGACTAACTGTCAGTAGCCCTAACGATGGAATCATTGCAATGGGGGGCGACCTGCTAGCTCGATCCTCTCAGCTAGCAGAGGGCTCACGTCACATGCACGGTTCCGGAGCTGCCTGGCATGCAAGACTGGCCACTGTGTATGTGTTGTTGTTCATCGGTGTACTTTCATTTCATTTCGTTAATTATTATGCCAATAATCAAACATCTGTTAGCTACAGATTATTAATCATATATTACAACTAGGTGCAATTTTTTTATAATTCAAAGCAGGGTGAAGATTACAGACTTAATTAGACATTCATATATACATACATATAGTGATATTCGGCTGATAGAAAAGCCGACTAATTGAATATTGTTTTGTGAAAAAAGCTGAAGTGTGGTTCAAGCGAATAGAGCCAATAAGCACCTAGAGAAACCGATAACCTTAGTACAGATTAACAGTCGACATCATGCATGGTAAATCTAGCCACAAACAATGCAAACACGGGTAACAGATTAGAGGACTTGAATTAATAAAATCCAACAGGTACCAGGTATGGTAGGAAAGTAGGATGATTGCACCACAAGCAGGAGCCACAAACACATCTAATCCGCCCTATATTATAATTAAGTAAAAGGGGCACATAATTATGAAAATGAACTTAATAATTGTGGCGTTGATAGTCGTCGTTGCGGCGCGTACGTGCGGCTATATATATACACATGACATTAGTATATAGTGCCAGTAGTGTACATGGATGGAATATCTGTATAATAATACAAATAGTCTAGCTAGGTGATGAATTTAGTACCAAATGATTCTTTCCAGCAATTTGATAATAACTCGGTTATGGAGGAATCTCAAGGAAATTTGACGCCATCATTGGACCGGCCAGTGCACTCGATCGATCCATTAATGCCATGTAGTGTCCAATTGGAAGGACATATACAGTTATGTATACAAATGGTCTAGGGTATTATCCAAAGGCTCAGTCATCAGCAAGGATCACACGTAGTAGCTAGCTGAAGTATTATTGTCATACCTAAGATTGCTCGACGTCGGATTATTAGGAATAAAGACAACAAATCAACAACAACAACAATAACAATCTCTCAACCATGATATGATCAGATGACAAGACATCATAAAAACAATACATCAATTTCATCAGCACAGCCATCAGCTGAACTATTAATCTATATTATAAAATATATTAAATGGAAGAAAGCATTTACTTGATCCGGTATCAAATTACTAAGATTAAAAGAATGACATATGTCCAAAACATGAATTCGAAAAACAGAGCATTAATCATTTCTGCATCGACATCCATCGGAATGACGTTATTGTTGAATAAAAATATTTAACCGCACTAGAATTTCCTTATTGCACACTTTACTAGAATATATATTTATGGCAAAATGTCGAGATGAAGCGAAACAACGGAACGATGGAGCGAGAAGCCTACAAGTGAGGTTTTGCTGCACGTAGAGAACGCATGCTAGTGGGTCCATACATGATCAGTATATGTATACTGTGTAGTACTACGAGTGATGGCAGGCAGTGGATGGCGTGGCGTGCAACATGCGGGTGCCTCGACTACTACTTTCCCCAGGGCCAGCATTATTGGCTTCTGTCTTTGTCGTGCGAAAAAAATATTCTATGCTTACTAATATGGATTATGACCTGTGGGCATCGATTTATCTTTTTACTGCTGTGTTGCATTGCATATGTGTTGACGGTAATTACAAGCTATTTTATCACCATCAAAACACAAACACCGTCAACATCCTCATATTCAAAGGAAAACAAGAATAGCATGAACATAATTTACCCAATAACTAGTTTCACATGTCCCATGACTATTTGATGCAGGTAATGACAAATGGGGTCTTTTGAGAGCCAGTGAGCCCACTTAGGGGGTCAGCCGACCACCCTATGGACTCACTTGACATCCTTAGCCCCCATGATCCATGTAACACCCTCAAGAATACTCTCTACCCTTGGATCCAAGTATATTCACCTCTCAATGGTCCAGATTCACAACACAAGGATCCATAGGCCCAACATGACATATTTCCAAGTATGACAAATGTGCACAAGGCATACACCATCATGATGGGCATTACGTCTAGAAGACACCTGCGAAAGATGAGCCCATTTGGCCACAAAAGGCATTCGGCTGAATGCTTAGGTGGGGCCAGAGACCACCCACAGGCCCCCTAACCAGTGGGGTCAGCTTCTAGAAGAAAAGTGGCAGGGCCCACCTGCCATAGGGTTCGGCTGAATCACCATATGGTGGTTCCAGCTCCCCACCGACTTCCTGCATGTCGCCATGCATCCACTTGATTTCCTCCGTTGATTTAAGACGGTTACAATGACGGTTTCATCCTACGGTGGCTGATGGAGGTGGCGCGGATCGCTGACGTGGCACCGGAGTAGCCCCTACTCCACCTCTAGCTATAAATAGAACCCCTAGGCCCTCACTCTCACTCATGCCTCATTGGAGAAAACTATCCTTAGTAGTAGTGCTATGCTAGTTGGAGGAGAGTGAGGGAAGTCTTCTGGAGAAAGCCCCGGATCTGTCGGGAATCTTCTCCGGAGCTCTACCTCAGCGGATGCGATCCTCTTGTAAGTTCAGCACTTGTAAGTGATACATCCGAGTTCTTTATAGCAATTAATATTCTAAATCTGGTTTAGCTGTTATACACCTTTTCACGCTTGTTCATCGCTTTACTTTAAGTAGAGTGCTTTAGCCTTAACGTAGGGTTAAAGTGGTAAGAATAGTGTAGACGTGGTGTCTAGACTAGATCTTGCTTTTGTAAACCGCTTATCGCGCGGATTGTTTGTGGATGCTAGTAGAAGCTGACAGCTCTATCTAGTCTTCGTATTCCACCACGTGTGTCAGATAAGTTTTTAAAAGGTAAGGCCTCAATACAACATGATGGCGCGGTCCGGTTAGAGTTTTGCCCTCTTTCTGATCTATCCCATCGCCTCCTGCAAGAGAAGGGCTGATAAAGCCAGTATAACCAGTTTTGCCTTGTTAGATATCTTTGCTACATAGACCCTCTCAACTCAGTTATCATAGTCTCCCTTGATTCATCATAGGACATATCTTTAATCCTAGTTAGATCACTATCGTTCCCTGAGGAAAATACGATACCTGTAATACTCCCAGTGAAGTGCTACATCGGTATAATCTGTGCGCTTGCGGATTTATCCAATAGTCATAAGAAATACCAACAATATGGATTATGACCCAAACATTCTGTCTTCGCTGTTGAATCCATTTACCTCATCCATGGATTGCTTGCTGATCAGCTTAACTCCAGAAGGTAACTCCCAGTCCCAGAAGTATGTTGAAGTTGTTCTTTTGCAGGTTGCTTCTACCACTAAAAAGACATCGAATTCTCTGCATTCCAAACTACCTGAGTCTTTCGTCGCAGCTGCTATGCCAAGTCCACAACATCACTATGCATGTAAGTGTGAATGATACTAGTTCCGCTCCTAATGTTTTGGTAGTCCATTGCCTATTCCCTAATAGTTAGTAGGGCCCTAACAGTTAATGCTTGACTTGCACAGGCTGACAAAGAAACTGATGAGATTTATGCCCAGATGACCCTGCAACCAGTACACTCGGTAAGTGAACGGTGCTGCATTGATGCATTGCTTTTAAGTTTCAAAGTTCGGCCTGACAATATATAATTTGAGACTTTTCATACAACTGGTGCACACCAATTTTGTCTCTAGTAGCTACCAACATAAAGCACTGTAGTAACGTGCCCTGCCTTTGGAAGCACCAGTATATGTGAGAAATGGCATTGGGAGGAATTCTTAAGCTGATGAACCTTTTAATCCTGATGACCATTCCAGGAAACTGACATCTTCCCAATTCCAACTCTTGGTGCTTATACCAAAAGCAAACATCCCACTGAAATATTTCTGCAAAAATTTAACCGCAAGTGCTACAAGTACACATGGTGGTTTCTCAGTGCCACGGAGAGCTGTAGAAAAGTTGTTTCCGCAGTTGGTACGAGATCTTTGTTCAAGAACATTTTGCATTGTTGGTTTGTATTGAGAGAGCTCACAACATACTAGGAAAAAATTGATTTGATTATTAGAAAAAATTGATATAGTTACTTGAAGATTGAGATTTTCTTATCCTTCAGCCTTCACCGCCTTTCTTTTCGCACCTTTCCAGTCATGTGAGATGAAAAAAATAAAAACTGGAAACTTATGGTGTGCTAGGATTTTCCTAACTTTTGCCATCTCTTGTCTGCGTGAGCTATTAGGACATTGCTCTGTCCTGAGATCAGAACAATATAACCTGTGTGAATAATGAAACATTGCTTAGGCACAGTCACGAAAAGAGTCAAACTAAGTGTCAAATATATGATATGCGATCAGGAGTGGAACTCCATGGAGTTTATATGCTACCCACTGAAATTCAGGCACTAGATTTGGGCATTTTCTACATTTAAATTAGCACCCCTATTGCATCTAGGCTAACTTATTCCAGAGTGGAATGGAAGGATGTAACTGCAGTTTAGAAAATTCCGATGATGCCTTGAGTCTATCATCTTCTTCTTTATTGGTACTGTACTAAGTAAATGCGATGATAATTTCACTTAAAACCTTTGTTGTTTGTGAAAGATGCAGATTATTCCTCAATTCCAATTATGTAGTATGGTATGGACCTCGTTGGTTAAACCTTGGAAGTAGTGAATAGAGACATGATCCAGTTGGAATCTTTTTCTACAAGAAGCATTTAGTCAGCTGCACGCCGAGTGATGATTTCCCCATAACCAAATTGTTCTCTCTGGCCTTCAGGGACCCTGTTACTGCAGAAATATTACTGTTTTTTTCTCTGTTCCTTGATTGCCTTACTTTTTGTCCTGCCTTCTATGCATTATATATGCCCTTTGTACTCCTTCGTTCCAAACTATAAGACGTTTTGACTTTTCTAAATACGCAGTTTTTACTATGTACTTAAAGATACACTATGTCTCCAGTGCAGAAAACGGGAATATGGGCGATGGGGGGGACAAGTTCAGATCAAAGCTGATGTCCATCACAGACCTGTCCTCTGATGCCCAACCTGCGCAGTGCCCTCCCAAGAATGTTGCCGCTTAATCGTGTGATTCTCTGCTCGACTTGGGGACTAATGTATCAGTGCTTGCTGATGGGACATGTAGCTGTTGTGGATTAAATTGAACGTCCTTATGTTACTAGTCGTTTTTTGTTTGTTAAAAATATTCAGGGAAACAGGTGGAAATATATTGTACAAGTTTCCTGACTGGTTGATGAGGAACAAGTTAATCTGAACATGCTGTCAATGCACTCATGCTCGGAAAAACTTTTTTTTTCCCGTGAAGTTTCTGATAGACCTTGTGTTCCATTGCTAAAAATGTGTGCTCCCGTCGGAGCTCGAGCCCCTTGACGCCATGAGCTCATCAGAGAATTTCAGATAGAAGCTACGTGACCGATTTATTACAATGGGTATATGTAATTGAGCCTAGTAGTATAATAAAGGTTACCAATAGGGCAATAGGTCATGAACTCGTCCAAGTGACAAGCACTGTGATGCTGTTCAAAGTCGACCTGGCAATCGAATCGAGGAGACCAGGCACACACGCTGAGGGCCTAGCCGGAGACCTCGAGGCGGTGGACACGACGCCGCGGAGCGATGTCCACTGGATGTGAATCACCTGGCTTGCTTGCCGAACGCAGCAGGCATGATCGACGAGCACCCCTCAGCTCGCAGAGAGATTACAGGCCCATGACACACGTTCACATAGACAGAGAGTACGAACTGACTGAAATAATCAAATCATTGATGCACACAAAGGAGCCGACTAATGCCATCAAAAGCAGCATCGAATGACAACATGTGAATGAGGGAAATTATAGAAAATCAAATGTACAAAATTTCCTCCTATTACTCTAATCATTATTTTCACAAATAAAGGATAATACATAAATGAAATTACCACCCCTTTATTTGGAGTCATAATTATCTGAGTTTTGAAGGAAATGAGAAGAAATTTGACACATATGGGAGGAAATTTGGCGCGTATGGCCCACTGGTCATACACATTAGAATTTCCTCCCGTTTCCTCTCTAGAATTTCCTCCAGCCTTTATAGGCGTCGGATCGGTCGACGTGAGCCGTCGAATATTTCCTCAAGTATTGTAAAAAATTCCATGTATTCAATATATAAAAGGAGAGAGAGGGAGAGAGATGAGATGAGAACACTCAATAATAGCCCCTATAACTATAATGTTTTTTAATCTAAAAAAAACTATAATGTTTTTTAGCCACAATATAAATAATCATATGTCATCCGTGAAAACGAGAAGGGCGAGACGGATCGAGGACGACAGACTGAGACAAAAGAAGGAGAGCATGAGTATTGAAGGTATAATATACATACTACTAGTATGGTCGAACATACAACTCCACCACTATTACTTTCTCGCTTCATTTGGAATTTGGAAATGTAGAGCCTATTAGGTCACAATTTTTTGTCACATCTTCTCCCGCCTCCAAAACTAACTAGGTTTTTGGGGAGACATGGATAACTGGGCTATCTTTGCAAATAAAGAGGTTGTCTCCTAGAATCATTTTTGTAATATTGTCTCGTTGCCTTGTTTGAGAAAAGGAGAAGATTAGCGCAACATCGGAGAAACATTTGTTAGGGTAATATTTTTGTTGTTTTTGTGTAATGGCAGTGGTAGGTAGTTTATCGACACGAAGTGGGTGGGTGGTTTGTATTCAATTGTGCTCTAGTTAACATAGTGATTTATGTGCCTTGAGAGTTAATCTTATTTTGCTGGCTAAATACTATAATAATATAATGGTTTTATGGCAACAAATTGTACTCCTAGAGTAGATCTAGTCGTACTCTCGTACATGCTGGCTACCCCAGGCCCAGCGATGAGATGAGCGATCTCTGCAACTGCAACGCGATAAATTTAAAAGGCAGGCAGAGGCAGTGTGGCCACGCACGGAGGCACATCACGCGGTTGCCCCCAATGATTGGTTCATGTGGCTGGGGCTGCTGCAGTTGAATGACAGCGGCGGTGATGGTGCTGCATGCATGCAGTGGGCCGGGGGCGCTGCCTGCCTGCCCCTGCACGAGGCAACCGGCCGGATGGAGCCGTGATGGTCCATGCCCATGTGGGCGGTCCTCCGCGGCATCGCCCGACATGCCAGGTGGGTGTGGTCGTGCCCTCCATCGATCTCCCAGCCCATTCTTTCAAGTTTCCTCCCTCCTCCCTGCTGCTGCTGCTGCTGTGTGTGCGTGCGTGCGTGCGGTCAGAGATGCGCATGCATGCGACCATGATCTCCATCCTTCTGTCACTTGTTTTGTTTTTTTTCCCTTCTTTCTTTTCCTTTTCGAGGATTTGGTAGTACTACTGGCAGGCTGCTGTGCTGACTGGCCGCTGATGGGCGATGATCTTGCTGCCCGCCCGCGGGAAAGTAGGGTTCTCGATCCCGCGTAATTAGTGTAATAATAATGCTTTTCCCGAGGATAGGATTTGCGCTTGATCTCCGAATCATGGCAGATCTGGAGGGTTGTTAAGTTGCTCACTCCGATCCGTCTCTTTTTACTTCTTCAGCTCTGTCAAGTCTTGTCGGTCCTCTTTTCCCCGAGATCCAACTCGAAGTATGCGCATCCATTGCTTGTTGGCATTGCCGCATTGGCGCGTGCTAGTGCTAGCTAGTCTGATTGCTGAGCAAATGGAGTTTCTAAATTTCACGGGACGACACGGTGATGAGCAAGCCAGTGCCAGCAACCATGCAACAACCCAGCTCTCTTGGAACGAAAATGAACCTCTGCTCGGCCGGAATATACCCAAAATAAAACTGCAGCACGTAGCCACCGTTGAAATAAATTTATTGGCTATTAAAAATTGTTTTTTTTATTTATTACAAGTAAAAAAGGTAAAAGATGCTATGCTCCGAATATTTTTCCTTTTCTTATTTAAAAATAAAAAAAAATATAAGGCCTTGTTGCTACTGGAGCGCTCCGTCTTTATTCTACGGGCTATATTTACGTCTGCAAGAGCACGGTGGTCTTGGGCCTCTCCGGGCTATGATGGTCGACGACTGGCAGCTTGGCCCACGGTGGAGTTCTACCGGAGGAGGCCCAAAACAGCTCCCAACATATCTTGATGGGTCATGGCCTGCCCGAGCAAATGGACACGGCGGTGCAGGTTCACGACAGCGCGTCTAGCAAGCTCTAGTCTCCCTCACTCTGCCCCTCTCCTCTCCCTTTATTTCCGGAATCCACATCTTCTCCCGTACGTACGTTCACCGTTACTGTTGTAGTGTAGGCACCAGTCAATCAATAGCAGAGTACCAGTACATCTTCTCTGCATAAATAATTGATCATTGTACACTACACAGAATCTATCGGATCCAGGAATAGTAAGCACGCTTACAGTGGTACCGTACCGCCAAGCTAGTAGTTGTACCCTACTAACTTTGGAGACAACCGAAGGTTTTGGTCGTTGTGATGCTGAAGAGGAGCAAACACTGCAAGAGGACAAATGGAATCACTGAACATTTTCAGCTTTGCTCGATACTTCTGCTGAGTTCTGACCTGACAAATTGAATCCACTTTTTTTTTAGGGTAAGTAGTCCTCGAAAGACTATAAGTGGACTTTGAAGTCCAAGTCGTCGTCTTCAGTCATCACATTTAGCTTGCTCAGGAAGTTTCTCTATTTGAAGCCAATTAACCTGACAAGTTTCAGCCATAGGCACAGCCTTCATTTTCGTTAGTTGATTGCCATGAGAGGAAAGATGGCACTGGTCCTGGCATGGCCAAGATTGCTGCGATTGGAGTGGGGTGGCCTGCAGCAACAAGACCCTACATGTCATCAGGCTGGATGTTAGCCAGTATGGTCTCAACGGGGAAGTGGAAATCAACTCATCCTGGAAATCAACTCATCCTTGGCTGCTCTGACAAGGCTTGCATACCTTGATCTGAGCGACAACAACTTTGGTGGGCTGGCCATTCCAGAATTTGTACGCAGCTTCAAGAAGTTGAGGTACCTTGATCTTTCACGTGCCAACTTTGGTGGAAAGGTCCAATGTAGAGTGATTGTTGTGAATGACGGCGGATATACGGCGAAGAACACAAGATCAAACCACAGCGAGACACAACATTTAACGTGGAAAACCCTCCAATGCGAAGGGGAAAAACCACGAGCGCCAGCCAGCAAACACTCCTCACTATTATCAAGAGTCGGTTACAACGTCGTGCGGCGGCTTACAAGAATTATGAATGACGTGATGTCGGTGGAAGCCTAGCGACGGGCATATGTACCGGACCTCCGCTTCGCTCCGTCAGAAGTCCGACCTTTGTCTTGGACTATTAATTTGAAACATATTCAACAAACTTCACCTTGAGACAAATTCACCTTGTAGCATAAATCAACACCTTCATCCTGATCATAACAAAGAAAAATACCACTGGCGCCAAATAGCCTCTGGGACTAATCCACTAAACCAACTAAGCTTGAGCACAGCTCAAACTTAGCAACAGGAACATGTTTAGTCATCATATCAGCAGGATTATCATGAGTACTGATCTTGCGTACCTTTAACTTACCATCATCGATCACATCACTAACAAAATGATACTTGATGTCAATATGTTTAGTCCTTTCATGGAACATCTGATCTTTTGTAAGGTAAATGACACTTTAACTGTCACAGAATAAATTAATGCAAGAATCAACTCCACACAGCTCAACGTACAAACCTTTCAGCCAAATTAATTCCTTGCACGCCTTAGTAACGGTCATATATTCTGCTTCAGTAGTAGACAAAGCAACAACAGACTGCAATGTAGCCCTTCAACTCACAACACAACTGCCAACTATAAACACATAACCAGTAAGAGGCCTTCACCTGTCCAAATCAGCAGCATAGTTAGAATCCACATAACCAATAACTCCATGTTCAGTTCTGTCAAATTTTAAACAAGAATCTGTTGTGCCTCTTAGGTACCTGAAAATCCACTGAACTGTCCTCCAATGTTCTTTACCAGGATTAGACATATATCTACTAACCAAACTCATAGCATATGACAAATCTGGACGAGAGCAAACCATGACATACATCAAAGATCCAACTACACTGGAATAAGGAACTTTTGACATGTATTCAATATCTGTATCTGTACTAGGACACTGTGTAGCTGACAATGTAAAATGAGGTGCAATAGGAGTACTAACAGGCTTTGTATCATGCATGTTAAAACACTGAAGAACTTTCTTAATATAATTTTGTTGACTAAGAAATAGCAAACCAGATTTTCTGTCTCTAGTAATTTCCATACCGAGTATTTTCTTAGCACCACCAAGATCCTTCATGTCAAACTCACTACTCAACAATTTCTTCAATTTAGTGATTTCAACCTTACTCTTGGCAGCAATCAACATATCATCAACATATAACAACAAGTATATAGGTGATCCATTAACATGCTTAATGTAAACACAACTATCATATTTTGACCTTTTAAAACTGTGCGACAACATAAATGAATCAAACCTTTTATTCCACTGACGAGGGGACTGTTTCAAACCATACAAGGACCTTTTCAGTTTGCAAACCAACTTCTCCTTGCCAGGCACAACGAACCCTTCTGGCTGATCCATATATATATACTCCTCAAGTACTCCATGCAAAAATGTAGTCTTCACATCTAACTGCTCAAGCTCAAGATCATGTGAAGCAACAATACTAAAAAATGTGCGAATAGTACTGTGCTTTACAACTGGAGAGAACACATCATTGTAGTAAATACCGAGAATTTGACTGTAGCCTTTTACTACTAACCTTACCTTAAACTTTGGAGGCTCGCTTGGAGTTAAACCCTCCTTTTTCTTGAAGACCCATTTGCAGCGAACGATCTTCTTCTCTTTGGGCAAAGGTACAACCTCCCATGTGTTGTTCTTCTCGAGAGACTGCATCTCATCATGCATAGCTAAGATCCACTTCTCACGTTCACCACAATCAATAACTTCAGTATAGGTTGCTGGCTCATGAATATTCTCCACCTGTTCAGCACAACTCAAAGCATAATAAGTCAAATTACATTCTTCAATAAGACGGGCTGGAGGTCCACAACCCCTATTTGACCTACGATGAGCAATATGTAAATCCTCCTCTGACTGCAAAATAGGAGGTGAGTGCTGCTGAATATCATCATGAGTATCAACATCAGCAACTTCATTATCATGAGTATCAACTGGCTCCACCTGCACACCTGCCTCATCATCAGCATGCTCCACCTGCACGTTGATATACTGCAAGTCTTTTTCAGAATTCTTTGGAACATGATCTGAGGACAAACTGTCATTAAACATCACAGATTCATTGAAAACAACACTCCTACTCATGAAAAGTCTTTCCTATTTCGGGATTCCACAATTTATATCCTTTAACTCCCTAACCATAACCAAGAAAAAGACATTTAATAGCTCTAGGCTCTAATTTTTCATTATCAACATGAGCATAAGCAGTGCAGCCAAAAACTTTCAACTGTGAATAATCTGCAGGTGTACCAAACCATACCTCAATGGGAGTTTTCTTATTAAGTGGAATAGAAGGCGACCTGTTTATCAAGTAACATGCGGTGTTAGCTGCTTCAGCCCAAAAACGTTTGCTCATCCTTGCATTGGACAGCATGCAACGAGCCTTTGAGATGATGGTTCTGTTCATACGCTCGGCCACACCATTCTGCTGCGGGGTGTATGGTATGGTGTGATGCCTAACAATGCCTTCTTGCCTGAAATAATCATTAAAAACATCCGAACAAAACTCTCCACCATTATTAGTACGAAGCAAATTCACCTTTCTTTCAGTTTACCTTTCTATCATAATTTTCCAATTCTTAAATGCAGCAAAGGTATCATCTTTATGTTTCAAAAAATAAGGCCAAACTCTTCTAGAGTAATCATCAATAATTGTAAGCATGTAACGAGCACCACCAAGAGAAGGCTTACGGGAAGGTCCCCATAAATCAGCATGTACATAATCAAGAGTATCTTTGGTGGTATGAACCGAGGTGTTGAATTTTACCCTTTTATGCTTCCCAAAATACAGTGCTCACAGAACTTCATGTTACTCGAAGTGTAGCCATCTAGCAAGTTTCTCTTCATCAATTCTTCCATACCAAGTTTACTCATATGTCCCAAACGCATGTGTCAAAGGTTAGTCTTACTAGGTTCAACATTAGTAACAACACCAGCAGCGGAAACATAACCATGTAAATTACTTCCTCTAAAGACATATAACTTTGCAGAATTAAGATCACCTTTCAAGCAAACAAGAGAACCTTTTGATACCTTCAGAACATCATCTGAACTGGAGTAATGGAAACCTTCTGCATCGAGCGTGCTGAGCGAGATGAGATTTCTGGACATCCCTGGTATGTACCTCACGTTCTTCAACGTGCGTGTCATGCCATCATGTGCCTTGATCTGAACAGAGCCGATCCCCACAATGTCACACGGGTTATCATCTCTCATGCGCACCACATCTCCTTTCTGCACAGGCTTATAGGAACTAAACAAATTTTCGTTAGTGCAGATATGAAACGAACAAGCGGAATCAAGTATCCATTCATCATGACCAGAAACACAACCAGCAAAAACTACCAGACAATCTCTAGAATCAGAATTTTCAGCACCAGAAACGACAGAAGCATTACCATCATGATTGCCTTTTCTCTTCTCCTTATTCTTAAGTTTCAGACAATCCTCAATAAAATGGTTAGTCTTCTTGCAATACTTACAGAACTTCTTAGACGGTTTGGACTTTGAACGACCTCTTCCGTCGTGGCTCTTGTTACGATTGTTGCCGTCATTGGAGGATCTATGCTCGGATCTGCCTCTCACATGCAACGCTTCGCCCTTGGAGGGCGACGACCCGTTGGACTGCACCATGCCTTTCATCTTCTCCCTGTACTGGAGCGCCTCATAAACTTCCGCAAGAGTTAGTTCATCACGGCTCAAAAGTATGGTGTCACGAAAATTAGTATACAAATTTGGCAGTGAACATAACAGTAAAAGACCTAAGTCCTCGTCATCATACTTCACCGGCCTCCATCGAATTAAGGTCGGCAACAATCTCCTTGAACACGGATATGTGACTCATCACCGACTTACCCTCTTTCATCTTGAGAGTGAACAACTTCAGCTTCATATGCATATGCATCTTACTGGTTAGATCCTTGGACATACAGATCGATTCCAGTTTCAACCAGAGTTCTGCAGCACTCTTTTGCTGCAACACCTCTTGCAAAATATCATTAGATAAGTGAAGTTGAATTAGGGACAGAGCCTTACGATCTTTCCGTTTTTCCTCAGGAGTCCAATCAGCCTTGGACTGCTTCCCGAAGCCTTCCAGCGCTTCATCATAGTCACCTTTATGCGCCAGAACTGCCCGCATCTTGACTTGCCATAGCGAGAACCTCGTTTTGTAATCCAACAGTGGTAGATCGAACTTCATCGACGTCGTCATGGAAACCTAATCTGCAACCTTTCTCTGATACCACTTGTTGTGAATGACGACGAATATACGGCGAAGAACACAAGATCAAACCACAGCGAGACACAAGATTTAACGTGGAAAACCCCTCCAATGCGAAGAGGAAAAACCACGGGCGCCAGCCAGCAAACACTCCTCACTATTATCAAGAGTCGGTTACAACGCCGTGCGGCGACTTACAAGAATTATGAATGACGTGATGTCGGTGGAACCCTAGCGACGGGCATATGTACCGGGCCTCCGCTTCGCTCCGTCAGAAGTCCGGCCTTTGTCTTGGACTATTAATTTGGAACATATTCAACAGTGATCACCTTGCTATACTTTTGGTGGTCAGAAAGATGCAGTGTTAGAGAGGGGGGACCCTGCAGGGCTGCAGATCAATTAGTGTGTCTGATTAGTGCCTATGCGGAAGAGTGGACACCATCACCAAAGGCAGGCCTGAATCGGCATGGTCGAGATGGCAGAGGGCACCATAACTCTTGGACTCCACCATCAGTTAATATGCTAAAGCTAAACACCGATGGAGCCTTCAGAGAGAGCACAAGGCAAGGGGGCTAGGGTTTTGTGATAAGAGGATGGGATGGAGGTGTCATCAGCTCTGGTTATGGCTTCCTGAAGCGAGTGGGTGAAGCTTTTCACGCTGAAATCATAGCATGTTTGCAGGGGCTCCAATATGCAGCGGACTTGGGAATCCAAACCTTAATGCTGGAATCAAATGTGGAAATGGTTGTGAGAGCGATAAACACATCAGAGTATGATCGTTCATCGGCGAGTGGTCTCATCTGGGAGATCAAGTCTCTGATTAGTAGTAACTTTGTGTCTGTGGAGGTTTGTCACACTCCACGTGTTTGTAATAAAGTCGCAGATAGTCTAGCGGCCCTTGGGGCAGACTTGGGTGCTAGTGCTGGTCCTGTGATGGACAGCATCCCGTTCTGTATGCGTGATCTGGTCACCGGCGATTTGTCGGTACCGTTTGAGTAATGGAAAATCTTTCCATGTCAAAAAAAAAACTTTGGTGGAAAGGTCCCTCCTCAGCTTGGTAACTTGTCAGCCTTGGTGAATGGTATTGATCTATCAGGAAATCAACTCACAGGAGAAATTCCCAAAGAAATAGGAGCTCTATCTTTGCTGCGATTCTTGAATCTATCAAGAAATCGCATAGGTGGTATTATTCCTGAGGAAATTGGCAACCTATCGAGCTTGGAGTCACTTGATCTCTCGCAGAATGGTTTGTCAGGTCCAATTCCTTTGAGCATAGCAATCATGACAAGTCTTAATACTATAAACTTATCCTATAATGACCTGTCAGGAAGGATACCCACAGGCGGTCAGCTTCAAACTTTTTTTTTTCGAAATCCCGTCTTAGCACGTGTTTCATTAAGTGGAAGAAGGAGTTTTGTGTGAGTCATTTGTGGGCCAAAAATGCTTCAAACTTTTAACGACCCAAAATGCTTCAAACTTTTAACGACCCGTTGTATATCTATGCCGGTAATGCAGATCTTTGTGGGCCTCCATTGACTACAGAATGTTCTCAGGGCCATTTGTCAGCATTCTCAGCAAGCATCGACACGAGATTGACAGGGGGGCATACTTAGGTGCAATGCTGGGGTTTGCATATGGATTATATGTTGTGTCTGTGATCCTCTTGTTCAGCGCAACAACAAGAAAGGCATACTTTTAGTTCACTGACAGTAAACTGGAGGAGTTCCGAACTGTAGTTGAGATTAAGCTCAATCGGCTCAAGGCAGGAAGATGTCAATCCATGGAGACGCGTGTTTCCAGCCAGAACTCTATCGCTTTCTACGATTACGAGTTGGAATTTGGATCCCCAGCCCCTGGTGAGTAAAAAATGATCTATATGGTATTGATAGCAGTGCTTGAAACAACCTTATGTATTGTTGTTGGAACGAGTCTGAGCTTCGGATCATAAAACCATGACGAAGCCTGGTTATCCATCGTCTACGTGAAAGGGTTACCCAGGGAAGAATCCACTATATATAATATATATAAAGATGTGTCCTTTCCTATGTAACTGTGCAAACTCTACTGTTCTGTGTGAGTATGAATTGCTCTGCTTCATGGCCCTAAGAGTGAAGAGGATGTGTCATTTTGGGTTTGCTTGTGTGGAGTAACACCTTTTGATATTAAACTACTGATGTCTTCACGAGTATTTTAAGTCGGACATGCGGAAAAAAATTCATGTGTATGACCTGATTTTGAAGAGTGCTCTCATAATATTAGGATTATAACTTTTCATGTTTACATGGCTTCTCTTACATAGTGTCTTATTCTCGTGCTCACTAAATAACATGTGATTCGGGTCAGTGGCGGAGCCAGGAATTACACTCAGGGAGGACCGAGTGCTTGTAATTTCTTATATATATTATAGGATCTAAGCGTTATTTTTTACAGTGGTAAGTGATGTACCCATTAACAGCAAAACGTTTAAAGTGACTTTGTAAATCTTAAGTATCGACTCAGTCTTTTTTATTGTGATAATTTTATAACCTAGATGTGTTTTGTATAATTTTATTATCTAAAAGATACACCATCATCTGTCTCTAAATATAAAAGCACGATTTGACTTGGTGCAGTCTTGAAGAACATATTTTAACCTATAATTTCTCTTACACTATATAATTTATGGGAATAAAAATTTGATCATTAGAAAGTATTTATAAATACAAATCTAATATAACTACTTTTGTAATATAAACTATTGATATAATTAGTCTAATTGTTAGTTAAATATAACAAAGTTTAATTTTTAAAATATGTGAATGTCTTATATTCGTGGACGGAGAGAGTAATAATAAGTATATAAAACAAGAACTCTAATATAATAAAAAAATGTTAAGTTATACTAATAATTTTTTTGGTTATGGGGGTCATGGCCCCCAACCCCCTTAGCTCCGCCACTGATTCGGGTCAAAGAATAACCAAAAGCCGCCTAGTTTGGATGATCAACAATCAACAAGCAGCAGGTAATAGTCGGCTCGAGGCGCCGCTGCCCATCCTGCTGGTGATGATGCCGGTCACGACGTTGCTCATGGCGGCCTCCTATCTGAATCCATGGATTCAATGGCGGCCGTGACCGGCAGCAGCAGCGGCAGCTCCGGCACTGGTAGCACGTTCCAATACCGTGTTGACTAAGGAATCGTCACTGCCGAAGACTATTCCAACTTGTTTTCAGCTCATATTTCAGCTTATTTTTAGTTTATTCTCTCTTACGAAACACAATTCAATAAGCCGAAATTAGCCCACTTATATACCAGTTGAATAGAGCCCAGACGACAACACACGTGCACATATCTAATAGTACTTACTGTTTTGTGTATAATAATGTTCGATTAATTTTAGCGTGCACTTTGTAAAAAGAAGTATTTGTTTTGAGACTATACGTTTTTAGAAAAGTACAACTTTTCAGCAAATTCCTGCTTGCTGGTCGTCATTTGGAAAAACCGCCGTGGATTATTATTAGCATATTTTGTTTGGTAGCTCAGCTGGCAGTCATTTTTGCACGTTGAAGGTCAGTGCCAAACAGTAACACATAACACATGGTCAACTATGTCGCAAAAAAAAAACACATGGTCAACTAGGGACCTTAAGGATAATTGGATAAAGAAAGAATAGTCATGTCTATATATGCTACCTAGTCAAGGTAATGGCTTAGCTGAGTTTTTAATCTCTGTTTATAACTACTCAATTATAACTACTCCATCCATTTCAAATTACAAGCATTTTGGCTCCAAATTAGAACAATTTAGCTGTGCAGTTAAGACGTAGTAAAAAAAATATCTAAAAAAGTCAAAACACAATTTAGAACAGATGAAGTATAATACCAAAAACAATTCATGTCGTTATCCTTTCCATCCAATAACATGTGGGCTCGAGCCGCTCTTGTGCTTTTGTTTCATGACCAGTTAGAATTTCACTAACAACGTTAGATTTAATGATCACTAGTGCAAGGTCCGCGCTACCGCGGGCTCGACGCAGTATGTCAAAAATTTGAAATACGGAGGATACTAATAAGGTACATAGACATATATTTTAGAGATATATATATTACACATGTTCAAGTTTAAGTTTAGAAAGTGGTGACTAAGAACGTATCACATATGCTGGTCAGAAGTGGAAAGAGCTGGTGGTGACTCATGGACATATATTACATGTGTTATGATGCGTAGAGATATATACTATATATGCTAATAGTGTATACAAAGATTTTGAAACCCTCGAGGCCTATATGTAAGGAAACGGCGAGGATCTTTGAGTTGTGAAGCGAGCTCCTCTGCATGCTGCAAAATGTTTTGACACCTCCCATCGGCCGACAACACCTGATGTAAGAAGCTACATAGTGAATTCGCCGGCTATAGAAGCGGAAAAAAAACTGGATGTGTTTTCGTAATAACTTAAAGGAAGATAGCAGCCTAACATCATATCATCATGTGTTAGAATGGGATTACATGTAGAAAAAAAATGGATTACCTCTTTTAGAAGCTTAAAAGATTGTCTGAATATAATGACATCTTATCTTTTCTTGAGGTGCCCTTGACAGCAAACTGTAATATATGGATGCATGAGGCTTCAATTTGTTGGCATAGCAATGTAGCAAATTGCTACCTATAACCATTGTAACTAATGGTTAGAGCTGGCGAAATTACTGCATTCAACAAACAAATAGACCGCAATCCAGGCAATAAAAAATACAAGCACTGAAGGGGGGGGGGGGGGGGGGGGGAGGGGAACAGCATGTGATCTGTGTTTTTTTTTGAATGAAACTGGAGGGGTTTGCACCCCTACAGCACTTAATTGGGAAAAAAAGGAACAAAGGAGGTTCATACAGGGAAACAACGATACACCTAGAGACTATTTGAAAAAGGAAAAGCAAACCAACAGACCCAAAACTAAGAACTCAGACCTGACAGAAACTCTATGTGATCAAAGGAAAAGCAAACCAACAGACCCAAAACTAAGAACTCAGACCTGACAGAAACTCTATGTGATCTGTGTTGATTCAGTAGGCAGAGATACCAATGTTTTTACGTCATCTAAGACGTAAAATAGCTTTGTCGAAGACCATAAATTGCTAGAACCATACATATTGTGTAAATAAACTCAAATCAACAAATGGTATTTGTCTATTGCCTAAGAAGAGGTGATAGGTGCAAAAACAATGATCTTGCCAACATGTGTAGTATGCCCAATAGTATAGAATTGCCAAAGAGGGCAGAGGCAGAGACCAAGGGGACCAACCAAGCTCGGAGTCCAACAGGTACAAAAATTAGACATCCAATGTTACAACAATATCTTTGTTTTTCCAACCCTGGCGAGGAACGGAAATTTACAGGAAAAACTATAAACAAAGGGTTTGGAGCTGGATTTAAGCAAACAAAAAAAATATATGATCTAAATGGCTAGACATTCAAGTTTTATTCATACTGTATAATATCAGGCTGCATTAAGTAAAAAACGAATTTCTGTAGCCAATCGAGAGAAAAACAATTTCAGCAATCTAGAAAAAGTCAATGGGTCTGACCGGTCTTGCTGGTTAAGAAATATTGGTTGTTATAGATCACCTGTTAATAAAAATGCATTGCAGCAATGAACAAAGCCAATCAGTTTGACACGGAATTGAAAGGGAAAATAAATTAGTTGCAGGAGGACAAGTAACATCTATCTTTCCAACTACACCTAAATAAATAATAGTGCAGTAAAGGAATTTTCTAGCCTGATAGTTGTACGTCTATTTGAAGCAATGTGGGTTCAATAGATAAGTAACTAACCTTGGTAAATTGACAACATTATGTTTGAAAAATCTCACAAAGTATTACAACAATATCCTATTCTGGATATGGGGGAAGTTAAATCAATACAAGGAATTAAGACATTTTTTTAACATGAGGGATGTCAGATCACATAGCTGTACATGAGACTTAATTTTCTGAGCCTAGTATGTACTCAATGCACTCAAAAGAAACATTCCTTATTACAAATGATGCATCAAGCAAGTCACCGACCTGTGAAGCAATGTTGTTGTGGTTGTTATTCCTGACACAATTTTGAGACCGAAGGAAGCTTAGATGAACTAAAAAGATGAGTACAACAACACTGGTTCAGTCAGGATTAAAGCATGAAACAACACTGATTAAACGCCTATAGAAGGTCATATAGAAGCTATTATAAATCATGAGAACCTAGATGGATGGACCAGAAATTTAAAAATCTTATAGAAGCTCATATATAGGAACAACTAATAAAGCTGAATGAGTACTCCATAATGATTGAAATGTTTTATGACAACTTACAAACGCAAAATCACCCATGATTGAAGTGTTTTATTGCAACTTACATTCGTAAAATCGCCTTTGCATTCCTGGCATTGAAGATTAAAGGCTTATGTGCGGATGTGCCTGAGTTCAGAAAGAGAAAGGGAATCTGAAAAAAGAGAAAACTTATGGACCAAAAGTTTTGATCCTGAATTCACCATAACCTAGGCATTTTAATGAGTTCTAGATATCTGCAAGAAGCAATGCCAGAAGCCGAAGTATGTAAACTGTGGGTATACAACTAAAGAGTACCTACCCAAAATGTAAAGCGTGATTTCACAGGTAGAGACACATGACCACAGGATTATTTTATAAAAGAGCCTAACCCTCTCCTGATCCACAGGTAGAGACACATGACCACAGGATGACACACACCATGCTGGTCATCTAGAAAAGACATGAAGAAAAGACGCAGTAGGCAAAAGGAAAGGAACTCAGCAACACACCTTCCAATGTTGTTAGTCTGTCCAGATCAATTTGCTAGAAAGAAGCACTCATCTTCATTGAGGTCCTGTATCACATAACATAGAGGAAATCAGCATCAATAACCATGAAGCAGAAGGAAGATACGGTCCGAATCCCCAAGAAACACAAAATCGAGGAAGAAAGAAGTAGAAAAAAGCATGTGGTTAAGCTCATGTAACCCATTTGCTTGCATCAGGTAGATAGAAGTACATAGTATTTAAAAGCTGGAAATGCAGCTGTAATTTATTGTACTAAAGAAACTTTAGAGCACAGGCAGGTTACCTGAACAGCATGCCAAACGCTTGAGGCCGAATATTCGATAGGGACAGTAGAGATTCCAATAGCATTACTGAACTTTTTCAAAGCTTGAACTTGTAAATCGTATAAATTCATTAATGATGCTTACTTTAGGACCTGAGGTGGTATAATTCAAATTTGAATGATTAAGCTATATAGGGAATGATTACTTTAGGAAACGAGGCAAATGAATGTGTAACCTGAGGGCCGTATCCAAATGATAAAAGCATAACCGGTTGTTTGGTAAAGTTGATGTGCATCCTCCAGTAACAGTCTAGTATTGGCACCTACACTGCAAACATGTGAAAATAAATCACAATATGGAGAAGAGTAGTATAGCAGACTGAGAGGCGACACACAAACTAAGTATATGGAAATTATCTAATCTAAAGTGAGTATGGCTGTAGCCAAAAAGTCAAAAACACATAGGTGATGTATGAAAAGAGTAAAAGTTGTCTCTAAGAAATAAGGAAAAATATTGAGGCTTACCGGGAAATCAAATGGGTTCATATTGTTCAGTTCATCAATCATGTTTTTATGCCACAGTAGAATCGGCTGGAGTGATTGATGTGTATGTACTGTGCTGGGGGCTGATATATCTGCGCACCTAGGTTCTTAAACCTGTTTGATGACAAAGCAAGAAAACAAGCTATTTTTTTTGGTATATGTGCCATGAGTCATTCAGGACTTACCATAAGAAGTTTGTTCTTCAATATTTGGATAGAAGAACCAAAGGTAAATACGATTTAAAAATGCTGAAAAGAATCTCAGAGCTCTTAACTTTGATTTAATTTTAAATTGAGGCTGGGCAACACCGAAAATAATACAATACATGTTAGATTATATAAAGAAAACCAGGAAATTGATAATCCTTCATATAAAATCTAGGTTCTCTCTACACATTAAACCATTTCCTGTCTCTTCCATATGGTACTGCTTATAAATTTGAAGCTTTAGGTGTCCCATGAGTCATGTGCAAAGCTATACAAAAATATTGAAACAATTTCAAAAAATGCTAAAATGAATCTCATAACTTTTAAACACTAATTCACCTTTAAATTGAGGAAGAATCAACCACCAATAGAGATGTTTCTGAAGCATACTGTTTTCTGTTGACAAGAAAAATCAGTTAGCACTACCTCCCAATTGTGATCATATAAGATGGCAAGCAATATTAACAAAGTGCAGGATGTGGGAGGAAATTTGTGCTACTTTGATTGGAGGGGCGAGGTGAGGGCCACCACCTGCCTGCCGTGCAAGGGCCGTCACGGGTTGAAGCAGCAGATCCAGGCATCCAGCATGGTAGGGGCCAGGTCGTAGGCTCGGACAGCCACAGGGAGGTGTCGGTGTGAGGAGGAAGCTAGAGCGCTGCGCCCGCCGTTGCCCTGTACGTGTCGAGGAGATGAAGAGGGAGAGAGAGCAACGGGGAGCCAAAGAACGAGGAAGAAGGAAGAAGGAAGCAGCAGCTAGGGTTTCACCGACCGCACGCGGACCGCTGGGAGGAGGCAGCGCTTGGGGAGCTGCGGCGAGGGCCACATCGGGGCGTTGTCGTGCTTCCGTGCGGCCGGGTATGGCCACCGGAGGGCCGGACGCGCGGTGCCGCCGCCACGCTGCTCCGCGCGTCGAGGAAGAGAGTTGTTGGCACATGGAGCTAGGGTTTCGTGGAGGACACGGGCCTTCGGGAGGAGACATATCCGAGGGTCAGGGACGGCGGCGGCGACCGAGGGGGGCCATCACGCCGCTCTGTGGCTGGGGACGGCCACCGTCGGGGCGCACGCCCGGCGCCGCGCGCGTGCCGACGGCGCCGCCAGTCGCCCCCGTCGAGAGAGAAGAGAAGGGGCGGAGGAAAGAGGTGGGGACCGGGTGGGGCAGTTATATTTGGCCCACACGAATGAGAAGCCAGGACGAGAGATCTATCCACAAGCTACAAAACAACTGAAGACACTAATACGTGCCTAACAAACACGAATCGCTGGAAGCTAATTCCACCGTCGGGGCGCACGCCCAAAGTTGTTGTACCAAATCGTGGCCATTGAATACTAAATTGGACCAGCTATAAAATGAAGATGACGTGGCCAGCCTCAAATTGCAGGGAGCTGCTGGCAAATCTAGAGAAGAATCTAGTGTCATAGATTAATTTAAAGTCCATAAATAAATATGTAGTTGTACAAGTTGCTCTCTGAAAACCGTTCGTTGAAGATCAAAGAGAGTGTGTGTGAGACACTAATTAACGCAGGCCTCTATTCATGGCAAAATCGTCATGTATTAGGATTAGGTTTTTGGATGTATAAGGTTATTGTGGGTTGTATGTGTGCTACCGCTTTAGGCCTAATGTGTCCTGTTCACAAAATAATTTTGGAAGAAGTCTATTTTTATTATCTACAAGTGTTAACCCTTGCCTTTAAACCCCTCTTTGATCCCTCAATTCCTTCCGACCAACCGACTCTAGCTTATTTACGATCATTTGATAAATACTATTAAATTAATTACGAAATATATTTTTATAATAAATTAATTTACAGCTTTAAATACTATTTACTAAAAAATTAATAAAACATGAAACATTTTAATTAGCATGTATATCATAGTTCTATTTTTTTCGTATCGGAGACGGTATAAAACTCTTTCCGGACTATATTCTTTTGCAAGGCCCATCTTCCCAGCCCGCATCGCGTTGTGTTCTTGGGCTGTGCAGCCTGTGTTTGGTCCAGACACGACTCGGGTTGGGCCCAGAGGCACAGCGGCCTGCGTCTCCTGCTCTCTCTCCGTGCTCCGTCCGTCTCCGTGCCGTGTGCAGGCGTCCAGCGCTCCAGGCGCCGCTCTCCTCTCCTCTCCCAGGCTCCCACCGCCCCCGTCCCCGACCCGCGCCGGCACCGGATGGAGGCACCAGCTTCGGCAGAAGGTGGGGGAGGCAGCGCCGCCACTCGGAGCAGCCCGGCGGCCGTGCAGGCCACCAACGACGACGCCGCGGCAAGCAAGCTGTAAGCCCCCTTCCCCTTCCTCGTCCCTTGTCTCTCCCAGAGATGCGATGGTTTCCGTTCTGCGGCTAATTTTTTGTTCCTCCGTTGCAATTGGGTGGTGGATGGAAGAGGCGCGGCTGGTTTGTTGGGCCGCTTGTTTGTCGATAAATTATACACTTTTGGTTGCAGTGATTCGGCGTTGGAACTAGAAAGCACTTGAGCCAGGCTCATAAGTCATAAGCATTTAACACGATGCACGGTTCTCTTGTTAGGAATATGAATGAACTGGGGTAGCTTGTCGCTCCAATTTTGATGTGAAAGTTTCTCTTCGCGGCATGGGGATATACAGCGCTATAGAAATTTCCATTTTTATTTTTTTTCTGTTGTAAGAAATCAATATAAAGGTAAGATAGCCCCAGTTACCAATTCGTTGTCAACCGAACTATCTCTTGTGTGGATGATTAGTGGATAATGAGTTCAAGGCACAGCTTTAAGTACTTATGTTATGTGGGCTTCTGTCCTTGATACTTGATACGCAAAGTGGCCAAAATGTCAGCCAGCCCTGAACACATCAGAAGGCTCATTTGCATCTGTAGCTGCTATTTATGTAATAGGTTGAAATCAATCTTAAGAACCCTGCAAAATGCTCTGCAGACTATGCAAAATGTGGGAATGGTTCTAAACTTAGGTAGCATTCTGGTTGCAAACTAGGTATTTGCCAAAGCATTTGTTACTAACATGACATATTAATTTGTTTTTGCAGGTCCTGTGTTAACAAAGGATACATGAAGGATGATTATGTGCGGTTTTTTGTTAGGCGACCAACAAGGAGGGCTCCAATAATCAATCGTGGTAGGTACTGCTTCTGGATGTTTTCTGGTGGTGTATTAAGTATATGGGAACTTTGAACCTTGTCATTTCCAAATCACTGCAGGGTATTATGCACGTTGGTCTGTTCTCAGGAAGCTTCTGCATCAGTTCCTCAATGCGGGGAAGAATAATGACAATGATAAGCCGAAACAAATATTATCTCTTGGTGCTGGCTTTGACACAACATTCTTCCAGTTGCAAGTGAGTCCTGTAATTTCATTATTATCCCCACAGGATAGAGATCTAATTCATGTTGATGCGACTGATTGATTCAATTTCGGTTCTTGTTTTTTTTTCACACCCCAAGGATGAAGGGATGGCTCCACACCTTTATGTAGAACTGGATTTCAAGGAGGTATTGATATTTCTCATTTCTGTACTGAAGTGCATTTTACTCCTTGATGCAATGTAATCTTTTGTTGTGACTTAGTATGCTAGTAGTTATTTAGAATCTTTCCCACTTGCATCTTCTCACCCTTGTGCACGCTAGTAACTGTCAACTTCAAATGTTTGGTAGGTAACCAGCAAAAAGGCTGCCATCATTAACCATTATAGTGAAATGAAGGAAAAGTTAGGCTCAGAAGCTTCAATTTCAATCGGTACTTCTCTCATCTACTCTCTGTGTATCATCCCTTTTTGCATGTTGGGTGCTTCCAATTTGTAATTTGATTGACCCAAAGTTCTAAACTATTTCATGCACTATACTAAAATATCCTTTTAGAACTATCTATTTGTCAATTATTCACTAGATGTCTGCCTCTTATCCTATTTCTGTTGTATCTCACAGACATATTTGTGTTTGAACACATACAAGGAGATGTTTTGTTTACTGAGTAGCAGTAGTAGTCAAGTCTTATATTCCATACAGAAAATTCAAGTCACCTTTTGTCAAGTTCTTAGCTAATGTGTATCCGCCGATTTATAGTAGCAAATAATTGGTCCTTGGAGAATCATAAAGTACTAGTTACCATAGCAGAAAAGGTTCCTTTTTTGTTTGGTTTCAGAGGTAGCCATTCCATCCTGTTTGGAAGAAAACTCTCTTTGTCTCATTGTGAGAACTTCAAAACTTAAACTGGATAATGAACTTTTGCAAAATAGTACTTTCAGATTCAAGTCAGAATTGCAAGTTGGAGTGACCACTACATGTTACAAATTTGGACATTTCTTTTTCTTGATGTGCCTGTAGCCTGCTTAATAACTTATCCATCTATTTCAGAAAAAGGTGAAGTGATAAGTACACATTACAAGCTATTTTCTGCTGATATTCGTGACATACCAAAACTGGATTCAGTTATTAGCATGGCTGAAATGGATCCTTGGTAAGCTTCTTTTCTACCCACTATGTTTAATCCATCTCTTCTCTTCTGATATGAAATCATGTTGAACTAGAAAATATGCCACACAATATAGGGATACATGCATGATGTAGTTTCTATCTCTTTTTGATATAAACAAAGCTTTCAAGTGTTTGATATAACTTTCTGTTGTCATCAGCTTGCCAACCTTTATAATTGCAGAGTGTGTGCTTATTTACCTGGACCCAACTGCCACTGGTGCTATCGTGAGTTGGGCATCTCAAAAGTTCTCCACTGCTGTCTTTTTCTTATATGAGCAGGTCGAATCGTCTTCATGGTGTACTATATTTTGCCTCTTAGGCGTAGCCTTTGGAATTGATGGCTAATGTTTTGCTGCAGATTCATCCTGATGATGCATTTGGGGAGCAAATGATTAGAAATCTTGAGGTATCTGTTTGCTCTATGCATTTTCACGAACCACTGTAACCTTTAATTCACTGTTTCACATGAACCCTTTGGCTTAAGGTTCAGTCAAAAACTTGGGTTAAATTTGCATACCCTGGTGGTGCTTATATTTGGTTAGCTCCTGCTTTAGTCTGTACCATTCAGTATAGATGTGTCAATAATTTTTTGTTTTAGCATTGACATCACCTAATGCCATCTGTCATCCTGGTGATGCAGAGTAGAGGATGCCCCCTCCTTGGTATAAATGCTACACCAACCTTGAGTCACAAGGAGAAACTTTTTCTTGGCAATGGATGGCAGGTACATTACCGATAATATGAATGAAATAATTTTTTTTGATTAATATGAATGAAATATTAGCATATCAAAATGTTATAGTTCCTGGGGACTGGGGTTCTTATGATCATTTTTCCAGAGAGCTGTTGCATGGGATATGCTGAAAATCTATAATGACTTCATTGACAGTCAAGAAAGACGCAGGTAATGTTTCTAGTGATATCTATAAATAGTACTGAAACACAAAAATACTGTCTTGACTTTCAAATATAGAAGAGGATGAAAGTGATAAGAGATCACTGAAACTAAAATATTTTGTTGGACAATGCTGATTGGTACAATTATGTGAACAGGAGAAAACATCTTTACCTATATGTGATGCTCACCCCCATTGAACATTGTTCTCATTTCTCTAGAGTTTTAAATTTGACCCTGATTGAGAACTCAGTTTCCAGCTTGTGTTATACTGCCACCTTCCCATCACCACTGATAGAGCTGTCTGCAATGGATTCAGGATTGAACGATTAGAGCTGTTTGATGAGTTTGAAGAGTGGTATATGATGCAGGTATGTGCCCCCCCCCTGCACTGCTCATTGTTTTGTTAAATTAAGTGTGTTTCTGCACTGAAACTTTCGACTTCTGCTTTCAGGAACACTACTGTGTGGCCTATGGAATCAACGATGCTGAGGTTAGTTGAGTTGATTTTATATGATTCTTGTAAAATCTAAACGCCTTTTTCAAATTTGAATCAACCAGTCTACAATTCTGTGTCGAGGCTAAATTTAGTCTTCTCAATTTCAGGGCATATTTGACAG
The DNA here is from genome assembly GCA_022036555.1 of Microstegium vimineum. NCBI lineage: Eukaryota > Viridiplantae > Streptophyta > Magnoliopsida > Poales > Poaceae > Microstegium > Microstegium vimineum. The sequence continues at coordinate 47,631,392 of CM039125.1, forward strand.
TTTTGGTTTTAAAGAGACATAGCACTGGTGCCTTTTCTTCTGTGGGTACCAGCTGTACTTGTTGTAAACTGACACCATTTGGCCTAGTCTTCCTCGGAGTAACCTTTGCATGATAAAAGAAGGAACATGGGTAGGATACCTAAGCATCTCCTGATGTTGGAGCTTGTTTTGATAGGCTGTTGAAGCTCAACGGCATTGTACTTGGTTTAACGTCTTGATGGCAGTCGCGGTGGTGTTTGATGTGAAGCATGCCAGTCTGTCTGATATGACTATGCTTTCCATTTTATCCGATACATTACTTTAGCTTCTTCCGATACGAGAGGGGCTGACATACACGTCCGGCAGTACCAATTTTCCTTCGATGCGCGGGGAGCTTTCAGGTGAATTGAATCATGGTAGCATGTCGAACATATGAAGGGCGTTAGTTATATTAATGAAAAGTTTAACAATTAAGCAACAGCACATTTGCATCACACGTCCCAAATAAATTATTTTCTAAAGTTATTCTAAATGAAACTATTAAGTTGATTAAATTTATGGGAAAAGTAGATACATCATGAATATATTTTCATAATATATTTATAGAAATTTGGTGTCATAGACGATGTTACTCTATTTTAGGAAGAAGGTGGTATGATTAAGCTGTTTTACTGACATAAGTGACTAAAGATGCCTTGGTAGTTGGTACTGTTATTTTTTTTAAAGAAAATGGTAGAAATTCTACCAAGCAAAAATGTGTGACCACCGTTGTGCATAGTAAGAGTTAGACCATGTTTGCTATGGCTCTCCATGGCTCCGGTTCTTCCTCCCATTTGCAGTATCATCACTGTTTACCACAGTAGCAAAGTGTCATTCTGCTTTCTGAGAAGAAAAAAGAACTAGAAAAAAAAAAGAAGAGTCATGATTTGAAGCTTCACCGCCTTTTTACTTCACTACAGTGTTGTATAGCGAAGGAGTCGGAGCTACAACAGGAGTTGTGCCAAACAACCCCTTAATAGTCTCGAGGATGATTTGTCACGGACCTTTGGATCACGTCAAACAAGTTATTGCGCTATCCTTCCGACACACTGCCTAATATCCATGGCCTTGCCAATTTTACATGTTGTACTAGTATTGGACAAGGTAAATCACCATCTCATCTCTCATGCTACAAAGATTAGACCATGTGCCCTTCACCATTCTATCTGTTGTCCATTTTTTTATTTTCTAACGGTCTGTATGTGACGGCCACAACCTCAGTGTCACCATGGCATGCCAAGACCAAGTCTTTGGTGTGACGAGTCATTTAAACACGTAAAATACGCAAGCTGACTATGATTGGGATGATGTAGTGTAAAATCAGTTGGTTTTCCTTCTTGGTGGCGATGACCGATTTAATTTGAGTGTTGTTGTTCTGGGTGACGCAACCACTGATTAACTAGGATGGTGGGTGTAGTTGAGACGTGACTACGGCCTTATCCGCCTAATTTGATGGCTCGCTAGATTTCACTGCTTTCCTTAGGGCCATGGATAGTTCAAATGAGAACCACAATGAGCGCAAATGTTGATCTTGACCGAAGTCTTCGAACATTGGTGTGTTGTCTAGCTACAAAGACCATGAGGGAAAAGGGGATGAATAGCGCAAATGTTACCCTTCATCCTCGTTTACACGGACCCTTGGAGGCAGTATTTATAGCCGTCTATGGATATTGCATGTGACGAACGACCCCTCGCTCATGCTCCGTATAAAAAAAAACCCTCGAGATGCAAGGCAATTTGGTCAAATTGTCACTAAAAACCCTAAAAAGCATTGAACCCCCAACATGTTGGGACCGACATTGCTCTTTCGCGTCGTTGCCGATCCATTTTATCCAGTGTCTGGCCATTTCGCTCGCGCCCCCATTCGTGTCGCCCTCACTTCGCCGTGCGGCCCTTAGCCATCATAAGGTCTAAAAAGTTGTTTATTACTTACCTCCCGCTTGGCCGCCTGGGAGAAGGTGACGAACACTTGTTGTTAAGAAAATGCGAGTACACAGCGTGCTGATGTTATAGACGTTTGCATTGATAACTAAACGAGCGGCGAGAAGCGAATAAAGGGGGGGGAGCCTCTCCCAACAAGTGGCACACATGCAAAAATCATATATTAGATGCTTGGCAAGTGGCATACATGCAAAAACTATATTTGACATCTGTCTATTCATTATATGACTACCATTTACAATCAACGACAAGTGGCAGACATGCAAAAATCAAATACAACACGTGTAACTTTCTTTCTTTAGTAGATGATTATAAAGACAAGCACTTTGCCAAGTCCAAGCACACGACTCACGGGTCACTAGAGATGCCAAGGAGACCATGGACCAATGCATCGTGCACTTCTATGCAGCCCTCACAGGGGCAGCCATACAGGAGTGCTGGTGAGACCAACACTTTGACTATCGCCGGTGACAAACTGATCATTGACTTTGCTACCCTTGGATTGGTCGACTATGTGCATCTCATGACCGAGTACCTACGCCTGTACCATAATGATCCTGAAGGTGAGTTTTACTACATCGATGATATTTCTTATGAAGACAAGGGATATTGTTGCTAGCAGTGGTGGAGCTAGACTAGGAAACAAGAGGGGGTCATCAACACTAATTTCTTACTTAATATGCATACTTATTAATTTTAATTACCAATTTAATTATTTATTTACTTAGTGTAGTTTTCAGTTAGCAAGGAGGGGCCATGGCCCTCTTTGGCCTACATGTAGCTCCGCTAGTGGTTGCTAGTAGTTCGAGATTCGGGCAACATAAAGTGCTATCAACAAAGGAACCCGTTAGGCCGAGATGTATTTTAGTTTCTAAAAATGATTTAAGAAGTCGGCAAGCGATACCGACAAAATAGCAAGTTGGAACTTAATAGTCAGTTAAGCCAGGCTTACTTCCAACCCATCACAATTGTGTCTGTCATTTGAAATCAGCCTTGCATCACATCGCCTGTGCATCAGTCGTGACATCATTACAACACCATCGCCTCTCCCACCAGCCACCTCGTCCCCCTGCTTGCTCTGTGCAGCAACAGGTGGCACCACGCTGCCCGTTGTTAGCGGCCATCCTTCGTGTCTAGGGGCTTCGTGCCCACCTGTATCACCTCTGTCATGCCCCCCAAATTCCTTGCCTTTTGTGGTGGCAACGTTATTCCATATTCTCCCAAGCTAATTGATTTGGTTCTCACCTACCAAGGTAAGGATAACATGACTTGGTGAGGATAGTGATTTGAGGCTAGTTGGGATACCAATCTGACCCTAGTCTTCTTGGATGATTGTTCTCAAACCCTTGGCTCATGCGTCTTCTGCCTATTTGCACCACATGTCTCATCCTTGTAAATACTAAATACCAAGCTGCTTTGCCCATAAGTAGTCAAAATTGATCCTTTATTTATTGATGTTTCTTAAGAAAATGGTAGGAGTTTTACTAGATATCTATTAATAGCAAAGGATTTGTGTTGGGCATGTGGGTGTTTAACGCACCATATACACCCACCGTTTCTACCCCCCCCCCCCCCCCGCATGCATAGTAGTTTTCTTCTTTGGAGCTTCGACCTCTGACCTCCTACTTCCTAGCCTCTCTCCCACCCTCAATTCCTTGGAGACCAAGGTTCCATCGGTGACCCCAGACCCTGCACCGATGAAAAATCAAGCACACCTGATGACCTATTAGTGGTTAGGGTTCATGTGTTCAGGTTTGGGATTTGATGTGTTCTCTGGCTGTAAATGAGGAGGGTTTCAGGAGGCTGCGGACCAGCGGTGGTCGTAGTCGAGACGGTGGTGGGATGCCACTTGTTGGGCGGTGGGAGAGGCCGGTTGGACCGTGCTAGTGGCAGGGGAACTAACCAGTGAAGAAGAGGAAGAGGATTAGAATTAGTGAGGATGGTGTTGGTGTGGGTGGAGGTGTGGCATGGGCGTTGCCAAGCGAAAGAGGGAGCGGTGGCGACAACGGAGTGTGGGAGGTTGAAGATGCAAGGGAAGGGATTTGTGCATGTAGGCTCTAAGCCTAACGTTAGCTGAGTCCTTCATTAATACATGAGGAGGCCTGCATATTTTTTCTTAAACATTATATTTAAATGGTAGCACCATAAGTTATATGATATTGTGTTGTGAAGGTTGTAGATTGTGTGAAATATTTCATCTAACATTAGTTTTCATCTATTTCTTTGAGAATCCATCACATTGAAATTTTTAAATTTTCTTCTACCATCTCTCGTTGTATCTACCACGGTAGTTATTGACAAGTGGCACCCATGCAAAATCATATATGGCATGTGTATTTTTTCTTCATTAAATGATAAATGATTTTCATTCAAGGACAATGACAAGTAGCACGGATGCAAAATCATACATCTAGTATGATGACAAGTGATATACATGCAAAAAACATATATGACACATGTAACTCCTCTTTTTTATTATATGGTTATAATATGCATGAAGGACAAGTGTCAAACATGCACAAATCATATACTACTGCCAACGACAAGTGTCAAACATGCCAAAATCATATACTACTACCAATATTGACAAGTGTCAAACATGCAAAAATCATATACTACTACTATTGACAAGTGTCAAACATGCAAAAATCATATCCTACTACCATTGACAAGTGTCAAACATGCAAAAATCATTTATGACACCTATAAAATTCTCTTTCCTCATTTTTTTAGCTGATTATAAATACATGGAGTTTGTTCAATAAGAATAACAAACACAATATTACTATAGCCATGAGCAAAGCACAAGAAAATGATCATCACCTTGACAATCCGGAAGGTGAGTTTTACTACACTGATGATATTATTTTTAGGAGGACAAGAGATATTGTCGCTAGCAGTTCGAGATTCTGTATGTAAATAGCTCATTGTTAGTAGCTAGATCGGTCTACTTAAAACGCTACCGACAAAGGAACTGGTTAGACCAAGATGTCTCTTACTTCCTAAAATGGATTTAAGAAGTCCGCAAGCGGTACCGACAAAATAGGGAGTTGGAACTTATTAGGCCATTAATCATTTTCTTGATGATCGAAACACATAGCTAGGTTGTTTCAATAGATATTTTTTTGGTACAATTTTAGTGGAGCCCTTCGTATATATACTTGGTGAATATGATATGAGACACCTAATTTTTTTTAATATATGTAGGATCGAAACCGCCGGAAGAGTACACCATTCCGAGAGACAACATAATGCGTATCATGCAACAAGTCTTACCACAAGACTCGAGGACCAACGACAACGCTATATGGACCATGCACCAATGCATTATGCAATTCTCTTCGGTCCTCACACACGCCGCCGTGCAGGAGTGCCGGCGAGAACGGCGCAAAACTATCACCGCTGATGACCTGATCCTCGGCCTCGCTAACCTCGGACTTGCGGATTACGTGGAGCCCATGTACGAGTATTTACGTTTATACCGTCAGAATGTTAACCAGGCAGTAGCACCGCCGGCACCACCGATCGTGGAGGAAGAGATAGCAGTGTCACCACCATCGCTAGACCTTACGCTGCAGTTGGGCATGCCATCCACCTCGCTTGCGCCGATGCCGCCGCCCGCTGCTGCTGATGAAGACGAGTGAAGTGAACTGTCCGGCCTACAGCTAGCAACTTTGAGAGTTTGAGTAGGCAGATTGCTCTAATAAATCCATGGACTGATGGACCATGATGATGAGAATAAGTATTTGCTTTAATTAATTATACTGTTAAGTGATTGAGGCATTTCAGTGCCCTTTTATGTTCTAGCCTTCTAAATTTGTGTTTCAGAATAATGTTACAGCCAGTTGGGCTTTGTACGAGATTATTATTGTTGTTGAATCAAAATTTCTTTTTTATTGGAATAATGTTCCAGCTGGTAACAATAGGAATCCCCTTAATGATTATTAAGCTACTTTCAAGTCCACTGTCGTATATCTATCAATTGTATCAGTGGTTCGCGAGAGCTCACAGACGCATCACACTCTTCACTCAGCAAGTCAGCTAGCGACCATGTCCCACGAGAACGCCTCCAGGAGCCCTCCATAGCGTCGCAGGCATTGCGGCCGAAATCCACAACTGACATTGCTATGGCCAGATGTCGTGGACCTAGCTGTTGGAATTAATAATGAAATAACTTTTCTTCTTAGCTGTTTTTAAATCCTTCTTGGATGTTTTTGTTTGGTAGCTACAGTGAAAAAGCAGCACGGGCCCATGGGATTTTGACTTTCTCCTCCTCTATGCAACCACGCTACCGCTGGACAAAAACTATTTGTTTTTACTTGTTCTCCCCCTTTCATATCTGTGTGAATCTACTCCTAATAAACCTATAGTGAGCTAGCAGCATCGACGGCCGTTGAGAACTCCCGTAGTCTACTGCTACACGATCAAGTGGCTAGTGTAGGGTCGGAGGACATACAAATCTACGTATGTCTGACTGTGCAGAGGACAAATAAGTAAACCATGGACACAATTGGTGTCTCCTTCGATGTCCAATACCACAACAACTTTTTTGAGATTCAATTAGTTCTATCTTATTTTAGGTCATCATCATAGTCAAATATATTGTAGTATGGTTGACATGTTTAAATGACACTAGTAGAGAAATGATCTTTCGTCGATTTCCAAAAACAGCTTTAGTCCCGGTTATTTTTGTGTCCGGGGCTAATAGATCTTTAGTCCCGGTTGGTAACAACAACCGGGACTGACTAAAGGTCCAAAACATTTAGCCCCAGTTGGTAATATCAACCGGGACTAAAGGTAGACCCTTTAATCCCGGTTGGTGTTACGAACCGGGACCCCGGTTGGTAACACCAACCGGGGCTAAAGGTCTCTCTACGGTGGGTTCAAAAGGACTAAAATGTCTCGGTTGATGTTACCAACCGAGACTAAAGGTACAAAACATTTAGCCTCGGTTGGTAATACCAACCGGGACTAAAGGTAGACCCTTTAATCCTGGTTGATATTACTAACGGGGGCTAAAGGGTTACCAACCGGGGCTAAAGGTCTCTCTACAGTGGGTTCAAAAGAAAAATGTCTCATTCATTGACAAATGTGTTGCGTAAGTCGGGTGGTAAGCGCACACGAGGCAGTGCATGAGGTCTTGGGCTCCAAACTCAAGGGGCACAAGTTGTGGGGAGACATTTATTTTTTTTAGCGAAAGAAACTAAAGGAATAGACCTTTAGCCCCGAATTGCTAGCCCCGGTTGGAAAACCGGGACTAAAGGTCCTTACGGACAGTGGCTAAAAGCCACCTCTGTAGTAGTGTGAGTTTTATTGATGAGATATTCCCGTATAAACCCTACTTATTACTCTTTCCAAGTGCAATGCCAGCCATGAACCATGAAGGGATGGATCATGAAGAAGCACTTTGTACACATCAGTTAGCGCAATTCCAATGTATAGATTCTATTAGTGATTCCTGGAGAGAGAGGTGTAATTTAGATTCAACCATCCTAATGCATAGTTTTGAATTACAGTTTCCATAGATAGTAAAATTCAACCAGCACTTACATGTACTGAAAACAAGGAAGATCAGTTTTGGTAAAAGTTACCTTGTGACATAATATACCGCTACATCTTTACAAAGTTCCACATATCAATGTGCAAACAAAATGAGCCTCATGACTACTTCTTTGTACTATTTTCCTTGGGCCTTGGTTGCGAGGAAAATGAGCTTATGGCGATATCCTGAACGATATTCATGGGCTTATGGACCGTTTAGCATATGCCTCGCAACCAAGGCCTAAGGAAAATAGGACAAAGCACTACAAAAACAGCACGAACCAGATGGGATGGATATCGTCATATGAAATATTATAGAACAAATAGGTTTATCCCCTTTTGTGGAATTCTCCCTTCATTGTTCATCTTTTTTGTTAGAACACTAAGATTTTAGTGCTTCTTCATCTAACCTCCTGTTCTCTTCTATCCACTATCAGGTTGTTAACATAAACAAAGAGAAAAACACTAAGATTTTTTTGAGCTCTTCATATATGATATTAGACATCTGTTTTTTTTTAAATATCTGCAGGATCAAAACCACTAGAAGAGTACACTATCCCAAAAGCCACCATCACTCGTATCATGCGCCGAGCTCTCCCACAAGACTCAAGGATCACTAGCGGTGCCAAGGAGACTATGGACCAGTATGTCGTGCAATTCTGTGCGGCATTCACACAGACGGTCATGCAAGAGTGCCATAGAGACCGGCGCCTGACTATATATCACCGCCGATGACTTAATCGCTAGCCTTGCTACACTTGGATTCGCTCACTTCGTGCGCTTGACTATATATCACCGCGAGAACATTAACCATCAGGTTGTAGCACTGCCAGCACCGCTGCTGGCACTAGCCATGGAAGAAGAGATGGCAGCGCCGCCACCACCACCGCCACCACCACCACCATCGCCGGATCTCACATTGCAGTTGGGCCTGCCATCCGTGTGTGATGTCACGGAGCTGACGCCTCATACTGATGTGGGGGCGGGCAGCACCTCGCTGCCGCCTGTTGCTGATGACGAAGATGATGAGTGAAGTGTGAACTGCCCGGCCGGCCTGCAGTAGGCTTTCTCTAATGAACCCATGGACATGGACCATGATGATCCGAATAAGTATTTGCTTTAATTAGTTCTACAATTAAGTGAATGAGGCATTTCAGTGCCTGTTTTATGTTCTAGCGTTCTAAATATTGCGCTTCAGAATAATGTTTCAGCCGGGCTTTATTTGTACGAGATTGCTATTGTTGTTGAATCAAAATTTCCTTTTATATTGGACTATAATGTGCAACTAGTAGCAATATAAATCTTGTTCCTTACTGTTTAAATAAGGTATCAAGTTTTAATACTGCAAGTTCACACACGCATCACTCTTCACTCCGCAAGTCAGCGACCGCCAGTGCCCTGGTCCCACGAGAAGGCTTCCAGCCCTCCACCACGACGTCGCAGGCATGTTACTTCCGAAATTGACAGCTGATGTGGCTATGGCCAGATGTGGGACTAGGTGTTAGAATTAATTGACGAAATAAATTTTCTTCTTAGCTGTTTTTTTAAAATCATTCTTTGCTGTTTTTTGTTTGGTAGCTACACATAAAAAAACAGCATGGGTCCATGGCATTCTGACTTTCTCCTCCTCCGCATAACCACCCTAGCACCCAACAAACTATTTGTTTTTACTCATTCTCCCCCTTCCATATCAGTGGAAAAATACTCCTAAGCCAAGTCAGCAAGCAGCGGCGATGCCTGTTGAGAACACCCTTAGTCTACGATCAAGTGGTTGTTGTATGATTGGAGGACTGACAAATTTGTGTATGCCTGAGGCCTGACTGTGCAGAGGACGGAGAAGTAAGCCATGCACACAATCGGTGTCTCCTTCGATGTCGAATACCACTACAACATTTTTAAGGTTTAATTAGTTCTCTCTTATTTTAGGTTCACCATCAGAGTCAAATATATTGTAGTATGGTTGACATGTTTAAACGAATTTGATGCTGGGATTTTCCCGTATGAACCCTACATATTACTCTTTCCTACGAGTTATGAAGGGATTGGAGAAGAAGCACTAATTTGTACACATCATTTAGGGCAACTCCAATGTATAGTTTCTATTAGTGATTTCTAGAGGAGAGAGATGTCTAATTTAGACTCAACCATCCTAATGTGTAGTTTTCAACAATAGTTTCCATAGAGAATACAGTTCAATTAGCACTTACAAGCACTACAAACAAGGAAGATCAGTTGTGGTAAAAGTGACCATGTGACATAATATACTGCTATATCTATACAAAACCTTCAACGTTCACGTATCAATGTGCAAACAAAATACTCCTTCAGTAACAGGGGTGTGTTTCTTCTTTGCTTACCATAGAAAGCTTTTTTCCTTTGTCTCTAGCCTATCTCCAAATCACACAATGTATAATATTTATTTTGCCTTAAGATGGGCCCCACCATGTATATAATTAAGAAAATCAGTTGCTAGCCATCCCTATATATCCTATCCATTCATAGCACCATGCTCTACTACTAGTTCACTTCTCTACCATGATCTCACATACCAACCACCTCATGCACTTGCATCACCCGAGCACACATGGGGTAAATCATCATGTTAGTGTCTTCAATTTTCTTGAAGGTAAATCATCGGCGCTAAGTATTGGTAACCTTGGTAAGATGGTGCAGACCCTTCTTTTGTAGTTGTGTCGGACTCACTTGATTTCGTGTTCTTGATTGGAACCACTAGTGATTGTTGAATATGTTCCAAATTAATAGTTCAAGATAAAGGTCAGACTTCTGACGGAGCGAAGCGGAGACCCGTCGCCGGTAGGCTTGGGCCGGAGCATATACCCGTCGCTAGGGTTCCACCGACATCAAGTCATTCATTATTCTTGTAAGCCGCCGCACAGCGTTGTAACCGACTCTTGATAATAGTGAGGAGTGTTTGCTGGCTGGCGCCCGTGGTTTTTCCCCTTCGCATTGGAGGGGTTTTCCACGTTAAATCTTGTGTCTCGCTGTGGTTTGATCTTGTGTTCTTCGCCGTATATCCGCCGTCATTCACAACAGTGATAGCAAAAATGGGTCCAACGGAAGGCAAGATGTTATTGACTGTAGGCTGATCTTGTTGGTTTTCCTACTTGATGCTGGTGAATGATTTGAGTGTTGCTGTTCTGGGTGATGTGGCAAAGACACAACCATTGACTGACTAGGATGGTGGGTGTATAGTTTGAAGCTGCAGGGCGACACCAAATGTGTGTTCTGGATTGTTGTTGGGTGAATGGGATTACTGTTCACCGGTGATATGCCACGAAAACCCTGACCCCCTCTACCTCCATGGGGGACTTGCTCTTTGTTGTAGCTCTGGCTTTGTTCTCGGGGGTTTGTTCTTGTCTTATTCTTGGTCTTGGCTTGTCTAACCAGCTTCTCCTTGGAGGTTGTTGATGGTGCGAAAGAATTTTGCATTTCATTGGGCTAGGCCGGGGTTGAGGTTGCTAGGGTATATTTTGGCGTCCTATGTGCTTTAGTTGCATGCCATTTCTCGTCTCTTGTAGTCCGTGTCATAGTTGGTGCACTCATTCATGAATTCAAACATTTCAATAATGGACTCTAGAGGTGACCTTACCTATGGCTAGGCTCTCAATGGACACCATGATGATAGTTTCTTATGGGATATTGGGTGCTTGGGCTTTGAGCTGGATGAATCTTTTCAGATAATGAACTAAGAGCTCATCATCTTGATGTACGTAATTCATGAGATCTCTGGTTGCCTTTTATTTTGTCTCTTAACTTTGTAAGGTGGCGAGTCACTACTAAAAAAAGATTTACCGTGGCGGGCAAAAGAGCTTAACTGTGGCGGTTTTACCAACAACCACAGATCTAAGGTCACGGTAAATGATCTATTTACTGAGGCGGGTTGTTGCCCATCACGGTTAATAAAATAAAAAAACAAAAAAGAGCAAAGCCCATAGCCCAGATCCATCTGGGTTCGGATCCGCTACTGCGGTGGCATCGCCGTGGTGCTCGTCGCCCGATCCATCGCCGGTGAAGCTGGATCCGCCCTCCCCGCTTACGCCGCCACCCTAGATCCACCACGCGGATCCGGTCTCCACCATGTCGCCGAGCGCCGACCACTAGTTGGAGGAGCTTGGAGGAGGAAGCTACTCGATGGTGGAGGAGCGCCGCCACGCCCGTGTCGCCGCAGCTTGCCTCGTTACGTCCACACCGTCGCCGCCCTCCTTGACTCGCCACACCATCTTGGTTGGATCCACCGCGGGGATCCGGTCTCCACCACGCGCGTCGGCCACCGGTTGGAGGAGCTCGGAGGAGCCTGCTGGAGGAGCCCGGGCGAGGGGAGCGCTGCCACGCCTGCACCACCGCCGCCGCTCGCCTGACATGGCCGCTCGCCTCACCTCACGTCAGCATCAGCATCAGGATGGGAGAGAGAGAGAGGAGGGGGAGTGGAGGGAGGTAGATGGAGACGGGAGAGGGAGAGGGGGTTTCGTGAGATGGAGACGACAGCTCATGAGAAAGAGAGAGAGAGCCACGAGTAGTTAGGGTTTTCGTTTATATATATATATATGTTGTGATCGGTTTGGGCCAAGTGGGCTTTCTTATGGGCTCGGCCTTTTAACTGAGGCAGGCCTCTTTTAGGCAACCACCGTCGTAAATAGTCCTATTTTGTGAGACGTGCCTTGTACAAGTAACCGCCTCGGTTAATATATTTTGTGAGACAATTTTTTTAATTGTCATGGTTAATTAAAAAATGACCGCCTCCGATAATCCCTCGATTAACCATGACGGTTTGTAGGCCTACCCGCTACGGCTAAAGAATGAAAATGCCTCCTAAAAGATTTTTTGTATTAGTGAGTAGCTTAGTTTTGATTTGACTCCATGATCGTATAAAGAATGGTTAACCAATCATGAGAGACACCTTCGACCGCCATAATGAATGACTTCACTGGAGCTAGGGCATCACCGCCTTTATATTACAACCATCTTGTTGTTGGCTAAGAATTCCTTGGCTTTGACTGACCATTCAAGGGAGCGATGCACAAATTGTAATTTGGTGGTCAACGATATTCCTACAGTTTTCTAGACAACGGGGAGGTACAATCCTACATTGACAGTCCCATGATTTTGCTCACCAATGACTCATTGAGTGTGCTAGGGGACAAAACCTTGGTAGTCCTCCTCAAGGTCTTTGATGTCATTTTCTCTCAAGAGATGTTCAATATCCGTGTCTCTATTTCTTACATGTTGGGCTTCTTCCAGTGATGCGCTTTGTTTTTGGTTGTTATCTATTGCAGTAGTTGTTGTTGTGTTGCTCCAACATTTGACTTCTTGATAGAACTCTTCTAGCTTCCTCGATGCCATGGCCTGTCGTTGGACCATTAGATCTTTGTCTTCATCTTCGTCAGATGGTAGATCCTAGACATGTCCTTCTAGCGTATTGGCTTGTTGGTGGTCTAACATAGTTTCGTCGGGTGGAACTTGAGTTGCCATGGTTTTGCTAGGTGGAATTTGGGACGTGGCTACGACCTTAGTTAACTTTGATGGGTCACTAGTTTATGTTCATGTCTCCACTACTTTGCCAAGTTTAAACGAGAACCAAGGTGAGCGTCAATGTTGTTCTTGACAGACATCTTCGAATGTCGGTGCGCTATCGAGCTACCCGGACCGTGACGGAAAAGAGGATGAATGGCAAAGATAAAACAAAGGGAAAGTAGCAAAGCTCGTTATGATAACAATGAGAGTTGCCCTTCATCCTCATTTACAATGACCCCTGGAGACACAATTTACAATCATCTGTGGACATTGCATCAGACCAAATGACTCTCGCTCTCACCCGTATCCAAAGCATATCCTCAAGGTGCAAGGGCAATCTGGTCAAATCTTCACTCAAAACCTTAAAAAGCACTCAATAACCCTCAACATGTGGGGACTGTTTGGTCTACCATCGCTCTTTGGCATAGCTGTTGTTCCATCTTGTCAGGTGTCTGTCCATTTCACTTGCACCCCCTTTCGTCAGTAGCCACCTTGGTGTCGCTCTCACTTCACCGCGTGGCCCTTTGCCCTCATCTAGTCTGAAAAGTCGTCCAATCCTTACCTCTCGCTTGGTCGTCTGGGAGAAGCTACGAACACCCGCTGTTAAAAAAAGACAAGTACATGGCGTGATGATGATATGAACGTTTGCAGCGATAACTGAATGGACGGCGAGAAGGGAATAGAGGGGGTGGAAGAGGGTGAAGCCTCTACCAACAAGTGGCACACATGCAAAAATCATATATTAGTGTCGGGTACGAAGGTAAGGGGTACCCTAAACCCTTCGATAAATTAACGCTAAACATAGCAACCATTTTTAAGGCAAGGACCAGCCCACTACTCGGTAAGACGCGGCCCATCAATCGAGGGCCCCCTCTACACCAACTGCGGCAACAAGCCATGGGCCGGCTCCACCTCGATGATGGACGAGGGGGCGAGCGAACGACCTCCCGGCTCCACCTCGATGACGGACGAGGGGCGAGCGAACGACCCCACGGCTCCACCTCGATGACGGACCGAGGGGGCGAGCGGACGACCCCCCCCAGCTCCACCTCGACAAACGAAGAACGGACGAGGGGTCGAACGATCGACCCTCCAACCTCTACCTCGACTTCGACCTCTCCGACCCCGTCGACGCCTCGACCTCCCCGTCGACCAAAGGTCGAGCGGACGACCCTCGGACGAGGGGCTCGATTAACCCAACTGCCCCCAGCATGGGTTAAAGTGAACCCACCTAACGACATGGGCGCCCGCGTCCGCTGTCGGATCCGCCAACTCCCCGTCCAATCCCCGATTCCCGTCAACTGTGCCGCCACTGTTGCCACTACGTGAGTACGGACTTCAACAGTACCCCTCGGAAAGTGAACAGTGCGACCCTCGACGACGACTTCGGGAACGCGACAGAGCCACGCAGGGCTCGACCCCCTCCCTCGACCGGGGGGCTCGACCCCTCTCTCTCTAACAACTCCAGTACGGAGGCCGTCCCGTCCGCCCCGTCCCGCTTCAGCTGTGGGATTCGTGCCCGCCTGCGGACGCTGTGCTGCGACGACTTCTACTGCCGCCACGACCGGGGACGCCAGAAGGACGGGAAGGCCATGTCGCCACAGTGCTCAACGTCTCTCCGCCAACACTGTGCCGCGGATACGCCGCCCATACTTCTACTGTTAGGACCCTGTACCCTCGGGTCTCCCCTTGGTCTATAAAAGGGGACGCTGAGGTAGAGCATGGGGACTTTTTCCATTTTCTGAGAGATCGGACTTTGGTTCTCAGGGACCCTAGTTTAGACTCTGACACTCCACACTCCACACACCCCGCCACTCGATCGACCCCCCGGGTGGCCGACTCCGTGTAACACAGCTTGTACCCCCCCTGTACGAGCACGCTTTGGGTGCGAGATAATACAAGTCATCCTCCCCCCGCTGGACGTAGGGCCTTCTTTGCCCGAACCAGGATAAACCTTGTGTCCATCTTGCATCACGTCCGAGAGAGGGAGCACGCGATATACAAATTTACTCGTTGGTGGTCTTGACCCCCGGGTCATAACACCGATAGTTGGCGCGCCAGGTAGGGGGATTCGCGTGTCGATCAACTCCGAACTACTCTCTCAGATGGATCCCACCATCCCACCGTTTCCATCCACCACCGTCGTCTGGTTCGGAAGTCTAGGGTTCATTTCCATGGACCAGGGCGACTTCATAGTCTTTCCCTCCACCCGTGGCCTAGACATCAGCAGCTCCGCTACGCCGAAGCCAGCAAGGATCAGACGACGGTCCCTCCGCTTGCGACTCTGGCCTGCGATCAGGAGGAGGCGCGAGCGGCTTCGACGCGCTCGCCGTCGTGCGAGCTCTGGGGCGCCGGATGCCATTCCCCCGGTCCCAGTTGGCGACACGACCCCTTCTCCTAGGGGTCCGCTTGACCCATGCTTGTGGGCCGAGGGCGGGCGTCTCCCCGAGCGGGACTTCGGCTCTGCCACGTCGTCGTCCCCGGAGGCTCCTGTGGCCTCTCCGACACCTTCGATCCCGTCACCACCGCATGACCCGTTCCCATACGGGCTCCGCAACAGTGCCGGACTCTACTCTGCCTTCGTAGGGCTGCGGATACATACATACGACGAGTCTCCATGGACTCCGTTGTGGGCGACGGCCGATCCCGTCACCACCTCTTCACCAGGCGAGCCAGAGCTGCCCCGTACGTGGGGCACGTTACGGCGGCACCTGGAGGAGGAAGAAAGGGGTAGGCTCTTCCCCCACTTCTACCACGTCGACTTCGACTCGGACTCTCCCGACGAGAGTTACGACTCCACTCGGGAGTGCTTCCACCTCGACGAGCAAACCGTCCTCTAGGATGACGTCGACGATACCACGACCACCGAAGAAGGGGGAGGGCTAACGCTACACCGGCACGAGATGCCATCCCCCCAAGTCCTGATAGAGCCGATCCACCCCCCGACGTCCAGATTACATAGGTCCGAGAGCTTCTCGGCAAGCTCGAGGAGGAGCGCCTGCGTCTTCAGCAGCTCGAACACGCCCTCGAACGGGATCGAGGGCGTCCTCAAGGTGGAGGAGCTCACGAGCGGGCCCGGGAAGTCCACCGGCAGATCGTCGAGGAGGGGAACGTCGAACCCCGAGTCTTCAACCGCGCCAGCCAGAATATCGTAGCAGCCGCGATGCTGCTCCGCGACATGCCGGCGCCATCGACCCCCCAGGCACAACGTATCAGAGACGAAATCCAGGGGCTGCTCCAAACTGCGGCCGTGCAGCAGGCGGAAAGCTCGGCCTCGAGGCGTCGAGGGGCTGCCTCCGAGCGACAAGCAGTGCCCCCTCGACAAAATCGGGAGGTCTCCGTCCACCAGAACAAGGCGCCCCAGGGCCAGGTCGAGCGAGGACCGGTTCAGGAACGCCCCGTCGACGACCTCCCCCCTCGAGTGAACAATCGACGTCGGTACGACGACGCCGAGGCTCGAGGCTACAACGCTCACCGAGGTGGGCGCTACGACAGCGACGAAGACCGATGCCGGTCTCCGGAGCCGCCGGGGCCCCGAGTCTTCGGTAGGACCATTCGGCGGGCCTCCCTGCCCGTACATTTCCGTCCACCCACCAGCCTGGTCAAGTACAACGGCGAAACCAAGCCAGAGCTCTGGCTTGCCGACTTCAGGATGGCATGCCAGCTGGGTGGAGCCAAAGATGACCTCGTCATCATCCGGCAACTCCCATTGTTCCTCTCCGACATCGCTCGAAGGTGGCTCGAGGAGCTACCCCCGGACTTGATCCAGGACTGGTCCGACCTGGTCCGGATCTTCGAGGGAAACTTCAAGGGTACCTACGAGCGGTCGGGCAACTCCTGGGACCTTCGCAGCTGCAAGCAGAAACCAGGGGAGACCCTCCGCGCCTTCACCCGCCGATTCTCGAAGCAACGTACCGCACTGACCCACATCTCCGACCACGAGGTCATCACGGCGTTCATCGCCGGGACAACCTGCAAGGAGTTGGTGCGGGAGCTGGGGCGAAACATCCCCAAGACCGCCAACGAGCTCATGGACGTCATCGCCAACTACGCAGCTGGCGAAGAGGCAGTTGGAGCATTCTTCCAGATTTTCCCAGGGAAGGGGAAGGGCAAGGCGGAGGAGCCCGGGGGCTCAGACGATGGGCCCAAGAGAAACAACGGGCCCAGGAGGAACAACGACGGCAACGGCGGCCGGAAGAAGAAGAAGAAGAACCAACCGGGCCGGCGCAATGTCGAGCCCAACGTCGAGCACGACGACGA
Source organism: Microstegium vimineum (assembly GCA_022036555.1). Lineage (NCBI taxonomy): Eukaryota > Viridiplantae > Streptophyta > Magnoliopsida > Poales > Poaceae > Microstegium > Microstegium vimineum. The sequence goes on from CM039125.1 coordinate 47,648,684, forward strand.
GCCCGACGACCTTGTCGCTGCAGCGGACAAGCGGAAGCCTCGAGGGCCCCCTCCCGACGGGGGCGTCTTCGATAAGATGCTGAAGGAGCCTTGCCCCTACCATATGGGGCCGGCCAACCACCGCCTCGAGGATTGCCGCATGCTCCGAAAGCACTTCGTCCCTCCTGGCTCCAGGAGAGACGACGGCAAGGAAGACCCGCCCTGTGACGCCCACGTCAGGGGTGACGTCAAAAAAGGAGGCTTCCCCGAGATCCACGACTGCTACATGATTTACGGGGGACCCTCGACTCGCCTCACCACGCGCCAGCGCAAGAGGGAGCGTCGAGAAGTTTTTTTCCGTTCGGGCCCAGGCCCCGCGGTACCTCGACTGGTCCCACACGTCGATCACCTTCGATCAGGACGACCACCCCGAGCACATCCCCAACGTAGGGGCTTACCCGCTCGTCGTCGGCCCGATCATCCTCAACACCCGCCTCACCAAGGTGCTCATGGACGGGGGGAGCAGCCTCAACATCATCTACGCCGAGACCCTCGACCTCCTGGGGATCCCGAAGACCATGCTCCTGCCCAGCGCGGGGGGATTCCACGGGATCGTCCCGGGGAAAAAGGCACTCCCGATCGGCCGCATCAAGCTGCCGGTCTGCTTCGGCATCCCCTCGAACTTCCGAAAGGAAGAGTTGACCTTCGAGGTGGTCGCGTGGCGAGGCACCTATCACGCCATCATCGGTAGACCGGGATACGCCAAGTTCATGGCGGTCCCGAACTACACCTACCTCAAGCTCAAGATGCCGGGACCCTCAGGGGTCATCACCGTTGACACCTCCTACGAGCACGCATACGACTGCGACGTCGAGTGCATGGAAAAAGCCGAAGCTCGTGAGGATTCGGCTATCCTCGCGGCCCTCGGCGACTTGTCCGGAGAGATCCCCGACCCCAAGCGCCACGCTGGCAACTTCAAGCCGGCGGAAGACACAAAGACCGTCCTGCTCGACCCCGGCCTCGCGGATGGGAAGGTGCTAACGATCAGTGCCACCCTCGAGCCCAAATAGGAAGCAGTGCTCGTCGACTTTCTCCGAACGAATGCCGACATGTTCGCGTGGAGCCCCTCGGACATGCCGGGCATTCCGAGGGAGGTCGCCGAGCACTCCTTGGACATCCGAGCCGGGTCCAAACCGGTGAAACAACGCCTGCGCCGCTTCGACGAGGAGAAGCGCAGGATCATCGGGGAGGAGGTCGACAAGCTTTTGAAGGCCGGATTCATCAAGGAGGTACATCATCCCGAGTGGTTAGCTAATCCCGTGCTTGTAAAGAAAAAGAATGGGAAGGATAGGATGTGTGTAGACTACACCAGTTTGAATAAAGCGTGTCCTAAAGTTCCTTTTCCTTTACCACACATCGACCAAATAGTAGATTCCACCTCGGGATGTGAAACCCTTTGCTTCCTTGATGCGTATTTCGGCTAGCACCAAATAAAGATGAAGGAGTCCGATCAGCTCGCGACCTCCTTCATCACTCCCTTCGGCATGTTTTGCTACCTCGCCATGCCCTTCGGCTTGCGGAACACCGGGGCCACCTACCAGCGATGCATGCTCCACGTCTTCGGGAAACACATAGGGCCGACCGTCGAGGCCTATGTCGATGACATCGTGGTCAAGTCCAGAACCGTCGGAAACCTGGTCGGAGACCTCGAGGTCGCGTTTGGGTGCCTCAGGGCTAATCGCATAAAACTAAATCCTGAGAAGTGTGTCTTCGGGTCCCTCGAGGCATGCTCTTAGGGTACATAGTTTCCCAGCGCGACATCGAGGCCAATCACGAGAAGGTAACCGCCATCACGAGGATGGGCCCGATCAACGACCTCAAGAGCGTGCAAAGGGTTACTGGGTGCCTCGCCGCCCTCAGTCGCTTCATCTCGAGGCTCGGAGAGAAGGCCCTACCCCTTTACTGACTCCTGAAGAAGACGGAACACTTCGACGGGTCATTGGTGAAGACGGGAGCAGGCGTCGGATTGCTGTTCATATCACCCTCAGGGGTCCATATGCGCTACGTCATCCGCCTCCACTTCCCCGCCTCCAACAACGTCGCCGAGTACGAGGCCCTCGTCAACGGCCTGCGCATCGCCATCGAGCTCGGGGTTCGACTCCTCGACGTGCGAGGGGACTCTCAGTTGGTCATCGACCAAGTGATGAAAGACTCGAGCTGCCACGATCCTAAGATGGAAGCCTACTGCAAGGAGGTCCAAAGGCTCGAGGACAAGTTCTATGGCCTCGAGCTCAACCACGTAGCCCGTCGGTACAACGAAGCTGCCGACGAGCTGGCCAAAATCGCGTCTACTCGAGGGACGATCCCCCCCCCCCGACATCTTCTCGAGGGATCTGCACACACCATCCGTCGTCCTAGGCTCGGGGGCTCCCGCCCTCGAGCAAGGGGTCGACCCACCCCCCTCGACCGATCCCCCCTCGAGCGGGGGAGAGGTCATGGAGATCGACGGGGCCGCCGCGGCGCCAACCCCTTTGACGGATTGGCGCGCGCCTTACCTCGAGTACCTGACGCGAGGCGAACTCCCAGAAGACCGCACGGAAGCCCGTCGAGTAGCTCGACGTGCCAAAACCTACGTCCTATACGGGGATGGCCGCGAACTATATCGACGTAGCCCGTCGGGTGTACTTCAACGCTGCCTCACCCTCGAAGGAGGGGAGGGCATTACTGCAGGACCTACACTCCGCTTGTGGCCACCACGCGGCGCCGAGAATGCTGGTAGGAAGTGCCTTTCGACAGGGCTTCTACTACTGGCCGACGGCTGTCAACGACGCCACCAAACTCGTTCGATCCTGCCAGGGATGCCAATTCTACGCCAGGCAGACCCACCTACCCACCCAAGCTCTTCAGATGATACCCATAACTTGGCCGTTCGCAGTATGGGGGCTCGACATGGTCGGCCCCCTAAAAAGAACCAAGGGTGGGCACACTCACCTGCTCGTGGCTATCGACAAGTTCTCGAAGTGGATCGAGGCTCGACCCATCGCCAACATCCAGTCTCGACAAGCCGTGCTATTCTTCACCGACATCATCCACCGCTTCGGGGTCCCCAACGTCATCATCACCGACAATGGCACGCAGTTCACCGACCAAAAGTTCCTGGACTTCTGTGACCATCACCACATCAGGGTGAATTGGTCTGCAGTCGCCCACCCTAGAACTAACGGTCAGGTCGAGCGTGCCAACGGTATGGTTATGCAGGGCCTCAAGCCAAGGATCTTCGATCGATTGAACAGGCATGGAAGGAGATGGGTCAACGAGCTGCCCGCTGTGCTATGGAGTCTCCGAACGACATCGAGTCGAGCCACAGGGTTCTCCCCATTCTTCTTGGTCTATGGGTCCGAGGCTGTCCTCCCCACTGACCTCGAGTACGGGTCCCCTCGACTGAAAGCCTACAGCGAGCAAGCCAACACGGTAGCCCGAGAGGACTCCCTCGACCAGCTCGAGGAAGCCCGTGACATGGCCCTCTTCAAGTCGGCACAGTACCAGCAGACGCTGCGGCGCTACCATGACAAAAACGTGCGCAAAAGGGACCTCAACGTCGGCGACCTCGTTCTGCGCCGTCGACAAAGAAACAAGGGGTGTCACAAGTTGACACCACCTTGGGAGGGACCCTTCATCGTGGCAGAGGTGCTGAAGCCTGGCACTTACAAACTGAAGAACGAGAAGGGCGAGATCTTCACCAATGCGTGGAACATCGAACAACTACGTCGCTTCTATCCCTGAGGCCCCAGGGCCTTGTACATTTTCGCATTTATGTACAAACTCTCGAATGAATAAAATGTTCTCAAAACACATTTCACGTTCGTTCGTAGCTCGAAGGTAGCCTCGACTTTGCCCGGGCGAAGTCGAGCTCCCCTCGGGGGCTGACAGGAGGGCACCCCCCTCCTAAGTCTCCGAAAAACTCGAACGTTTTTTCGAAACTCGACTCTCCCTCTCGTTCTTTCCCTCGAGTACGCTTCTTAACTAAGTAAAGGCGCCTCGAGCTCCCTAAGGATCGAGGGTGTCGTCGAGCTAGGGACCCACCTACGCCCCAGGGCTACGGTATCCCCGCTCGCCACCCCTCTTCCAGGGATAAGAGCGTGCGTCGAACACTTAGTTCACAGGCATCGACTCAGGCAAAGAAAAGTAGGGAAAGCTCGAAAAAACAATATTAACCGTGTGCATCTTGATCAAAACGCATTATAAACAAAAAGCCCTCGGGGCTTGGCATTGTATCAGTACAAAAGCCTAACTATTACATGGACCTTCTTGTCCAGATATGGCTCGCAGGCCCGGGACTACCCGTCGACACCATCCGAGGACTGCTCGTCCACCGAGGGGATCACTTCGGGCTCGAAGAGTCTCGCCAGCAGGCCTCCAGGCACCTCTGCGTGATCCATCAACTCCTGGCACTTCGCATCGTTCTCTTCCTCGGTCAGCTTCGGGTCGGTGGCGAACCCGTCGACAACGAGGTTGAGGTCCACGTCGTAGAGTGAGTTGACGACCACGAGGGCTCGCTTCACGCCCACATGCAGGGTGGCTCGGACGTTCTCCGTCACCCCCCGCGTCATGGAGTAGAAGCGGCACAGCAAGGAGTCCCCTCGAGCATCCCCCTCGACCTCCGGCTCTGGCTTGACCGAGAGGTCGTTGCAGAAGGTGTTGATGGAGGCCGCAAGCGTCGCGTTGAGGTTCGCCTCAGTGCCAAGGAGGCCCTGAAGATTGTCCAGGTCCTTGTGAGCGCGGGCATTCTCCTTCGCAAGCTTTGCCAAAACAAGCACGCAACAGTCAAAACCCAAAAAAGCAGAAAAAAGGTCGAGGCAGGACATAGTCTACAACACCCGAAGCACTCACCTTGGGCCTGCACGTCCAAGGTGGAGTAGGCCTGCTCGGTCTCCTCGAGCTGGCGGCGGACGTCGTCAAGGTCGGAGGACTGGTCCTTGACCTTGGCCTCGAGACCCTCGATGGTTTTGTTTGCGTCATCGAGGGCCCTCCTCTGGTTCATCGCCACCACGCCCAAGGAGGTCGCGCGGGTCCGAGCCTTTTCCTCCGAGGTGGCCAGAGCGTCGCGCTCGCGGGAGACGGCGTCGAGGTCTCCCCGGAGCCCTCGGATGCCTTCCGTCGCCCGGGCCAGCTCTTCCCTCCACCGGGCGGCCTCCTCCTCGGCCTTGCGCTGGGCCTCGAGGGCAGCATCCCGCTCCTGCCCGACGGTGACAGTCGATTGAAGGGCGTCGTCGAGCTTCCCTTACGCCGACGACAAGGCCTCCCAGGCTTCCTTCTGGATGGCCTCGTAGCCGGACTTCGCGTGGGCGATCTTCGACTCAGCATCCTTCTGGACAGTCGCTGCCTCCACCTTCGCGCGGGCGACCTCATCCCTCGCCTTATCCAGCGAGGCGCGGAGGGTCGAGAGTTGTCCCTGTACCCGGAGAATGTACTGGGACTTCTCGTAAGACCTCACCCGCAGCGACTGACGAGGATAAAGACGAAGACCGTCAACAAATGGCAGCCAGACAATTCAAGTACAATCTAAGGTGGAACAGAACCTACCTCCATTCCCTCGCGTATGTCTGCAGCGGCGACCTCCGCAGCGCGATGTACCGAGTGTTCAAACCAAGCCCGATACTCCTCGACGTGCTCCCACCGTCGGAGCTCGGTCTGGTCGTCGAGCGTGAGGAAAACCCGCTCGGGGTCTCGAGGGTCCGCCACCTCGAGAACATCCTGGCCCCACGCCACGCTGCGGGCGGCGATCCTCTGCTCGACCGTCCCTGTGACGTCATCGCGTAGGTCCCCCCCTCCTCGATAAGCGGAAAGGGGCGAGGCTTCCTCCGCCTATCCTCTCCCGTCCTCTGGGCCACCTCGCGAGGACGTCGACTGCCCCGCCAAGCCGTCTCCCACCGGTAGAAGAAGACCCCGGCCAATAAGACGGCCCTGCGCGATGAAGGACCCCAAAAAGTTAACACCTAGCAAGGCGAACCCACTGCATCTCGAGCGAGTCGAAGTGTAACTTACCTCGAGACAGCGGCCCCCCAACCTCGAGGGAGGCTGAGCCACCTCCGGCTCCGCCCGAGGAGCCGCGATGATGGCCATTTCCGTCGGGTCCACCAGCTCGGCCACCATCTCGTCCACCTGGGCGGGGGTGGACTCCATCAACATCCCGCCCTGCGCCGGCGCGGGCGTTCCCTCGGCGCGATCGACCGGACCCCCCTCTTCGAGCCCCGGCGTCGTCGAGGGGCCCTCGGGCGCGGCGGTAGTCGTACCCTCGCGCTCGAGCTGGAGTCGAGCCTCCAGCGCAGCTAGACCCTCGGGCCAACGCCCCGGCGTTGGGTGAGCCGGGGCCTCCCGCTGGTTCGCAGGGGCCTGAGGCCCGACCACCTCCAGCTCCTCGGCCGCGACCGCCATCGTCGAAAGCTCCGCGCACCTCGGGGCGCCAGATGCGACTCCTTCCGACGGCCGCACGGGCGCCACGACCGTCGCTTTGGCGGCCACCGCCGGCGGGCTCGCCTCCTCCGCCGTCTGAGCAGACACCGAGGCCCCCTGTGCCTCCCCCGGCGCCGCCACCTCCTGGGCCGTGGCTGCCCGTGCCGCCTCGGGGGCAACCATCGAAGGGGACGGGGCGGCAGGACCGACCTCAGCGGCTGCTTGGACCGCAGCCCCCGTCTTCAGCTTCTTGGCAGGGGCGAGGGGCGCGGCTCCCTGCGGGCGCTTCGACCTGAAAAAGAAAGACGTGCGCGACGGTAAGCACAGGTCATTATCGACAAAAAGAAAATACAGACAACGTCTATGAAAGCAACTTACCCCCTCGGAGCCCGGCGCTTCGGCGCGGTGACCGACGGGCTGGTTGAGCTCTTCAACACCACCACCCGGGGGGCGGACGTCGAGGCGGCTCTTGGCACCTTCTCCCGGGCAGGGGCCGGCGGCGCCACCGTCGTCCCCTTGCCGGCCCCCACCTGCGCCGCCGAGCCCGGCGCCCGTGCGCTCGACGCAGCAGGCTTCGGGGGCTCGCTCGATCGACTCCTCGACGGCGGCGCTACCTTCGTCCCCTTGCCGGTCCCCACCTGCGCCGGTGGGCCCGGCACCCGTGCGCTCGACGCGGCGGGCGTCGGGGGCTCGCTCGGACGACCCCCCGCGAGGACCGCGACGCCTGCGACCGCGTCTGCCGCGGCACGACTTCCTGCGAAGCCACGGGGCGCTCCGCCCGTGGCCCAGCTTCAACAGAAGGGGCCGACCTCGAGGTCGACCCCTCCCCTCCTCCAGTTACAACGGCCGCCTGTTCAGGCGCCGCCTCCTCCTCCTCCAAATCACTCCAGTTCGTCTCTTCCTCCTCCTCGTCGTCCTCTTCCGAGGGCGACAACTCCTCCTCGAGGCCCTCCCGCCTCTGTTGGGCCCGGCGCTGATCTCTCAGCTCTTTCTCCCGAGCCCTCTTGGACGTCTTCGCCTTGGCCTTGTCCTTGTCGGCCTTCTGCTTCTCCGCGCAGAGGCGGTTCGCCTCCTTCGTGGCCCGGCCCTCCTTCACCGGCGGAGGCGAGGGTCGGTAGGACACATTCCCCTGCTGAATGCGAGACAGTTAGAGCACGAGCAGAAAAGACGGAAGGGGCGAGCGCGAGGACTCTAACCGGAGGAAAGGACCTTACCAGCTCAAAGAAGCCCTCGTCCGGCTTCATGGGGATCTTCGCGATGTTCTTGGGGTCGAACCCCCCCCCCCCCCCCCCCGTGAAGAAACGGCGGACGCGGCTGACCACCCAGTCCGGGGCCAGTTCTTCTTCGACGAAGCGGCAGCCCTAGAGATCGACCCCCGGACCCATCTCGTCGATGCGGAGGGGTCAAGCCATCAGCGGCACAACCCGCCGTCGGTGGAACGCCGATGCGACGATCTCCGCGGTAAGCCCCTTCTCCTTCAGACGCTTGAGCGCGTCCAGCAAGCCATCAAGGCGTTTCTGCTTGTCCGTCGGGACGCCATATCCCCAGCGGTCGGGCTCGGCATCGAGTGTCCTCCCGGTGTACGCCGGGAGCAGATCGTCGTCGTTCCTCAGGTAGAACCATCCGGAGTGCCACCCGGAGTGGCTCGAGGACGGGTTTGCCGGGAGCCAAAACTTCGGCCGCTTGATGGAGATGCTGCAGCACCCGGCTCTGACCATCCGGCGGGTGCCCTTGTTGACTGAGGCATGGAAGATGCTGGCCTTGAAGATGTGGAGCCACAGCTCCCAGTGGGGCTCGATCCCCAGGTAGCCTTCGCACACCGTGGCGAAGACCGCCGCCTGGCTGACGCCGTTGGGGGTGAGGTGCTGGAGCTCCACGCCGTAATGGTAGAGGAGGGCGCGTAGAAAGCGGCTGGGTGGGGCACCCAGTCCCGCCCGGTGGAAGACCTCGAACGACACCACGTACCCCTCCGGCGGGTTGGGCTCGGTGTGGTCCCGCGGCGGAACTATCCACTCCGGCCTCTCCGCCGTGGTAACAGGCCAGAGAAGACCACTCTCCACCAATCCCGTCAGATGCGAGTGATGGACCGAGGAGGCGGGCCAGTCATCGGTGCCGACGAGCGCGAAAGTGGCCATAGGGACGGTGGTTTGCTTGGACTTAGGGGCGGACGGTACGTTCCCTATCTTTCTCTCTCTCTCTCTCTCTCTCTCGCTCAAAGTTCCGGCTCGCGGGACGCCTAAGGCAAAGGCGGGAAGAAGAAGGCGAGGAAGACGAAGGCAAGGAGGCGGGGAAGGCAAGTGCGGGGAAAAAGCACCAGACCCCTCACCTTCGATACTTATACGCGGGAGGCCGACGGACGGATCCGGCAAACAGGCAAGGGAATCTCTGCATTTAATTCGCCTGTACTCCCCTCCTCGTATTCCCTCCAGGATAAGGCGTCCCGTCCCATCATCGGGCTCCGCGCCGCATTCCGCCCTGCAACCACCACTGTTGCGCCGAACGGACACCGCCTAAAAAGGCGCGCGGCCGGAAACAACGTCTTCGAGGGGAAGGAATCTTGAGGCAGCGAGAGCTGGCCCTTGAAAGAGGGTTCGACAGCTACCCTCGAGTACCCGAGGCCAGAAATAACCTCGGGTTAGGACCTCGGTCCACCCCCAAAATCTCGAGGGGACAAAGGCCGGCCTACGAACGGGCTCGATAGCCCCCCTCGATTACCCGATGCCTGACAAGGCCTCGGGTCGTCAACTGCAGTTCATTCCATGGCCTCGAAGGGGTAAAGGCTGGCCCGTCCGGGGGTTCGACAGCCTCCCTCGAGAGCTCCGGCACAGGTACGTCCCCAAGTTCAATACAACAACCACCTGCTTTTCCCCCCGGCGATCCACAAGGCAGGACTCCTCCTCCTGAGGATAGCGTCGGATGACGAACCATTCGTCAAATCTTGAGGGAGCGAAGGCTGGCCCTTACATAGGGTTCGACAGCCGCCCTTGAGTACCTGAGGTCAGGAAGGACCCATGGTTAACGGACTCCGGTCCACCCCCAAATCTTGAGGGAGCGAAGGCTGGCTCCACGAACGGAGTTCGACAGCCGCCCTCGAGTACACGAGCCAGGGATGTCCTGGTAGCTCGAGAACGAACTCTCGAGGCTCCCTGGGACGTATCCGAGGCATACCTAGGAACACCTAAGGATCCCTACGCTGGGAGGCATCGAGCCACCAACTCCTATCGAATGGGGTTGGCATCTTGGTGGTCCACATGGTCGTGCTTAGCGAGCCGTACGGCTTGCATAACAATGAGAACGCCTCCAGGCCACTAGTCGACCCCTATCGAACGGGGTCGAGTTCTCACTCGGATTTTTACCCGTACAGGGCACCATTTCTAATGGACTCATGCCCGAGAACAGCTCACCGAGGACTTCGGGCTCGTCCTAACGAGGATAGCACGATGCTCTTCACCCCACAATCCGAACGAAAGGATCCGTGGGAAGGACGCTATGAGGTAGTGAAGGCCTAGCCATTCGAGGGCTCGAGGGCCCGACTACGCACGACACCCCTCGATGAAAGAGGGTCGAAAAGCTCGTAACCTGGCAGACAGAGTCGACCTCTTGGGCGGGGCGCTCTGACTCTAGTGGTGCTCGAGGGAGCGAAGGCTGGCCCTCGGTAGGGTTCGACAGCCGCCCTCGAACACTTCTCTTTTCAGGAAAAGGAATGGAATTGACCCCTCGACAGGGTGCCACGTCTCCAGGTATCCTTAAAAGACCCCACTATACAACGTATTTTAGCCCCCAGAGGAGTTCTTAATCACTCCTCTGGGGCCTCGGGGGCTACCCCCACGGGGTGCGCTCGCGCGCACCCCGCGGAGAATCGGATTTCTCACTAACCCTGCAGGCCAAGGACAAAACCTCCGGGCAATCCTTACTCCCTCCGAGAAACGCGTATCATAGCCCCCAGAGGAGTTCTAAATCACTCCTCTGGGGCCTCGGGGGCTACTGTCGGGTACGAAGGTAAGGGGTACCCTAAACCCTTCAATAAATTAACGCTAAACATATCAACCATTTTTAAGGCAAGGACCAGCCCACTACTCGGTAAGACGCGGCCCATCAATCGAGGGGCCCCTCTACACCAACTGCGGCAACAAGCCATGGGCCGGCTCCACCTCGATGACGGACGAGGGGGCGAGCGAACGACCCCCCGGCTCCACCTCGATGACGGACGAGGGGGCGAGCGAACGACCCCCCGGCTCCACCTCGATGACAGACCGAGGGGGCGAGCGGACGACCCCCCCCCCCCCGACTCCACCTCGACAAACGAAGAACGGACGAGGGGTCGAACGATCGACCCTCCAACCTCTACCTCGACTTCGACCTCTCCGACCCCGTCGACGCCTCGACCTCCCCGTCGACCAAAGGTCGAGCGGACGACCCTCGGACGAGGGGCTCGATTAACCCAACTGCCCCCGGCATGGGTTAAAGTGAACCCACCTAACGACATGGGCGCCCGCGTCCGCTGTCGGATCCGCCAACTCCCCGTCCAGTCCCGATTCCCGTCAACTGTGCCGCCACTGTTGCCACTACGCGAGTACGGACTTCAACAGTACCCCTCGGAAAGTGAACAGTGCGACCCTCGACGACGACTTCGGGAACGCGACAGAGCCACGCAGGGCTCGACCCCCTCCCTCGACCGGGGGGCTCGACCCCTCTCTCTCTAACAACTCCAGTACGGAGGCCGTCCTGTCCGCCCCGTCCCGCTTCAGCTGTGGGATTCGTGCCCGCCTGCGGACGCTGTGCTGCGACGACTTCTACTGCCGCCACGACCGGGGACGCCAGAAGGACGGGAAGGCCATGTCGCCACAGTGCTCAACGTCTCTCCGCCAACACTGTGTCGCGGATACGCCGCCCATACTTCTACTGTTAGGACCCTGTACCCTCGGGTCTCCCCTTGGTCTATAAAAGGGGACGCCGAGGTAGAGCATGGGGACTTTTTCCATTTTCTGAGAGATCGGACTTTGGTTCTCAGGGACCCTAGTTTAGACTCTGACACTCCATACTCCACACACCCCGCCACTCGATCGACCCCTCGGGTGGCCGACTCCGTGTAATACAGCCTGTACCCCCCCCCCCTGTACGAGCACGCTTTGGGTGCGAGATAATACAAGTCATCCTCCCCCCGCTGGACGTAGGACCTTCTTTGCCCGAACCAGGATAAACCTTGTATCCATCTTGCATCACGTCCGAGAGAGGGAGCACGCGATATACAAATTTACTCGTTGATGGTCTTGACCCCCGGGTCATAACACCGACAATTAGATTCTTGACAAGTGGCATACATGCAAAAATTATATATGACATCTGTCTATTCATTATACGGTTACCATATACGATCAACAAGTGGCAAACATGCAAAAATCAAATATGACATGTGTAACTTTCTTTCTTCACTAGATGATTATAAATACATGCACTTTGTTCAATGAATAACAAGCACAAGATTACAAGCGTCATGAGAAACACGACAACAAATGATCATAACTACGACGACCTTGAAGGTGAGTTTTTCTACCATGATAACCTTGAAGGATTTAAGAAGAAGCTCAAAAGCAGTAAAAAATAGCGATTTCAAACTCATTAGGTTCAATAGTTTTTTGTGCAATTTTAGACAATGAGAAAACACATAACTAGGTTGTTGATTTACATCTGGGTCAATAGTTTTTAGTGCAATCTTAGTGGAGCTCTTCATATAATTGGTCAATATGATATGTGGCAGTGAAGCACCTAATAGTTTTTTAATATCTACAGGATCGAAACCAGAAGAGTACATGGTTCCGAGAGGTAGCAAGACGCATATCATACACCAGCTCAAGCCACACGACTCAAGGGTAACCAGCGAACCCAAGAAGATCATGGACCAGCGCATCCTGCAATTCTCTGCGGTCCTCACACAAGTGGACATGCAAGAGTGCCGGCGAGACCGGCACCTGAATATCACCGGAGGCGACGACCTGATTGTGGACTTTGCTAGCCTCGGATTGATCAACTATGTGCAGCCCATGCCGAGTACCTACGCTTGTACCATAAGAACATCATTAACCGGCAGGTTGTAGCACAGCCAGCAATGGTGGTTCCTCTGGCCCCGACCGTGGAGGAAGAGATGGGACCGCGGCCATTGCCGGATCTGACTCTGCAGTTGGGCTTGTCATCCATGTCTGACGTCACGGAGAAGGAGCCTCAGACTGACGTGTATGCGGTGTGGCCTGGATGAGGATCTGCAGAACCGGGCACCTCCACCCTGCTGCTGCTGAAGACGAGTGAAGTGAACTGCCCGTCCTGCTGCAAACTGCAGCTGGCAACTTTGAGTAGGCTTGCTCTAATAAACCCATGGACGGATGGACCATGATGATGAGAATAAGTATTTGCTTTAATTCATTATCTGAAAAAAGTATGTGATTTAATTAATTCTGACTGTTAAGTGAACGAGCATTTCAGTGCCCTTTTCTGTGCTGTACTGTTCTAAATACGGTGTTTCACTCCACCGGGTCTTTGTAGGAGATTGCTGTTGCTGTTCAACCAAAATTTTCTCTTGTACTGGAATGTGCAACTAGTAGCATGATATATTTTGTTCCTTATTGTTTACAGCTATCAAGTTCTAATACTTGTGCAAGGCAGTTATTAAGTAAAACCCAGATTTACAATTCAAAGAGACCAAAAAATATGACATTATATTGGCGTACGTACTCACACGGTTCATATTTTTTAGATGAAGGATAGAAATCCGGCTTCTAAATCCACACATGGATATACACATCCATAGTTTCCATAAGCCTTTAGACTCAGCCTCAGAATTGAGGTATACAAAAAGTAAAGAGCAAAAAATCCAAGAGGTCAAGAAAGACTAAACACTTCGTCGCCACAGAGACAAAATGCTGGCTGAAGGCGTGGATGCCGGCCGCGCATGCCCTGCAAAGCACCAGCGCTTCTAGATCTGCGGTGGCCAGATCCGGCTTAGGGAGCACCTGATTTGATGGAGAACGCCGGTAACAAGCTGGTGTCATCGCGACATCTCACCATGGCCAACTCGAGAAGTCAGACATCAAAGGAGAGACAAGAGATTATTATGGAACTCTCCTTTGATCAGTCTGACCGAGATGGCAGTTCAACGACGTTGAGCCTAGTTTGACGTCCTGATGGCAATCGCAGTGGTGTTTGATGTGAAGCATGCCAGTTTGTCACAATATATGAGCAGAACGATCGAGTCTGAATATATTGACTATACTTTCCATGCTTTCTAGTTTGCAAAAAGAGAAATTCGGGTTTAGTTTGGAACCATGGCTGACACTTGCAGTGCGATGTGATTATGATTTTCATTTTTTTCAGTTTGCAAAATTTTATACACGTCCGATCCGACAAGCAGCGGTACCAATTAATATGCCCCAGTTAAGAAAGTCTACAACTTTTGGTTAATCCTGAATTAGCTGATCTCTTTCAGTTCTCTTTTTCTGAGATGGCCTTCAGTCAAATGCAATTACTTCAAAATTTGATAGATTCTCTGATGATCTCAGATGAAAATGACAAGTGGTCTTACAAGAATGGTTCAGTGAATTTCAGCTCCTCTAGAGTTTATAAAAGTCTTGTGGGTCATTCTGAAATTCATCCCTCGTTCAGGTGGCTCTGGAAAAGCAGGACTCAACCAAAGCATAAAGTTTTTTTCTGGCTGCCGATGAAGGATAGACTCAACACAAGAAACCTTCTGAGAAGGAAAAATATGCAGCCCGATTCCTTCCAGTGTGCTCTTTGCAGTTATCTAACCAAGGAAACAACTTTTCATCTTTTTGTGGACTATGCTTTTGCAAGGATGTGTTGGGATATCATTAGGGTTGATCCTTCGGATGATATTTTTTTTCCTGATCTAGCTTCCCTGCTGAGAGCCCAGTTGAACTCTCCTTTTTTTTTATGGAAGCACTAATTCTGATGTGCTGGACCGTTTGGTCGACGAGAAATGATCTCATCTTCAATGGTTTAAGCAGGAACAGGGTTGGCTGCTTGAGCTTCTTCCTCAAAGAGCTTAGATTGCTCAAATTCAGATTAAAGCAGGGGCAGGATTCTCAGTTTAATTCATGGATACAAACTCTGGATCTCTTACTTAGTGCTGATTTTTTATCTCCTTTTCTCTCTCTCTCTCTCTCTCTCTCTCTCTCTCTCGTTCTCCTATTTGTAACTATACCTGTTTTATTTTAAATGTTAATTCGTTTGCTGTAATGGCATTGGCCCTTCCAGATCCTTCAAAATGGTCATGGAGGCATGTCGAACATATGAATGGTGTTAATAATTATTATAATAAAAAAGTTAACAATTATTTGGCCACCTCTTATGTCTAGCACAAACCACAAAGCCACACTGCATATTTGCAACTCTCATTGCATCAATGTAAATATGTTTAAGCTGTGATGGTGGTGGGAGATAGACAAGGGATGAACTGCATGCCCTGGTTGGTCTGAACTCCCTGCCGTCCAGTGTGTTACCCAGAAAGGCTGCTTGCCAACGGCGAGACAGGCAAAGCGGAGGGAAGGAACAGTCGATCTATTACTTGATTCCGATATCCTTTTACACGATCAAATACTCCATCTGTCCTTAAAAGAATCAATTCCTATATAATCTGTGTCAGTCAAAATTTTTTTAAATTTGACTAACTTTATAGTCAAATATAACAACATCTATGACTTAAAATAAGCACCATATAAAAATATGTTCTATGACAAATCTGATGATAATAATTTGATACCATAACTTTTAATGTTTTTTTTTCTAAAAATTTAGTCAAAGTTTAAGAAATTTTATTAGAACAACTCTAGAAATCTATTGTTTTAGGGACGGAGGGAACTGGACACTCTAACCAATGCGCGGGTGGGCACCTACACACGATTTCACGGTTCCTCTCCCACAACGCCAACTATCTTTATTTTCTCAATGCCTAGGAGCCACTACGTCAGAAACCTTAACCGTGGCAATCAAAATCGATTTTCCGTGGCGGGCAGCAGCGTCCGCTTGCGCTTCCACACCACGGTAAATCAAGGCTTAACCGCAACGGGTAAAAGTGGCTGCTGCAGTATTTCTATTTACCGCAGCGGGCAACATAAGGCGTCTGCTGCGGTTAACTACAATTAACCGCAACGGACGGTTTGTGTGTTGCCCGCTGCGGTAAATGGATATACCGCGACGGCAATGTTACAGCGTCCGCTGCGGTTAAGTGTGGTTAATCGCAGCGGGCAGTTAAGTTGCCCGCTTCGGTAAATTGTTTTTGAAATAAAAAATAAAAAATAAAAAACAGAATTCAAATAATTCCCAGAACTGTGCGGGCTGCCTCGGTCCAGAGATAAGCATCGTCAACATAAGGTATCTGCGCTTCACACACACCCAAGGAGGTATGTTGTAGATGCTAAGGACGACCGGCCAAGTACCGTGCGAGCTGCTTAGCTCACCGAACGGGTTCATCCCATTGGTACTCAGCGCGAACCGGACATGTCTGGGCTCGCCACGAAACTCAGGGTAGTCCTTATCGAAATCCTTCCACTGTTGTCCATCGGAGGGGTGCCGTAGCTTGCCATTGTTTTTTACCTGATCAGGAGATGTATGCCATGACATGAGCTTCGCATCCTCTGGATTCCCGAACAGTGCACGTAGACGATCGACCACGGGTAGGTACCACACCGATAGCGCGGGCTTTTCCTCCACGTGTAACCCTCTTATTCCTCGTCTTGCTGAGCCGAGATCTGCTTGGCCGCAACACTGATCTTCTTCTTGTTGTTGTTCGGACCATTATCGCCTGCATCCACGCGGCAACCGACATTCCTCTTGTACCGACTAAATCCACAGTGTGGACAACTAGTCATGTTCTCATACTTTTCTCCACATTACATGATAGAGTGGTTAGGGCAGGCATCAAATTTTCTAATTTTCATCGCCACTGGACGGATTAGCTTCTTCGCTCGATATGTATTAACTTGAACCTTGTTACATCTCATAGGGTACGTGGTAGCTAGGTAACTTAACAGCTCATTGAAGCCAATGTCTGACCAACCATGTCGAGCCTTCATCATCAGTAGATGGAGGTTGAAACGAATTGTCGTGCACCCCTCCGGACATTTTCCACCATCCTGATACAGAGGATCAATTGTCGCTTGCTTCATCTCTCTAAAATTCTCCAACCACTTTGGGCTACCAAACATAACATCATCCTCGTTGATGTGGTTGACTAGATCATCAAAGAGCTGGACATCTTCGGGTTCCCTCAAAGTAGCATCTTTACTAGTGTCACCGTCGTTATCGGCACCATCTGGATTGTTCTCGAGCACTTCATCCACTGTGATGTAGTCACAAGAATTGTTGTCGTCGTCGGTGGCGGCTGGCACTGGCACCGAAGGTGGTGGTGGTCGAACATGATCTTGGTTGTTCACTGTCGCCGTCGACGAGCTCACTCCAGATACACCGCAACTCGCATCGAGACTTTCACCATGAGAAGTCCAAACCGTGTAACCCTTCATAAAACCATTGACAATCAGATGCGATTGCACCGTACCATCTGGGTAGCCTCTGAGGTTCCGACATTTAGAACATGGACATATGGTTGTCGTCCGCTTCAAACTAGCATGATGAGCTTTCGCAGCTGCCATAAACTTGCTCAATTCGCTAAGGTACCGAAGATCAAGCACTCTATCGATGTGGTACATCCATTCGGACATGTCCATCGTAGCTTAAGACACGACAAAACAACAAAGTACTATATAAAAAATAGATCTACTTATGAATCTAGATAATTAGACACACATGATGAAACATATCACACTAAAAAGTGAGAATAAAAGAGAGAAAGAGGTGTGTGGAATAGCAATTATGTACCTCTTATTGTCCTCTCCTTCCCCAAATCAAAGCTCTAGAACTCAATTTGATGATTTAATGAAAAATTCGGGCAAAACCTCTGCCCCCAACAAGATGAGAGATCAAGACAAAAATTTAGTGCACCTATATATATCACATGGTGAATCTAGATTAAAAACACAAGTTTTATATATCTAGTACATGGATCTATGAAGAATCTAGACTAAAAAACACAAACTAGATCTAGATCCATGCATGGTGGATCCATGGATCTAGATCTAGATCCACATGAGAAATTGCACTAAAAAGTGAGAAAACGAGAGAGAAAGAGGGGTGGGAGAGCAATCATGTACCTCTTATCGTGTCCTACTCTCCCAAATCAAAGCTGTAAAACTCAATTTGATGTGGTGTTTCACTGCCGGTTCAGCCCCTGCCCCCAATAATTGGGGGTCTGTCAGAGGAAGAACCGGCAGTGAAGAGGCATCACTCACTACAAGAAATATGATCTTCTACGCCGATTTTCTCGTGACGATGGCTGAATTTGTCGTTAAGTCATTTTGTTTTACGATGATATTCGCTAGGAATACGACTTTACGACAAAAGATATTTATCCGTCACTAAGATCTAGAAGCAATCGTCGTAAATCGAAGGATTTCTATATTACGACGAGCTACAATTTGTCATGACATGCTAATAGACAATCGTCACAATTTATAATTTGAAATTTAACAAGATACACTGAACTCCAAACTACCTTAGATGGAGAAATGACTAAAGCCAAATGTTCTATATCTCGATGAGATCAACTATATCTAAACCACTAAAGGAAAATATAATCTATTCAATCTCAATTAATTTTGTGGTGGAGTGATTAGAGATGCTACACATGAGGACGTAAGTTGGAGGCTCAAATCCCATCAATCAATATTCTTTCGTGCAAAAAATAGGATGACTTACCCATCAATCAATTAATTTGATTCTTAATTTTTTTGTTCTAAAAATATAGCATATATATTAGGCCCAGCAGTCTCATTAACCATACCTCTCTTGGATAAAAAAAATCCATCCACCACCATTCCCATGCCGACACGAAACGCCACCACCATAGTCAATTCATCTCCCGCCGACGCTGAGCGAAAAAATTCATCCGCCGCCACCATGATTTTCTTTGGCCGCCGAGTCGTCCAGGTCGTGCGCTTCCTCCTTCCCCGAAATGAAAACTATCCCCAATTTTTTCACCTGTCGCCATCTTCTTTTTTGGCTCCCGCCGACGCCAGGCACTTGCTTTTTCTCCCAGCCCGATTCCAAATCGCCGCCCTACTCTGCCCGTCCGTCTAACTCGCCGCCGGAGGGGCTGCCCCTCGCCCCTCCCTACCCAGTGTCCCAACACAGCAGGCAGCGCCCCTCGAATCCTGCTGGACCGCTGCAGCAGGTGCCGCCCCAAGTTCGTCCTTATCATTGGTCATATTTGGATCATCAATCCTCTTGACAAGTGGGCCAATATCTAGCAAGAAGGAAAAAAATAACATTGTAGATATATATGTATTTTTAGCATACAAGACGTGTGTCATATATGTATCTAATCTCATTAAGGACCTGTTTGGGATTGCTTCGCTCCACGTTTTTCAGCTCTGTTCCACGTTTTTTAGCCAAACGGTTTTAGCTCCACGCACCCAGCTCCAGAAAAAAAGGTGAAGTTGTGAGAGCACCTAAAGAGGTACTCCACAAACTCTAGTTTTTTGTGGAGCTGCTCCACCGTGGAGTTTGCAGAGCAGAGTTTGTGAAGCAGTCCCAAACAGACCCTAAAGTCCTTGAAAATCAGGTGCACTGAGGAACCAAAGAAAAGGTGCTTGGACAAATATGGCCCTTGAGGTCCCTTTAAAGATAAAGGAAAGTCTCATGGGAACTTACTAATGTAACAAGTTTGTATCACTTAGTTTTGTAATTGGAAGTCTTTTTTCCTACACTCAGTGGGCTTTCCTACACTTCACCCATTTACTCATGATCTCTCCTTCTCTCAGTAGGTGAAAAAACATAGAATGATTTGAACTTCTTTCTTCTACTTTGTTGAGCTCCTCCATCATGCATTTTTTGTGTGGTTATAATAAAAGGAAGCTATCTGATGGGGTTTGGGGGCGGGTGAGAGGTATTAGTGTGACAACGTGTTGGATCTCTAGTCTTACTGCTGAGCGATTTGGATGTTACTCTCTAGATGCGGTGATAGGATTGTTAGCTCAGATTGGGTGGTTAATTTGTTTTGTGATGAAGTGGGAGGGAGGGGTTGCTTAGAAGAATAAGGAAACCTCACCTTCTCAATCATGTACGTATGTACATGGGTTTCTTTGGATTTTACTACAACATACGTGTTCAACTTTAATGCTATTCACATTCTTACTTACTCACTCTATCCATGAAAGAATATATTCCTAGAATTCGTGTTTTTTTCAAAAAATAATAATTTTGATTAACTTTATAGAAAAAAATAACATCTATGACATAAAAGAGCACCATATGAAAAATATATTCTATGATATCTAATGATACTAATTTGATATCATAAATTTTAATGTATTTTTATAGAAATTTGGTCAAAGTTTAAAAGGTTTAACTTAAGACAACTCTAAAGAACTATTATTTCAGAGACAGAGAGAGTAATATTTATCCTTGCATTTTTAGAGCATCTCCAAAAGATTATTACACTTGCAAAATCTATGATTATGCCAAGTGAACAAAATGAACATAGAGCACTATTTTTACCTTTCTCCAATAGTTCGCTTCCTAAAACTTGAAAACAGGACGGGATGGGGGGAAATCATAAGCGAGGTGGACTGGGTGGAGAAAACCATAGGAGAGGGGGCATGCGCATGGATAACAAGCATGGAGCGCACGTGCACATGTGACTTATGAGTTGATGGGAGATTTATCAATTGCTTACTCATAGCCATAATTTCTAACTGCATAGCAATCATAAAGTTCATGTGACATTTTTATCATACCAAACAGTATCTAGTGAACAATGGACACAAAATATTACATGATTTTTTTTTGGCAAAGCATAAAGGATTAGAAGAAGAAACACCCAATTTTTTTATCCCCAGTACATAACCATGTGTTGCATGTGACATGATGTTCATAACAAGGCGTGAATTAAATATCTACAGCTTCTCCTTCTCAGCTGATTGTTTATATATTAGTAAAAGAGAAACTACAAATGCACGAAATAGTAGTCGTCTTGAGTTGTACTCATTGTTCGTATAAACGACCGTTTAGCCTGTTTACACATCGTTTAAGTGCTACATAGTGGTACATCGTGTCCATTTAATTAATCAGTTGTTTTGATAGTTTAAACACTCGTTTTGCTCGAATAATGGACTAAACTGCAGGTGACTGACTGATAATTAGCGTTTAGGATAACACTAGTTGTATTAGAGAAGTGCATAATTCCTAATGTTGTATGGTTTTTAGCTCAAGTTTTCATAAAAAATAGACCCAACCATCTTTTTGGCATCCACCGTTGACTTGGCCACCACATCGCCATAGCGCACCGATGCCACGACTTGCCCCAACAAAATGTGTGTAGGTGTGCATCCCGGGAGTACCGCGAGGACTATACGGGTGAGCGTTCCAATTTCACACACCGGGAACTAATAAATCAACCCCCAATCCAAATAGAAATAACAGCTAGCAACATGGAAGAAGGTCCCTAAAGCAAAGACTAGAGAGGCCATGCACAATATGAGTGTGGTGTTCATGTGTGATCGTCATGACATTGCATTATATAGGAGTAATTCTTGTAAAAAAAGGAAAATCAAGAAAAAAATATGAAACATGTAACGTCCCATACGTATGGGACAGATGGATTTGCAAGCAACGGGGGAGCTTACTAATCAGAGGGATCGCGTGGGATGGATTTGCAAGCAACGGGGGAGCTTACCAATCAGAGGGATCGCGTGGGAGTCCATTCTTCTTGTGCGCTTGCCTTGTATATGTGTGACGGGAGGAAAATGTTTTGCAAGCAAATCAGCCCTTGCTACCTGTACCAACAGAGCTCATGAGGCATGACGATTATATAGTACTATATATAGGGGTTGGTCCCATCATATCATATTACACCAAACACAGTTCTATACTATAGAATATTAATCTATCTTCTATCTATCTATATATCTATCTACTACATCTATATTTATATATCTACAGAAAATGAAAGTGTCTATCCGGCAGGACGAATATATCCATATATATCTATATATTTATATATATAACTAAACATTGGCAAATATCATCGTCTCCCTGCAAGACGAATCTATCTATATCTATATCTATATCTATATTATATATATTATATATTATATATTATATATTATATATTATATATTATATATTATATATAATTAGTGTCTAATCGGCAGCAAATTGGTGTGTTGTGTGTTGATTTATATTCAATATATACGTTGACAATGCTAGCTTTTTATATAGTTTTATTCAAACAAACTACATAAGAGTAAATTTATTCTGTGAGCATACACACCATAGTAGTAAAAACATATGAGTTTACTCAATTTTGTATTTGTTGAATTTTAGCTCAATAATGGAATGCATGACCGTAAAAATTATTGTTGGTGGTCAAGCAGGAGCTACTTCTTTTTTATTCCGTTGCACCACACTAGAATAAAATTATGTAGAATGTTTTTATGCAAAAGTCTTTTTATTCCAATGAGCCACGTAACAGTAAAAATTGTATAAGTAGCTGAATGTAACAGACAACCACATAGGAGTAATTGTTTTATTCCAATGAGTCATACATGAGTAAAATTATATGAGATGTTTGAACGTACTGAACATGTAATTGTTTCATTCAAGCAAATATATTTTATTATCCCAATGAAGTAGTAAAATTGTATAACATGTTTAAACACAGCTAAACACAACACAAGGCAACTCGAGCATCCTAAAAATAAAATACCTTTGGGTGGCATTGTATTATATCCGTATTTACCGGCTATAACTCGAGGCAACCAAGCATCGCTAATGTTGTAATCCTTATTAGTTCATTAGATCATAATATGTATAGCTTGTCAAAAAAATGCATAGACATTATTTGATAACTGACGTTAATGCATATCACGTTTTGATGAGGTATTATGACATCCTATACAAAATATAAATCATTATAAAGTCTCCCATAATCAAATACATTATACTACATCCGTTCAGGAAAAAATGCAACTACGGGTTGTGTGCCGGTTAAAGTAATTTGTTTGATCAATTTTTTAATAAATAGTATTTATTTTTATGGCTCCAAATCAATTTATTATGAAAATAAATTTTATAATTAATCTAATGGGTATTTACTTAATATCATAAATATTTAAAAAACTACAATGGGTCAAACTTAAGATAGTAAAATGTGCTACTGTATCACCTTTGTCCTACTCCAACTTCGTCGCTTTTCTGTGGCAAGAGGGTATTCCTTGTTGTCCCAAACTAACCAATTTGGCTCCCTTACCTAGCAAAGCAAGGCTAGCTTGACTTCATTAGGTGATGCAAGGCTAGCTAAGGAACAAAACTAATCCTAGTCTTCCGGGATGATTCTTTTCAAACCTTTGGCTCATGCGAAACACGATGTTCTGCCTCTTCTGCATATTTGCAACATGTGTTGCATCTTGTAAAGATTAAGCTATTGGGCCCATAGGTGTCCAAAGATGATCCTTTAGTGGTGTTTTATTTAAGAAAACGACATGAGTTCTACTAGATATATATTAATGGTAAAGGCTTTGTGTTGGGCGTGCGGGTGTTTAGTGCACCACATGCGTCCACCCTTTCTCCCCTCGTTTTCTTCTTTGGACCTTCGACCTATGACCTCTTACTTCCTTGCCTCTCTCACACCCTCAATTCCTTGGAGATCAAGGTTCCAACGACAACTCAGGTCGTCCTTTGTTGATGAATTGAGCAGATCTAATGGCTTGTTAGTGGCTAGGGTTTTGGGTTAGGGATTTGATTTTTTCGGTTGCTGTAAAAGGGGGGAGGGGGTTTGGGAGGCCAGTGGACCGACGGTGGAGGCAGTCGAGATGGTGACAGGGACACCACTTGTTAGGTGGTGGGGAGGCCGATTAAACGATGCCAGCGGCGGGGAACCAACCGGTGAAGAAGAGGAGGATGATTAGAATTAGCGAGGGCTCAACGGTGTGGATGTGGGTGGAGGTGTGCCATGGGCGTCACCAAAGCCAAATAGGGAGCGGTGGTAGGGGAGTGTGGGAGGTTGAAGATGTAGGGGAGAGATCTGTGCGTGCAGCTACAAGCCTAAACACATTAGCTAAGTCCTTAACTAATACAAAAGGAGGCTGTAAAAAAGTGGGGTCAAAAGACCACTATAATGGTACAACAATAGTTGGTTTCTAGGGATGATTTCTCTCAAACCTTTGGCTCATGCCAAAAATCAAGTTCTTGCATCTTCTTTAATTAGTATAGCACAATAACCAGCGCCCATTACGCTACACAATGTATATGGCCTTATTGTTCACCAAATTTTCTTGATGTACCAATCTACAAAGAGGGCCATCTGCATGTCAATCTATCCTTTGTCCAAGTGATGAACTACTATATATTAGTCTTGTTTTTTTAAATGCCTAGCTCGTTTTTCTGCAATATTAGAAAAGTTATGAACAGTGCAGGTGACGGTCTCCTATAGTCACCATGGCATGCCAAGACAAGTCTTTGGTGTGACCGCTCATGTGAGCATGCAAGGGCCGAGCAATAAGAACTTAGGTTTTAGGAATTTTATCGGATATAAAATTACCCTTAAATATTGTATTTAAATGGGTAGATAATAAATGTAGCACAATAAGTTGTATGATATGATGTTCTGAAGGTTGTAGTTTGGTTGAAATTTTCATCTAACATTAATTTCTTTCTATTTCTTTGAGGATCCGTCACATTTAGCTTTTTAATTTTTCTTCCACCGTTCTCGTTTCATCTACCAGCACAATTATTGACAAGTGGCATTCATGCAAAATCAAATGTCATGTGTATTTTTTTTCTTCATTAAATGGTTATCATTTAAGGTTAGTGACAAGTGGCACACATGCAAAATCATACGTCTACCATCATGACAAGTGGCACACATGCAAAATCACATATCTAGGATTGTGACAAGTGGCACACATGCAAAAATCAGATAAGACACATGTCACTTCTCTTTCATTATTTGATGGTTATAATATACAAGCAATATGACAAGTGTCAAATATGTAAAAATCATTTATGACACCTATAAAATTCTCTTTCTTAAGTAGGTCATTATAAATACATGGAGTTTGTTCAATAAAAATAGCAAACACAAGATTACAAGAGCCATGAGCAACCCTCAAGGAAATGATCACCATGACGATCCTGAAGGTGAGTTTTACTACACTCATAATATTTCTTAGGTGAATAAGGGATATTGTCGCTAGTAGTTTGAGATTTCGTATGTAATCATGTCATTATCGGTAGCTAGATCGGGCTACATAAAGCGCTACCGACAAAGGAACCAGATAGACCGAGATGCCTTTTTTCTTTCTAAAAAGCATTTAAGAAGCATGCAAAGTTGTACCGACAAAATAGCGAGTTAGAACTTATTTGGCCGTTAGTCATTTTCTTGACAACCGATCAAAAAACACATAGTCAGGCCGGGTTTGTTGATATTACATTTGTTTCAATAAATTATTTTTTGCTATAATTTTGGTAAAGCCCTTTTTATACTTGGTTAATATGATAGGAGGTACTCCCTCCATCCCAAATTGTAAGTCATTCCAAGAATCTTGAAGAGTCAAAGTTTCTCAAGTTTGACCAAACTTATATAACAATATAATAATATTTATGATGTCAAATAAGTATCATTAGATTCGTTATCAATTATATTTTCATAGTATACCTATTTGATGTTATAAGTCTTTATAGTTTTGTCTATAATTCTTGGTCAAACTTGAGATGCTTTGACTCTCCAAGATTCTTGGAATGACTTATAATTTGGGATAGAGAGAGTATTTAATATTTTTTTTAATATCTGCAGGATCTAAACTACGTGAAGAATACACCATTCCAAAAAACATCATAACACGTACCATGCGCCAAGTCTTGCCACAAGACTCGAGGGTCACCAGTGGCGCCAAGGAGGTCATGGATGAGTACGTCGTGCAATTCTGTGCGGCTCTCACATGGGCGGCCGTGCAAGAGTGTCATCGAGAGCGGCGCCGGACTATGAGCGCCGATGACCTGATCACTGGCCTTGCTAGGCTTGGATTAGCTGACTACGTGCCGCCGATGACAGAGTTTCTACGCCGGTACCGTGAGAACGTTAACAATGGCACCAGGTCACGCGACCAGCAGGCCGTTGTACCATCGCCGACACCTGTGGCCCACACCGTGGGGGAAGAGGCGACAGCACCACCACCGTCGCTGGATCTGAGTCTGCAGCTGGGCCAGCCATCTGTGCCTGACGTCACGCAGTTGGCACCTTCTACTGACGTGTATGCGTTGTGGTCTGCAGCAGCACTGGCAGTGGCGAGAACCTCGCTTACTGATGACGAAGAAGAAGACGAATGAACTGTACTGTCTGGTCTGCAGTGGCAACTTTGAGTAGGCGGCTTAGCTCTAATAAAGCCATGGATGATGATAATAAACATTTTCTTTAATTTTTTTCGATTCGACTATTAAGGGAATGAGGCATTTCAGTGTCTTTTTTATGCTACCGTTTAAAATGATATGAAGGTGTTTCAGAATAAGATAGATGGCTTTATTTGTGAGCTACAGCTTGTTTGTATGGAAGGAATGGTAACAAAGGAAAACGTTGTTTGGTCTCTCCATCGTTTGCGTGTGACAATATTTTATATTCAGAATAAGTATGGCTCATGTAATCTATAGATACATCCTCTAGTACACTGTGGTGATTGTAAGTTTGTTTAAAAGAGTTGGAATTATCGGGTTTAAATATCTTTTTTCTATATATTTTCTCTCTTTTCCTCTAGTTATTCACATGGAAATGGTGGAATATATTTATCTCCATATATATCTTATCTGCATCTTTTCTCTATCTCTATCCGTATGATGAGAACAATACTAATAGTACAGTCAGCTACTAGCTACAAGGATCTTTTCAATTGGCTCTTCACTATTAATATATATCCACTTGTCTTTTTTATAAATTTTCTTAGTTTTTGTGTCCAATTCGATTGTAAGCTTATAATCCGCTTCTCTTCTTTTTTTTTCTTCATATTAGCATTTAGCTTTTTTACACCCCGTTATTATTTTTGCTCTAATCCACTTCTGTAACTTTTTGATCCGTCCACACATACGTGTGTCTGCTAATCGCTATGAGCTTTTTAATGTGTGCTCCAAAGGAATGTGCCATAGAAATACGACATACTCAACATAAATGATTCATATCTATTTTCTTCGTCCCTACATAACTGTGGTTTTAGGATTTTTTATCATGCGTTTGATTAGATTTGTAGAAAAATATATACAATATTTAAATCTCCAAACAACATTTGTGTCTATCTAATTATATTAATTATATACTATAAATATTAACATTTTTATTTAAATATATTCAAAGTTATTTCTCGACGAGAATGACAGTTATTTAAGAACGGAGCACGTTCCATTGGCCTATATCCATTGTGTCTGCCAATTACGAAAGCAATCGGGCTTCTCCTCCATGAATATGCAAAGGTTTTTTTTTGGGCTTTACGAGAACAACGTGATCACTCCTCATCCACCTATGTCACACGAGGACATCGTTATCGTAGCGATTACAGTTGGGGGCTAAATCCACAGGCCACGCGCGTGAATCCAAAGCGACGGAGCACGGACTGCTTGGATAGATGAGGCTACCTCCTGACTAAACTTTGAATATGTTCACTGTGTATACAAAATTAAATTTTCTATTTTACTATTTTCTGGGATTTACTACAATTTATCAAAGATTCTATCGAAATAAATAAATAAAAAAGGACAAAACTGTCTTTAAAAGAAAAAACAAACGAAAATAGAAAGAGCCTGGCGCTTCGCGCCGTTTTGCATCTCCTCGGCCTGGCCCGGCTACGTATCCCATGGGCCAGACTCTTTTGTATCCAGGAAAGGAAACCGAACAGGCCCACACGTCCGCTTCTCTTCCTTCTCAGTTTCTTTCTTGCGAGGGAGGCTAAAGCCGAGGAAACAAAAACGATCTCGCAAGGCCGGAACACGCTACGCAGCTCCCCGCAAGGCCGCAATCCAGACCACCACCGCTGCCCGCCTCACCTCGCCGCCTAGAGTTTTTGCCGCCGCGGATCTCGCCGTCCCCGCCATGGACGCCTCGCACATGGGCTCCTCCTCCGCCGCCGCCGGCGAGGCGCCGACCACCGGGGAGCACCGGATGGGGACAACCATCGTCGGGGTCTGCTACGAGGGCGGCGTCGTTCTCGGCGCAGATTCGAGGACCAGCACTGGTACGCCCTTTGGCTCCTGTCGATCTGTGCACGCCGCAGGAGATCCTGCCGCGGGTGTGGGTTTAGATTTGGCGCCGGGGATGGCGTTGCGGGCCTAGGTTTTCGCTTGGATTGTTGAGGATTGAGGCGTGTCTGGCGATGTCGGCGGCCGTGATGCGTGCTGTCTCTCTACTTTGGCGGTGTTAGAGTTCATGATTAGTGGCTTTTTTTATAGGGTTCATGATTAGTTTACACTGGCGAGATTGGTCTATTTGTTTCGCTGCTAGTCACTGTTGCGACTTGCGAGATTAGCGGAATTTGGGGACTAGCAGCATCCTATGTTGAGGGGAAGTTGGCTCAGGCTCTCCTCTGCAGTCTTTAATTCTTCAGGTCATTGATTGATGGATGAGTTTTGGCCTTTATTTCTAAGAAAAAGTATAGAATAGTCCAACTCTGAGCTGAGCACTGCATATGATTAAACTAGAACTGACACCCTCTTTTACAGACTTAGGGCCTATTTGGTGTGAAGCTGTTTTGCCAAACACTTTTTCTAAAATAGCTCAGCTTCACCTAGAAATTTGTTCATGACACCAAATATGAGAAGAAACGGGGGAGAGAGCTGAGATAAGCTACTTTTGTCAGCTTCATCCCACTTCATGTCTTTGTGAGAGGGGAAGAAAAACAGCTTCACCCATGAAACTATTTTGAAAATAGGTGTTTGGCAAAAAAAAAAAAAACAGCTCGTGAGCTGTACCAAACAGGCCCTTACAGTTCATATTTTTTTGCCACATTGACCGTCATCATAGTTCTTATGAAAATGTACGCTCAGATGAGTAATCCTTTTGATTGACTTATATCTTCTTATTACTAGAAAACATTGCTCCTTAAATTTGTGAAGAGTCGTACTCGTACTAGTCCAGAAAAATGCTCTTGCTCCTGTTTCCACCAAATAGATTTTGTTATTAAGCTGATGTATTCTTTACTTTTTATTTGGCCAAGCGCTAACATTTTTTTGTTGCTTGCTCCAACTCAGGAATGTATGTAGCCAACCGTGCTTCAGACAAGATTACTCAACTGACAGACAATGTGTATGTCTGTCGCTCTGGATCTGTAAGTGTCATTGTCTTCTAATGTAATTGTTGTATTGTGATGTTTGAGTAGAAACTTTCTTCTCACTTTGTCCCTTTGACAAGTTATATAAATGGGCATTCCTTGACGGTAGATGGCTTATATCTGACTGTTGATCTGAACCAATCAAACAACATACAAGCTAGTAGTTATTTTCATTGCTGTTTTTATACCGCCTTATTTTGTTGTCTTAAACTCTTAATATAAAGTAATTCCTTTGCATGGTGCAAAGATGGCACATTTCTTCTTACAAGTTTTTATTTCACATGTAAAACTCTTGCTATTTTAATATCACAGGCTGCTGATACACAAGTCATTTCGGATTATGTACGTTATTTCCTCCACCAACACACGTAAGTTTGTTCTTCACACACAACCTAACATTAACCTCCCATTTGATAAATTAATATACTGATGAATGATACTTAAGATCTCTTTGATTGATAAATTGATGGTATACAATCACTTGAGATATTTGACATGCAACGTAGATCATGCTAAAGTTACCATCCTGTGCAGAATCCAGCAAGGACAACCAGCTACTGTTAAAGTTTCAGCCAACTTGATTAGGTTGCTAGCTTATCAGAACAAGGTATTTTTCCATAGCATTCCAGCACAGACTGTTAAAACACTCTTTACTTTCCTCATTGATAAGTATCTGGTGTTGGAATTTGATGTTTAACTCTTGATGAACTATAAAAATGAATGTTTGTTATTAATATCCAGAATATGTTGCAAGCTGGCATGATTGTTGGAGGATGGGATAAGTATGAGGGAGGCCAAATTTTCTCGGTCCCTCTTGGTGGAACGATCTTGAAGCAACCATTTGCAATTGGAGGTATAATTTTGCCAATCAATTTGCATTGTCCCTTCTTACAAGTTAGTATTGCAAATTTGCAATGTTACTTTCATTATTTTCTTTGCTGTGAGTCTGTGACATACCTTTCGTCCTCTGGTTAGTGATCTAATAATTATAACACTTACTGTTTGAATGTTCATACTCTAAATCTCGTTATGCAAAAATTTGCTTTGCTATGAAATATGGCCCTTACTATTTTCTTGAGTGTATGCTACATCAGGTATTGTTTTTAACACTTGTTATCTTATCTGTGAATTGCAGGTTCAGGTTCCAGTTACCTATATGCTCTTCTTGATCATGAATGGAAAGAGGGAATGAGCCAGGAAGAGGCAGAGGTATGTCACCAAGTTCCTTCTTACTTGGATCCTGGAATTGAGATATTCTCTCTAGTATCGTAGTTGACTGAAGGTTATTAGTTGTGTAAAGCGAATAGAGTACAAAACTAGCCCCAATTTTCCTAATATGTTTCTAATGTTCATATATGCAGAAATTTGTGGTGAAGGTAGTTTCCCTTGCTATGGCCCGTGATGGTGCTAGTGGAGGTGTTGTCCGTACAGTTACCGTAAGTTCTCTATTTTTGTGTAAATTGTCATGCTTAGTTCCCTTTAGAAATAATTGAAACACAGCAATCACCTAAACTAGTTGGGTCATGGATTGTCTTAGTTGTTTTGGTTTTGGCACTTATATCTAGCATGGTTACTTTTGATAGCTTTCAAAGTGAAACTTAATCAGCTGTAACTGAAAATCATAACGTGTGATTTTTTTTATTAACTCCTTGTGTGGTGCTATACATTTTTCTATCCACTAGAAACATGCATGTGTGTTTGCAACGGGAGATATGGAGATATGGCCACACTCGAGGTTGATAGACATGCATAACTTTAGTAACACCCCTCCGCCACAACTCAAAAGAATTCAACTTAGAAGAGAATGCAACATGCCCGTGTGTTTGCAACGGGAGAGATGGCCACACTCGAGGTTGATAGACATGCATGACTTTAGTAACACCCCTCCGCCACAACTCAAAAGAATTCAACTTAAAAGCGAATGCTACACAAGTGCCTTTGGATTCCTAGTAATTCGCAAAGTTGAATGTTAACAACTTATAAAACCTAGGGCCTTTGGATTCCTAGTAACTTGCAAAGTCGAATGTTAACAACTTATAAAACCTAGGCCGATTTAATTTAGGTTGAGCCTGATCAGACTCCCTCTTGGTCGAGCATAACTGGACTTCTTGACCTATTCAACCCAATAATATAAATTTTGTAACTTGTTTTTTTTTGTCTGATGTAATCTTATATTTATTAATCATTATTATTAGATGAATAGATTTTTTTTTCCCGAATAGTCACTTATTTAACTATTTTCTCAGTTTTCATTTTTTTTAGGTACCTTGCATAAAATTTATGTTCAGTCTGATAGAATGCAGTGACCTGCAAACTGTGTTGGTGTTTTGCCTTGCACACCGGGTTGACGATTCCCTTACAAATGTTTTAGTTGTAGAGATTGATAAAATTGATTGTACCAAAATGAATTAGAACAAAGGTACAAGATTAATTGGAATGCCTTGTCTCAGTGCTGCTAGACTGCTATACCGATTACTCTTCTGTTACTTGATTCATTCACTTACAACATCCACGCAGTGAATTCTATCTATTTTCTCAGTTTTCATTTCTTTTAGGTACCTTGCAAAAAATTTATGTTCAGTCTGATAGAATGCAGTGACCTGCAAACTGTGTTGGTGTTTTGCCTGTACTTATCTCTTACTGCCATTTTGGCATTTCCTATGTTTGCTTGTGTTCTATGTGGCTTAGACCTTTTTTTTAGTTCAAAACAAACTCATTTGGTTATGATGCAGATAAATGCTGATGGCGTGAAGAGGAACTTTTACCCTGGCGACAAGCTACCCCTGTGGCACGACGAGCTGGAGCCCCATAACTCTTTGCTTGATATTCTTGCTGCTGGGAACCCTGATCCCATGGTGCAGTGAATTTGCCCTCCTTTGTGAACTTTTCACTGTATCTGACTTGTTCTTGATTTCGACCGAAGAATTGAAACAGTTCCTGCTGAACTATGTCACACCAGAGAATTTACATATTGTTATCACACCTTAGTAAATTCCTGTTTCGCTGAATGATTGGTGTTTTGAGTTAATGGTTACTGGTTAGCGTGCTACTGCTGTGGTTGTATGTGGAGTAAACGATTTTGTCAGCTGCCTATTCATCATGTATGGTGATGCATCAGTAATGATCCCTCAACACTGCGTATGGCATGCTGGTTCCCACCTCCTAAACTAAAGTGGATTAAAGTTTAGTCATTTTATTAGGAACTAAAGTGCCAAACAATCTGACTAAAAGGTGACTAAAGCACTTTTATTCCACTAATCAATCAAGAGGTACTAAAAAGTGACTAAAATATTTTAGTTCACTTTAGTTTAGGAGGTGGAAACCAAACAACACCTTAGTCGAGATGCATCCATTCTGATGGACGATCAGTTGTTGATGCTCTTTCGCTAGAACGTACGTTAGATTACAACCAAATCAAAGAGCCATGTAGGTAATTTAGTTTAAAGGAGAGTTGTATCAAGGTTAATTAGCTAGTAATATCACGCAGAAGCTACTACCCTGCACTTGTCAACAGGCATATCCCTGAAGCCACCAATTATCTCTTCCCATGCCATCATTACAGTCGAACTTACAGGTAATGTATATGTATACTACACGAAGTTAGTGAAGCATTTGTACAGTGTAAATTCCATTGCGAAATTATTTCCATTTTCCATCATCAGTCAGCACTATGTTTCAATAGGGCCTGGTAGAACGTGCATCCAATAAACACAGCACTTTCCACCCACCCTGTGTTTCAAGTTTTTTCTGTCACGGGATATAGTACATTGGGTTAGGGAGCTTGAAAGAGCGAGCGCTCATGGAAGATCCCAGCAGGTCGCTCCATTGGTCGCCGGAGTTGCCTAGGATTCTGTAACCTTCTTCTTCCATTTCTTTCCTCTTTTCTGATTTGTAGACTGTCGCGGTCTTCTTGCGGTCATCTCCTGCCCTGTATATTGGGAAACACACACATCTCAGGGTTCCAGCATTGAACAAACAACGAACTTTGAAGTATGTACTAAGGTCATAGAAAGTGCGCAGGCGACAAATTTGACCGAGCTTAGAAGATGTCAGGGCTCAGCATTCAACCAAAAGGATTCAAACCGTTAACTAACTGTAGATGTACTTCTGGACAGGGTCATCATCACATTTGGATCTCAAGCACCTAGTCAGAGTTGAGTGCAAAAGAGTAGTAACAAACATGATAATGCTAGTGCATTCTAATATGTCTCTGATCCACAGGGTATGGAGAACACTAGAGAGCAACTAAATTATTCACAAGATCCTTGCTTTTATCAAACTAATAACTAAATGGCAATTTAACAAAGGTAAAACAAGATACTAGCGCACAAGATTGAAGTAGGTACTTCGAATGGTAATGTGCGAGGTATATATACCTGAGTATGAGTTTTTTCCCAATCATGGAACCCCTGGTTGTTGAGGTTCTCTACCGTGACGCCTCGGTGCCCCTCGCTTCTTCCCGTGAGTAGGAACGTCTTGAATCCCAGCTCGCGAACCTCGTTGTACAGCTTCAAGGCGGAGGGGATGGCGGCCGCCTCGCCCCTCTCGACCCACTCGTTAAACTTGTGGTGGTCGAACAACTCCGCCCTGCGGTTTAAATTACAAAAATCAAGCACGCCATGTGAGACCACTTTTTTAAAAAATATAAAAATAAAAATTGCTGTTTCGTGCGTACTGCAAGTTTTTCCCCTTTTTTTCGTACGACGTACCGAAACGCGGAATTGAATGCGCAGCGTGATCGATACCAAACAAACAAATGGGCGGATTTCGTGACTAAATTTCTGCCATTTTTGGACGCGATCGAGAGCGTGAGGTGGAAACGGACACGGACGGAGGAGAGCTCACCCGTAGCCGTGCTCGGCGTAGTAAGGGAGGTTAGAGAGCAGCGTCTCATCGACATCGAACACCCAAGCATCGCGTCCGTCGGTCGCGGCGGCGGCTTCGCGGGCGAAGGCGGAGGACTCCCGCGCCACGAGGTCGAGGTCGGAGCGGTAGGCAACACCCGTGACGTAGTCCCGCACGTGGGGCGCGCACTCGGGCGGCACCACCTTCCACGGCGCGAGGTTGTTAGCCTCCGCCGCGAGCCTCCAGCTGGCGCAGCGCACGTCCGGCGGCACGGCGTCGGCGTCTGGCTCGTCCGCGGCGGCCCGCTCCGACGGGAGCTGGATCACGAGCGGGCGCGGCAGGAGGTGCTGCGCGTCCGCGTCCACCGCCGCCGCCGCGAACAGGCCCTGTGCCGCTGGTAACAAGTCCGCGTCTACTGCCGTGGCGAATGCTTCGACGGCGAGGGCTTTGGCCGTGGCGAGCTTGAGGAAAAGGAGGAGCAGCGTGACGAGCAGGTGGGCGACGCGGTTTCCGCCGCGCGCCATGGCCCCCGGCTTGCTGTCACCGCGCGGGGCCGGGTCGTCGTGGGAGCCCCCCGGCGTTGGGGAGCGAGCGAGCAGGCAGGCGGGCGGGGGCTGGGAAGGCGTGCGGCGGGGGCGATAAGGGCGGTAAATAGACAGGGGAATGCGTGTGGCTCCCGGCGACTTCGGGAGGGGAGCGGGCAATGGCCCGTGGAGACGGCCACGGGTTAAATAGGGTGTAGAGGGGCGGAGGAAGGAGGCGCACGAGGGAGGGAGGGACGGAGGCGTCGTCTTCTCTTTTCGTCGTGCTTGGGAAAGCAAGCAAAAGAAGGAAACGGTAAAGGCCTGCCGCTGCCGCCTGCGGCTGCGGGTCGGAGAAGAAGAGAAGAGGAGACGCGGGTCGGAGAAGAATCTGAAGGAGGGGATTCTTCGTGCCGAGGCAACAGCGTGGGGTCGGGTTGGGACGGTGGTGACGTGCCCGCTACTCATTGGTTGTGTGTGCTGGTACGGTGGGCAACACAAGTCGGGGGCCTGTCTTGGTCGGTGCAGACGATCGCGCCTTGGAGAAATAAAGATGGATATATATAATATATAAATATCTATCCTAACTAATCTCTACCACCGTAGAAGACTAGGAATAGAAATCAAGAATTTTATGATAAGTAAAAATACAATATAGAAAGGACGAGATCCGTAGCCACGGTAATCCAACAACCATACATCTCATCGCATCGTGAAACAAACAAAAGTAAGCTGAGCCAGCAGCAACTTTTGCATCCAGCAAAGCCAAAGAAGCAATGGTGAAGCCGGCTGGGAAGAAGAAGGAGGCGGCGGCGGCGGCGACCATGACGGCGACGACGACGAGCAAGGGCAAGCAGCGCATCAAAATCGAATACATCGAGGACAATGAGAAACGGCAGGTGACGTTCTCGAAGCGCAAGGGCGGGATTCTGAAGAAGGCGTCGGAGCTACACCTGCTCTGCGGCGCGCACGTCGCAATCGTCATCTTCTCCCAGAGACACGACGCATCTTCTCCGGGCGGTGGCGGCGGCAGAGGCTCCTCCTCCTCCACCACCAACAGGCGCAGGGGCGGCAACGTGTTCGCGATGGGCTCCCCCGTCCGTGGACCACGTGATGAGCCGCCTCGCCGTCGCCGGCGGCCACCGCGCCGCGCTCGAGGAGGAGGAGGACACCGTCGGACACGGGCGCGAGGGGGCTGAGGCGACCGCGCGGAGGAGGGACGAGGCTAGGGAGCTCGTGGACGCGGTGGTCGGTGGATAACGACCACGCCGTTGACCTGATTTGTGGTATTCATTCGTCTGTCCTTTCTTTTTTGAGAAAATTGTTCCTCTGTCCTGGTGGTCTTGCGAATTGCGATTCGCCCGGACAAAAGCAAGGCCGTGGCCGTGGCCGTGCTTGTGTTTAAAGCTGACCGCCTCATCGGCAGCGTGCTAGGCCGGCTCGTGCAGTCGTGCAACACTCCAAATTCCACGACCGTTACGACATGCACAATGATAGAGATGCAAATCATTCTATTCTTGTGCACTTCGGCTGCCACGGCCTATATTATGTACTCTCTCCATACTCACGGTTTTTAAACTGCAATTTTAAGAGCATCTCCAGATTTAGTTGTTCTCTAAAATAGATAATACTAGAGTAATCCAACAACATCTGTAAAATAAAGAAGTTGGATGGCTAGTGAGATAGGCTATCCAAAAACAGAGAGCAAATAAAGTGAGATAGAGAGCTACTAAATTTAGAGAGTCATATATAGAGTCTGTTGGAGACGATTTTCCTTTGAGAATAGCTAAATTTAGATTAAGAAAACGATTTGGCTAATCTTTTGGAGGTGCTCTAAGTAATTATTTTAAAAAATATATATTTAATAAATATAATATATGTATATTTTTATGAAAGTATTTTCAAGACAAATCTATTGATATAATTTTCATTTTTCCAAACTCAATAATTTAAAAGTTATTCATGATTTATATTCCCAAAATGTTTGACTTAATATTTTTCAAATCGACAACTAATATGGATACAGAGGGAGTACTCCATTACTTACAAATTATGAGCCATCCTAACTTTTATAGCTATATAAAAGTTATATCTAATAAATATATATAAAAAATTCATAACAATTTAAGAATAGGAGTACTATTTA
This sequence comes from Microstegium vimineum, assembly GCA_022036555.1. Lineage (NCBI taxonomy): Eukaryota > Viridiplantae > Streptophyta > Magnoliopsida > Poales > Poaceae > Microstegium > Microstegium vimineum. Next base: position 47,685,055 of record CM039125.1, read on the forward strand.
TCTATCTATCTACCTATCTATCTTAACATAAATTGTGTGCACACCACATACTATTTGTCTATCTTAAAAAAGTCATAACATATTTTGTTAATCTATATCTATCTATCTATTCATTATATTAAAATTTTGATAAATACCTCTTATCTCATCTAAAAGGTCACTATTAAACTTTATATCTTATCTCCAGGGTGTGTTTCTATATCTATCTATTTATTTTTATATATTTAAAAAAGACAAAAGAATTGATAAATATCTCTCACCTAAAAAATCATTGTCCATTTTAGGCTTGTTTGGTTACTTGTATTACCTTGGCTGGCTCGCATGAGTCGTTGAACCAAGCTCAGTTAAACCAGGTTGAATTCATACAAGTTCGTTTGTTTGGTTGTTCATATTTAGCCATCCTGGTTGAATATAGATACGGTACGGTGTTTGGCTGCCCTTATGAGAATATATCAGTTCATTTATTAAGTACTTAGTTCAATACCATTCGAATCCATAGTTATAACAATCCAATCATGGTTCTCAAGAATTAAGAGAATTTCAAAAGTAACCTAATAATAGAATGGAAAACACTTTCTATATTATAGTTTTAACTCATGAGATCCAAACATGCCATAAGAAAGAAGAATTCGGCAAAAGGAAATGATAAGGAATCAAATGCTCACGCTAGTTACGTATCTGGACTACGAACAACTGAACATGAATTATTTCGATCAAAAAGAAAATTAAAACAGTACACTGTCTCAGATGAAAAGATGATTTTATATGCAATAAATACATGCTAACTCTACAGGTTCTGAACATAACCATCACATAAGCAAATAAGCTGATTCATTGCTTCTCAGGTACCAAAACAGCAGCCTAGTACTAACTAATCTTCTTCGAAATACTTTTCCTCTGCGTCATAGTTGGCTTCTCTGGACCAATGATCATCAAGCATCTCATCATTATCGATCTGAGAATAGTTCATATGCTCAGTGTCTTCACCGGACATGAACTTTTGTTGCATCACATATGTGAACTGCTCCAGCTGATCCTGCATTTCTTCAAAGGATAACGTCTGGTTGGAAGTCGTTGCAGCAGAGCCTCCCCCATTGTTGGACTCCATTGGTGCAGCCTCATTTGCAACCACCTGCCATAATGTAAAGCAAGAAACTCATCTCCTGCGAGGGCAGTGCATCAAAAGGAAGAATCACACTGTGATGAAGTTCAATCAAAAAAAAATCTGAGGCACTCCTGACTTCTGTGTAGGTGAAATAATAAATGGTGCAAGCGAGATATCGTAGAGATCCCAACACTAATATGGAGCACACATCAAATATGTGGTTTTAATTGTGAATTAGCATGGACCAAGTCTCTACATCACCAGAACAGTGTGATCTGAACCTGTGCCTTCAACGTGTACCATTTCATAGCCTACATACTTACACTAAAACATGAAAGTGGATCTGAACCTGTGCTCTCAGGAAATTGTTTTCCATGCACACGAAAGATTAAACCATCTTATATGTTTGCTTCAAGCCAGAGAGACAACACCATTGCACAAAATTATAGTTACCGCAGAATTCAGGGAAAAAAAGAATTGAGGTGGGCGTTTGGATCACAAAACGAGAGGCTAAAGAAAGAATGTGTGAATTGGATCTCAAGCACCTAGTCAGAGTTGAGTGCAAAAGAGTAGTAACAAACATGATAATGCTAGTGCATTCTAATATGTCTCTGATCCACAGGGTATGGAGAACACTAGAGAGCAACTAAATTATTCACAAGATCCTTGCTTTTATCAAACTAATAACTAAATGGCAATTTAACAAAGGTAAAACAAGATACTAGCGCACAAGATTGAAGTAGGTACTTCGAATGGTAATGTGCGAGGTATATATACCTGAGTATGAGTTTTTCCCAATCATGGAACCCCTGGTTGTTGAGGTTCTCTACCGTGACGCCTCGGTGCCCCTCGCTTCTTCCCGTGAGTAGGAACGTCTTGAATCCCAGCTCGCGAACCTCGTTGTACAGCTTCAAGGCGGAGGGGATGGCGGCCGCCTCGCCCCTCTCGACCCACTCGTTAAACTTGTGGTGGTCGAACAACTCCGCCCTGCGGTTTAAATTACAAAAATCAAGCACGCCATGTGAGACCACTTTTTTAAAAAATATAAAAATAAAAATTGCTGTTTCGTGCGTACTGCAAGTTTTTCCCCTTTTTTTCGTACGACGTACCGAAACGCGGAATTGAATGCGCAGCGTGATCGATACCAAACAAACAAATGGGCGGATTTCGTGACTAAATTTCTGCCATTTTTGGACGCGATCGAGAGCGTGAGGTGGAAACGGACACGGACGGAGGAGAGCTCACCCGTAGCCGTGCTCGGCGTAGTAAGGGAGGTTAGAGAGCAGCGTCTCATCGACATCGAACACCCAAGCATCGCGTCCGTCGGTCGCGGCGGCGGCTTCGCGGGCGAAGGCGGAGGACTCCCGCGCCACGAGGTCGAGGTCGGAGCGGTAGGCAACACCCGTGACGTAGTCCCGCACGTGGGGCGCGCACTCGGGCGGCACCACCTTCCACGGCGCGAGGTTGTTAGCCTCCGCCGCGAGCCTCCAGCTGGCGCAGCGCACGTCCGGCGGCACGGCGTCGGCGTCTGGCTCGTCCGCGGCGGCCCGCTCCGACGGGAGCTGGATCACGAGCGGGCGCGGCAGGAGGTGCTGCGCGTCCGCGTCCACCGCCGCCGCCGCGAACAGGCCCTGTGCCGCTGGTAACAAGTCCGCGTCTACTGCCGTGGCGAATGCTTCGACGGCGAGGGCTTTGGCCGTGGCGAGCTTGAGGAAAAGGAGGAGCAGCGTGACGAGCAGGTGGGCGACGCGGTTTCCGCCGCGCGCCATGGCCCCCGGCTTGCTGTCACCGCGCGGGGCCGGGTCGTCGTGGGAGCCCCCCGGCGTTGGGGAGCGAGCGAGCAGGCAGGCGGGCGGGGGCTGGGAAGCGTGCGGCGGGGGCGATAAGGGCGGTAAATAGACAGGGGAATGCGTGTGGCTCCCGGCGACTTCGGAGGGGAGCGGGCAATGGCCCGTGGAGACGGCCACGGGTTAAATAGGGTGTAGAGGGGCGGAGGAAGGAGGCGCACGAGGGAGGGAGGGACGGAGGCGTCGTCTTCTCTTTTCGTCGTGCTTGGGAAAGCAAGCAAAAGAAGGAAACGGTAAAGGCCTGCCGCTGCCGCCTGCGGCTGCGGGTCGGAGAAGAAGAGAAGAGGAGACGCGGGTCGGAGAAGAATCTGAAGGAGGGGATTCTTCGTGCCGAGGCAACAGCGTGGGGTCGGGTTGGGACGGTGGTGACGTGCCCGCTACTCATTGGTTGTGTGTGCTGGTACGGTGGGCAACACAAGTCGGGGGCCTGTCTTGGTCGGTGCAGACGATCGCGCCTTGGAGAAATAAAGATGGATATATATATATATAAATATCTATCCTAACTAATCTCTACCACCGTAGAAGACTAGGAATAGAAATCAAGAATTTTATGATAAGTAAAAATACAATATAGAAAGGACGAGATCCGTAGCCACGGTAATCCAACAACCATACATCTCATCGCATCGTGAAACAAACAAAAGTAAGCTGAGCCAGCAGCAACTTTTGCATCCAGCAAAGCCAAAGAAGCAATGGTGAAGCCGGCTGGGAAGAAGAAGGAGGCGGCGGCGGCGGCGACCATGACGGCGACGACGACGAGCAAGGGCAAGCAGCGCATCAAAATCGAATACATCGAGGACAATGAGAAACGGCAGGTGACGTTCTCGAAGCGCAAGGGCGGGATTCTGAAGAAGGCGTCGGAGCTACACCTGCTCTGCGGCGCGCACGTCGCAATCGTCATCTTCTCCCAGAGACACGACGCATCTTCTCCGGGCGGTGGCGGCGGCAGAGGCTCCTCCTCCTCCACCACCAACAGGCGCAGGGGCGGCAACGTGTTCGCGATGGGCTCCCCCGTCCGTGGACCACGTGATGAGCCGCCTCGCCGTCGCCGGCGGCCACCGCGCCGCGCTCGAGGAGGAGGAGGACACCGTCGGACACGGGCGCGAGGGGGCTGAGGCGACCGCGCGGAGGAGGGACGAGGCTAGGGAGCTCGTGGACGCGGTGGTCGGTGGATAACGACCACGCCGTTGACCTGATTTGTGGTATTCATTCGTCTGTCCTTTCTTTTTTGAGAAAATTGTTCCTCTGTCCTGGTGGTCTTGCGAATTGCGATTCGCCCGGACAAAAGCAAGGCCGTGGCCGTGGCCGTGCTTGTGTTTAAAGCTGACCGCCTCATCGGCAGCGTGCTAGGCCGGCTCGTGCAGTCGTGCAACACTCCAAATTCCACGACCGTTACGACATGCACAATGATAGAGATGCAAATCATTCTATTCTTGTGCACTTCGGCTGCCACGGCCTATATTATGTACTCTCTCCATACTCACGGTTTTTAAACTGCAATTTTAAGAGCATCTCCAGATTTAGTTGTTCTCTAAAATAGATAATACTAGAGTAATCCAACAACATCTGTAAAATAAAGAAGTTGGATGGCTAGTGAGATAGGCTATCCAAAAACAGAGAGCAAATAAAGTGAGATAGAGAGCTACTAAATTTAGAGAGTCATATATAGAGTCTGTTGGAGACGATTTTCCTTTGAGAATAGCTAAATTTAGATTAAGAAAACGATTTGGCTAATCTTTTGGAGGTGCTCTAAGTAATTATTTTAAAAAATATATATTTAATAAATATAATATATGTATATTTTTATGAAAGTATTTTCAAGACAAATCTATTGATATAATTTTCATTTTTCCAAACTCAATAATTTAAAAGTTATTCATGATTTATATTCCCAAAATGTTTGACTTAATATTTTTCAAATCGACAACTAATATGGATACAGAGGGAGTACTCCATTACTTACAAATTATGAGCCATCCTAACTTTTATAGCTATATAAAAGTTATATCTAATAAATATATATAAAAAATTCATAACAATTTAAGAATAGGAGTACTATTTATCTATCTATCTACCTATCTATCTTAACATAAATTGTGTGCACACCACATACTATTTGTCTATCTTAAAAAAGTCATAACATATTTTGTTAATCTATATCTATCTATCTATTCATTATATTAAAATTTTGATAAATACCTCTTATCTCATCTAAAAGGTCACTATTAAACTTTATATCTTATCTCCAGGGTGTGTTTCTATATCTATCTATTTATTTTTATATATTTAAAAAAGACAAAAGAATTGATAAATATCTCTCACCTAAAAAATCATTGTCCATTTTAGGCTTGTTTGGTTACTTGTATTACCTTGGCTGGCTCGCATGAGTCGTTGAACCAAGCTCAGTTAAACCAGGTTGAATTCATACAAGTTCGTTTGTTTGGTTGTTCATATTTAGCCATCCTGGTTGAATATAGATACGGTACGGTGTTTGGCTGCCCTTATGAGAATATATCAGTTCATTTATTAAGTACTTAGTTCAATACCATTCGAATCCATAGTTATAACAATCCAATCATGGTTCTCAAGAATTAAGAGAATTTCAAAAGTAACCTAATAATAGAATGGAAAACACTTTCTATATTATAGTTTTAACTCATGAGATCCAAACATGCCATAAGAAAGAAGAATTCGGCAAAAGGAAATGATAAGGAATCAAATGCTCACGCTAGTTACGTATCTGGACTACGAACAACTGAACATGAATTATTTCGATCAAAAAGAAAATTAAAACAGTACACTGTCTCAGATGAAAAGATGATTTTATATGCAATAAATACATGCTAACTCTACAGGTTCTGAACATAACCATCACATAAGCAAATAAGCTGATTCATTGCTTCTCAGGTACCAAAACAGCAGCCTAGTACTAACTAATCTTCTTCGAAATACTTTTCCTCTGCGTCATAGTTGGCTTCTCTGGACCAATGATCATCAAGCATCTCATCATTATCGATCTGAGAATAGTTCATATGCTCAGTGTCTTCACCGGACATGAACTTTTGTTGCATCACATATGTGAACTGCTCCAGCTGATCCTGCATTTCTTCAAAGGATAACGTCTGGTTGGAAGTCGTTGCAGCAGAGCCTCCCCCATTGTTGGACTCCATTGGTGCAGCCTCATTTGCAACCACCTGCCATAATGTAAAGCAAGAAACTCATCTCCTGCGAGGGCAGTGCATCAAAAGGAAGAATCACACTGTGATGAAGTTCAATCAAAAAAAAATCTGAGGCACTCCTGACTTCTGTGTAGGTGAAATAATAAATGGTGCAAGCGAGATATCGTAGAGATCCCAACACTAATATGGAGCACACATCAAATATGTGGTTTTAATTGTGAATTAGCATGGACCAAGTCTCTACATCACCAGAACAGTGTGATCTGAACCTGTGCCTTCAACGTGTACCATTTCATAGCCTACATACTTACACTAAAACATGAAAGTGGATCTGAACCTGTGCTCTCAGGAAATTGTTTTCCATGCACACGAAAGATTAAACCATCTTATATGTTTGCTTCAAGCCAGAGAGACAACACCATTGCACAAAATTATAGTTACCGCAGAATTCAGGGAAAAAAAGAATTGAGGTGGGCGTTTGGATCACAAAACGAGAGGCTAAAGAAAGAATGTGTGAATTATCTTCCAGCACAAAAACTGGATATGTAAGTTTCTTACAGAAACACTTTTTCCATGTAGAACAAGAGCAGAACAACTAGCAGTGTAGAAATTTCATGTTTTCATACCCAGGTTCAAAAAAAAATAAAAAAATACTGCCAGGTTATTCACTTCCTTCTCTACCACATGACAGACATGACATCTAGTGGTATAACCAGCTCTCAGGTACATGCTGGCTTCTGTTTCAAAAAAATTCAGAGCAACCTGCCTCTACAAACAATACATCACCATCATTCATTGGAACAATAAATCATTGTTACCACATGATCCCTTCATTCCAAATTGTAAGTCGTTCAGGATTTTCTATATATATAACTTATACTACGTATCTATACATAACATATGTGTAGGTGTGTAACAAATTCATGTACCTAGCCAGAGCCAAAACGACTTACAATTTGAAATGGAGGGAGTATAATTGACGGTGTGAAAAGTTAAAGCCATTGATCTAAGCATGATAAGAGATATATTAAAAAAATCATCCATAACTTGCACCTCGGTGTGGTGCATAGTAGCATCTCTAAATTAGGTATTTTTTTCAAATCTGAGTACTCCACTAGTCCAAAATTGCAAACAAAAACTATTGTCTAAATCTACACATCATTATTGTGAAGTTAGACGATGGTTGGTTGATAGATTGTCTGTCTTCGACATGAGTACTAGCTCCTAGATGAAAGTTAGCAGTAAACTGTTGTGCATCCTTTACTTCAAATTAATGTACACAAGCATGTGAGTCACTGAATCAGCTGCAAACAATTTACAGCACGAATAATGAAAGCAAAATAAAGACAGCAAATGTAGACAATAATCGTACAAACAAACCTCAGTCGCAATGGGCTTCTCGACCTCTGTCCCCTTTTCCTTCATCCCGTCTTCTTCCTCCTCTTCTTCCTCTTCCTCTTCCTCCTCTTCTTCCTGCTCCTCCATGGTCTCCTCAGCGCCACCACCCACCCACTCGCTGGGATCGACCCCTCTCCTAATCTGCTCCCCGCGGATCTTCTCCACGATGACCGCATCCTCCGCGCGGCGCATGAGCGTCTCGGACCACCTCTCCCCGGGCCGTGCCATGGCCCTGCCGAGCGGGTCCTGGAACCTCCCGAGGTACTCGTGGTGCAGGTAGGGCTCCCGCTCCCGCATGGCGTCCTCGGAGAAGTAGTCCCCCTCGCGGACGAGGCGGTCGAGGAACGCGCGGCGCCGGTTCCGCACCTGCGACGCGGGCGGGGGAGCCCCCGCGGCGGCGGCGCGCAGACGGCGGAGGTGCCAGTCGACCTCGTAGTCATCGCTGAGCGCGTCGAAGGCGGCGAGATCGTCGGCGGATAGCGCCGCGCCGTACCGCTCCAGGAAGAGCGGCGCGTCGCGGGCGAGGAGGGAGCAGAGCTCCGCCCTGCGCCGCGGCGGGGAGGGAGGGGGAGCGGGTGCGGGTGCGGCCCCGGTGCCGGTGGGGGACGGGCCGAGGAAGGAGGACGGGAAGTAGAGGTCCTCGACGGCGGAGAGGCGAGTGGCGATGCGGTCCATCGCCGATGGCTCCATGGCTGCTGCTGCTGCCGTTCCGTGCTGCGTGCGTGGCGTCACGTCCTGCGGGCGGCGAGCTCAGGGTTTGCCTCGCCGGTGTGGCGGTGGGCGGGCTCTAGATTGGGCCTGGGTATGACATGGGCTTCGGGCTTCGGCATCATGGGTGGTGAAACTGTGACGATAGGTTCAAGGTCGGTTACTCTGACGTGGGCCGATGGCCGAAATGAGATGAGTACTTTGTTAGGATCTTCTCCACGATGACCGCATCCTTCATTAGGCCTTTGTTATTTGGGCCAGGTAAAGTACTTTTGACTTCTCTGATAACTTTTGTCATATCATAAAAATGTATAGACACGTGTCGTTTATTCACGGCTGGTGTCCACGGCTGCTTTATTGGGACCGTCTTCCCTGACTTTTTTTTCTTCTCTATATAATTCGTTTTTGAACCAACCACGTCTGTGGACATGCACAATATGGCCCACTAAGAATGCGTTTGGTTGGAGGACTAAGTTATATATGATGTAATGATTCATGAATACAGGGATCAGGATATCCATGATGTATGTTTGGTTGGAAGAATATCCGTTGGATCGGGGGAACGGGAGGGTGAGATGAAGCATGAGCGTGGAGCAGCTGATCCGTGATATTTTGGGGGGCCAACAAATACAGCATATTCCTTTTTGGTACCATTCAATTCCATCCGGTCCTTCAACCAAACACTACTCATCCATGAATGATCTCATCCAATCCCATTCAATTCAGCAAACCAAACGCACCATAAGATGATTTCAAGGTTCATGAAGAAGCATAACACAAGTTCTTTTGGCATTTTCAATCAACAAAGAAGCTAGCTAGCTCACTAGTTTCTAAAAAAAACTAGATAGCTCACTATTATTTTTAGGGAAACAAGTTCTATTAAAAGTGTCGTTTTTTATTTTTATATTTCTTGTTTGATCGTTCATCTTATTTAAAAAAATTATATAATAATTATTTATTTTGTTATGACTTATTTTATCATTAAAAATACTTTAATAATGATTTATTTATATATTATTTGTGTAAAATATCTTATTAAGATGAACATACAAACAAGAAGTCTAAAAATAAACAATGACACTTTTAATAGGATGAGGGAGTAGGTCACTATTTTTCATCGGGACGGTTTGTGACTTTGCCTAGTTGTGATGAATCATATTTCCTCCATCCTAAATTATAAGTCATTTCAACAATCTTAGAGAGTCAAAGTATCTTAAATTTAACTAAATTAATATGATAATATAATAATATTTATGATGTTAACTAAATATCATTATTTTTTTATAATATATCTATTTAATTGATATGTTTGATTCTTTAATATTTTTAAAATAAAATAATTTGGGATGGATTCATGGAGAGACTACCTTTTGTTTTGGCGGTGAGAGGTGCACTAGGCATAGTGTTATTGTAAGGAACGACGACGACCTTGCATTGCCACTGGGTGCACGCCAAGACTGGTCTGGCCGGTGGCCGCCGTCCGGGACACGGTCCAACACAGATGTAGTGTTCAATCATTCCAACTCAAGAACCATATATACCGGACCGGATGAATACAAAATTAAAATACATGGTATATATGAATTTTAAAAAACTCTAAAATATTGATTTGTTTAGATGATCATGTTTGATGATGATTTGTACAGCTGCCAACTGATATAATTTTATAGTGAGTTAAAAATAATATATAACAATTGAGAAGTTAAATTAATTAGTTCATCAAGCGAACAGGGCGAACATGTTCGTGTTGTTATAATGTACGTGTATGTTTGCCATATTCACACACGCTGGAAAAGAAAAAGGGAAATCTATCCTAACCGTGTGACCTGTCTAACACTTAGGTCCCTATTAGTGCATGTTTGGATGCACTATGCAAGTGCTTGATTGAATACCCACATAGTCAGTATTCTATTGTTATGAATTGCTTCTCTCGTAATATAAAACACGCAAGGCTTTTACGTGATCACACTACCAAAATCTAAAACTTCTCTTAGTGAAGTGGAGTTTTCCTAGTGTTTTTCTATTTAAAATTTAGTACAAATTTTCCCTAGTAAATGTCTTCTAGTAAGAATTCCCATATGTTATGACTAGTGGTAGTGTTTTACTACTAATTAAAAACATTAGGAGAAGTCCAACTTTTTGGTAGTGTCAAGAAATGTTTTTAGCTAACTAAATTTAGCTACCATACATCCAAACAGGCTAGCTAAAACTTTAGCTAAAGCGTAGCTGGTTTTAGCTACTTTAACCTATCTAATGCTAGCTAAAATTTAGTTGAATCTATTAGCTGGTGCATCAAAACACCTAACTAAAGTTTAGCTAGGAGATTTTTTAGCGGGTAAAATTTAACTCTAAAATTTAATTAGCTAAATTTTAGTTGTGTTTTCCAAATAGTACATTAATCCATTTGCAAGCAGAGGCACGCGTGTACTGTCCTACGAGAGTGGCAGGACATTTCTAGCTGCCTCCAAGATCATTGTGGACATGGAGTCAAAGTCGACCACAGTCAACCTCAAGCTGTCAAGCACTAGATCGAGCTCTTAAAAAGTTGATCTATATATCGTGCGTGTAAAAAGCAGTCAAGGCGCACGACTACTGACTTCTTAGTGTACGACTATACTGCGACTTTGTAGTGACCTCAAAGACTGACGACTATACCGACGCATGGGTCAATTTAAGCAAGCAGGGTAACCACACTTGTCCTGGCGATCTGTTCAGGCATAAATAGACTGGGCTGCTCGACCAAGGAGCTGCTGCAATCTTTGAGGCTATATCAAAATGACCGTTCGCTCGCTCCATGGTCTCCAACTCCAAGGAGAAGGAGCTGCTGTAATCTTCTTGATCCTTCTCGTGACACAGTCCTGGTCCTCTGTTCATGGCCATGGCGGAAGCTGGGCGGCCTCGCCAGGCGGGGGCTGCCTTGCAACTGAGCGGGAGGCACTCATCTCCTTCAAGAGAAGCTTCATAGACCCTGCTGGTCGTCTCTCATCATGGCGAGGAGGAGAAGACTGCTGCCAATGGAAGGGAGTCCGGTGCGACAACCGAACCGGCCACGTCGTCACCCTGGACCTCCACTCCTTCGGCCACCTCTACGATTCTGAAGCAATCAAGCTGCGAGGCAAGATGAGCTCTTCCATTGCCGCCTTACGCCATCTGAGGTACCTGGATCTCAGCTTCATTGACTTCAACTACACAAGAATACCGTTGTTTCTAGGTACCCTCAGCAACCTAAGGTATCTCAAGCTGTCAAATACCTATTTCCAAGGGGGTGTGCCTCCACAGCTTGGCAACCTCTCTCACTATCAGTACCTTGATCTCAGCTATGGCCCTGCAGACATTCCAGATCTCTCATGGCTGCCACGCCTCTCGTCACTGAATACTCTCGGTATGAGCGGCGTTGATCTTAGTTCTATAGGAGATTGGGCGCACAAGGTGAACATGATGCCTGCTCTCAAAACCCTATCCCTCTCTGGCTGTTACCTTAGCACTACAGTCTCCACTCTAAACCCTTTGAACCTCACGCATCTTCAGGTCCTTGATTTGTCATTCAATGAATTTAACTCTTTCCTCCGTCACAACTGGTTTTGGGATGTCACTACCATCAAGGAGCTTGTTCTCAGTTACTGTGGATGGTATGGATCCGTCCCCGATGCGCTAGGAAACATGTCCTCCCTTGAGGTCTTACGTTTGGACAACAATGAACAATTGGGTATCATACCAACAACCTTAGAAAATCTATGTAATTTGCAACTGCTGGATTTAAGAAATACCAACTTCAATGGTGACATGAAGGACATGGGGAGATTGCCAGAGTGTTCACGGAACAAGTTGCGCAAGCTAGACTTGCATAGTGCTAATATGATCGGGCGGCTGCCAGTTTGGATTGGAAATCTAACCAATCTCGACTACCTTGACCTCTCTGAAAACATGCTGGTTGGTTCTGTACCTTCTGGAATAGGAAACCTGACAAGTTTAAGTTTCCTCGACCTTTCTCAGAACATGCTAAATGGTTCTATACCTCCTGGGATAGGAAACATAAAGAATCTAAATCATCTTGACCTTTCTCGTAATAAGCTGATTGGTGATGTGCCTAATGGGATTGGATCACTTAGTAATTTGACTTACTTGAGCCTTGGTTTGAATAACTTCAGCGGTGTGCTTTCAGAAGAGTTTTTTGCAAGTCTGGCAAAGCTTGAGTATCTAAACCTTTCACAGAACTCATTGAAATTGAATTTTGCTCAAGATTGGGTTCCGCCGTTTAGATTGGTGGAAGCATATTTAGGGTCATGTGACACGGGGCCTCAGTTTCCTGCATGGTTGAAATGGCAAGTTGGCATGCGCCAACTCGATATTTCAAACAGTAGGATAAATGATGTTTTGCCACCATGGTTCTGGGATGTTTTTTCTAACGCCTCCAGCTTGGACTTGTCAGAAAATCAACTTAGCGGCACACTACCAACAAAATTAGAGCTGCCATCAATTGGAGGTATGGATCTCTCCAAAAATTCTTTGTCAGGACAGCTACCTGTAAATCTCTTGGCTCCTTGCCTAAGGAGCTTGCTTCTTTACAACAACAATTTCACAGGCACTATTCCCTCATATGTATGCTATGGTTTCTTAGAAATAAACCTATCAAATAATCAACTAACTGGGGATTCTCCACAATGTCCAGGGGACAACTCTTTACTAGAAATGGTAGACTTGAAATATAACAATCTTTTTGGTGAATTCCCTCGTTTCCTTCAAAATGCTGGGGGTTTAACATTCCTTGACCTTTCACATAATAAGTTCACTGGAAGTATGCCAACATGGATTGCAGAGCAGATGCCTGGCCTAGAGGTGTTGATACTAAGATCGAATATGTTTTATGGTCCGCTTCCTAAGCAGTTAACAGAGCTTATTGGACTCCATTATTTGGATCTAGCGCACAACAAGATATCAGGAAGTATACCTTCATCTCTAGCGAGGTTGAAATCCATGACAAGTTCTTCCAACCAAATTTTTTAATACTACAATTATAGTAGTGATAGCATATCAACATTCATAAAAGATCGAGAGCTTAACTACACCCATGATCTCACGAAACATGTAGTATTGATTGACTTATCAAGCAATGGTTTCACCGGATACATTCCGAAGGAACTAACTTTACTCAAGGGACTTCGGAGTTTGAATCTTTCTGGCAACCAGATAATTGGACCAATTCCAGATGATATTGGAGCTTTAAGGGAATTGGAGTCACTTGACCTATCTTACAATCACTTCACTGGTGAAATCCCCTCAAGCCTAGCAGATCTCACATTTTTGAGCTGCCTAAATTTGTCCTACAATGATCTGTCAGGAAGAATCCCCTCAGGACAACAACTGCAAACAATCAATAATCAGTACATGTACATCGGCAATTCTCAACTTTGTGGCCCCCCTCTTGTCAACAATTGCTCGACAAATGAAACACACCCAAATGTCAACCAAGGGCATGATGAAGCTGCTGCTAAGTCATCTCTTTACCTCAGCATGAGCATAGGATTTGTGATCGGCCTTTGGACTGTATTTTGCACCATGTTGTTCATGAAAACATGGAGGTATGCTTACTTCCATCTTTTGGATCAACTATTCCAAATGCTTTACGTGCAAGTGGCTGTCAGGAAGGCCGCATTTGTACGGAAATTTGGAAATGAAGACAAGTGATGGTTTGTTTGTTTCTATTGCACAATCCTTGGATCCTTTTTACAAGATTTGTTTGTATTTCTTCTATAGTTGTCGGGTACGAAGGCAAAGACCAGCCCACTACTCGGTGAGACGCGGCCCATCAATCGAGGGCCCCCTCTACACCAACTGCGGCAACAAGCCACGGGCCGGCTCCACCTCGACGACGGACGAGGGGGCGAGCGAACGACTCCCCCGGCTCCACCTCGACAAACGAAGAACGGACGAGGGGTCGAACGATCGACCCCCCGACCTCTACCTCGACTTCGACCTCTCCGACCCCGTCGACGCCTCGATCTCCCCCTCGACCAAGGGTCGAGCGGACGACCCTCGGACGAGGGGCTCGATTAACCCAACTGCTCCGGCATGGGTTAAAGTGAACCTATCTAACGACATGGGCGCCCGCGTCCGCTGTCAAATCCGCCAACTCCCCGTCAGGTCCCCGATTCCTGTCAACTGTGCCGCCACTGTCGCCACTACGCGAGTACGGACTCCAACAGTACCCCTCGGAAAGTGAACAGTGCGACCCTCGACGACGACTTCGGAAACGCGACGGAGCCATGCAGGGCTCGACCCCCTCCCTCGACCGGGGGGCTCGACCCCCCTCTCTTCAACAACTCCGGTACGGAAGCCGTCCCATCCGCCCCGTCCCGCTTCGGCCGTGGGACTCGTGCCCGCCTGCGGACACTACACTGCGACAACTTCTACTGCCGCCACGACCGGGGACGCCTGAAGGACGGGAAGGCCATGCTGCCACAATGCTCAACGTCTCTCCGCCAACACTGTGCCGCGGATACGTCGCCCATACTATTACAGTTAGGGCCCTGTACCCTCGGACCTCCCCTTGGTCTATAAAAGGGACGCCGAGGTAGAGTATGGGGACCGATGGGCTCCTACTTCTTGGGAGACTTTTCCATTTCTCAGAGATCGGACTGTCGTTCTCAAGGGACCCTAGTTTAGACTCCGACACCACACTCCACACACCCCGCCACTCGATCGACCCCTCGGGTGGCCGAATCCGTGTAACACAGCTTGTACCCCCCTGTACGAGCACGCTTTGGGTGCGAGATAATACAAGTCATCCTCCCCCCGCTGGACGTAGGGCCTTCTTTGCCCGAACCAGGATAAATCTTGTGTCCATCTTGCATCACGTCTGAGAGAGGGAGCACGCAATATACAAATTTACTCGTTGGTGGTCTTGACCCCCGGGTCATAACACCGACAGTTGGCGCGCCAGGTAGGGCGATTCGCGTGTCGATCAACTCCGAACTACTCTCTCAGATGGATCCCAACATCCCACCGTTTCCATCCACCACCGTCATCTGGCTCGGCAGTCTAGGGTTCGTTTCCACGGACGAGGGCGACTTCATAGTCTTTCCCTCTGCCCGTGGCCTAGACGTCAGCAGCTCCGCTGCGCCGGAGCCAGCAAGAGGATCAGGCGACGGCCCCTCCGCTTGCGTCTCTGGCCTGCGATCAGGAGGAGGCGCGAGCCGCTCCGACGCGCTCGCCGTCGTGCGAGCTCTGGGGCGCCGGACGCCGTTCCCCCGGTCCCAGTTGGCGATACGGCCCCTTCTCCTAGGGGTCCGCTTGACCCATGCTTGTGGGCCGAGGGCGGGCGTCTCCCCGAGCGGGACTTCGGCTCTGCCGCGTCTTCATCCCCGGAGGCTCCTGTGGCTTCTCCGACACCCTCGACCCCGTCACCACCGCGTGACCCGTTCCCGTACGGGCTCCGCAACGGTGCCGGACTCTACTCTGCTTTCGCAGGGCTGCGGGTACATACATACGATGAGTCTCCATGGACTCCGTCGTGGGCGACGGCCAATCCCGTCACCACCACTTCACCGGGCGAGCCAGAACTGCCCCATACGTGGGGCACGTTACGGCGGCGCCTGGAGGAGGAAGAAACGGGTAGGCTATTCCCCCACTTCTACCACGCCGACCCCGACTCGTACTCTCCCGACGAGAGTTACGACTCCACTCGGGAGTGCTTCCACCTCGACGAGCAAACCGTCCTCCAGGACGACGTCGACGATACCGCGGCCACCGAAGAAGGGGGAGGGGCTAACGCTACACCGGCACGAGATGCCATCCCCCCAAGTCCTGATAGAGCCGATCCACCCCCCGATGTCCAGATTACA
This sequence comes from Microstegium vimineum, assembly GCA_022036555.1. Classification (NCBI taxonomy): domain Eukaryota; kingdom Viridiplantae; phylum Streptophyta; class Magnoliopsida; order Poales; family Poaceae; genus Microstegium; species Microstegium vimineum. Next base: position 47,701,133 of record CM039125.1, read on the forward strand.
CAGATCCGAGAGCTTCTCGACAAGCTCGAGGAGGAGCGCCTGCGTCTTCAGCAGCTCGAACACGCCCTTGAACGGGATCGAGGGCGTCCTCAAGGTGGAGGAGCTCACGAGCGGGGCCGGGAGGTCCACCGGTAGATCGTCGAGGAGGGGAACGCCGAACCCCGAGTCTTCAACCGCGCCAGCCAGAATGTCGTAGCAGCCGCAATGCTGCTCCGCGACATGCCGGCGCCATCGACCCCCCAGGCACGGCGTATCAGGGACGAAATCCAGGGGCTGCTCCAAACTGCGGCCGTGCAGCAGGCGGAGAGCTCAACCTCGAGGCGTCGAGGGGCTGCCTCTGAGCGACAAGCAGCGCCCCCTCGACAGAATCGGGAGGTCTCTGTCCACCAAAACAAGGCGCCCCAGGGCCAGGTCGAGCGACGACCGGTTCAGGAACGCCTCATCGACGACCTCCCCCCTCGAGTAAACAACCGACGTCGGCACGGCGACGCCGAGGCTCGAGGCTACAGCGCCCAACGAGGTGGGCGCTACGACAGCGACGAAGACCGATGTCGGTCTCCGGAGGCGCCGGGGCCCCGAGTCTTCGGAAGAACTATACGGCGGGCCTCCCTGCCCGTACGTTTCCGACCACCCACCAGCCTGGTCAAGTACAACGGCGAAACCAAGCCAGAGCTCTGGCTTGCCGACTTCAGGTTGGCATGCCAGCTGGGTGGAGCCAAAGATGACCTCGTCATCATCCGGCAACTCCCATTGTTCCTCTCCGACACCGCTCGAAGGTGGCTCGAGGAGCTACCCCCGGACTTGATCCAGGACTAGTCCGACCTGGTCCGGATCTTCGAGGGCAACTTCAAGGGCACCTACGAGCGACCGAGCAACTCCTAGGACCTTCGCAGCTACAAGCAGAAACCAGGGGAGACCCTCCGCGCCTTCACCCGTCGATTCTCGAAGCAGCGTACCGCACTGACCCACATCTCCGACCACGAGGTCATCACAGCGTTCATCGCTGGGACAACCTGCAAGGAGTTGGTGCGGGAGCTGGGGCGAAACATCCCCACGACCGCCAACGAGCTCATGGACGTCATCGCCAACTATGCAGCTGGCGAAGAGGCAGTTGGCGCATTCTTCCAGATTCCCCCAGGGAAGGGGAAGGGCAACGCGGATGAACCCGGGGGCTCGGACGATGGGCCCAAGAGAAACAAGGGGCCCAGAAGGAACAACGACGGCAACGGCGGCCGGAAGAAGAAGAAGAAGAACCAACCGGGCCGGCGCAACGTCGAGCCCAACGTCGAGCATGACGACGAGCCCGACGACCTTGTCGCTGCAGCGGACAAGCGGAAGCCTCGAGGGCCCCCTCCCGACGGGGGCATCTTCGATAAAATGTTGAAGGAGCCTTGCCCCTATCATATGGGGCCGACCAACCACCGCCTCGAGGACTGCCACATGCTCCGAAAACACTTCGTCCCCCCTGGCCTCAGGAGAGACGACGACAAGGAAGACCCGCCCTGTGACGCCCACGTCAGGGGTGACGTCAAAAAAGGAGGCTTCCCCGAGAGCCACGACTGCTACATGATCTACGGGGGACCCTCGACTCGCCTCACCACGCGCCAGCGCAAGAGGGAGCGTGGAGAAGTTTTTTCCGTTCGGGCCCAGGCCCAGCGGTACCTCGACTGGTCCCACACGCCGATCACCTTCGATCAGGACGACCACCCCGAGCACATCCCCAACGCGGGGGCTTACCCGCTCGTCGTCGGCCCGATCATCCTCAACACCCGCCTCACCAAGGTGCTCATGGACGGGGGGAGCAGCCTCAACATCATCTACACCGAGACCCTCGACCTCCTGGGGATCCCGAGGACCATGCTCCTGCCCAGCGCGGGGGGGTTCCATGGGATCGTCCCGGGGAAGAAGGCACTCCCGATCGGCCGCATCAAGTTGTCGGTTTGTTTCGGCGTCCCCTCGAACTTCCGAAAGGAAGAGCTGGCCTTCGAGGTGGTCGCGTGGCGAGGCACCTACCACGCCATCATCGGTAGACCGGGATACGCCAAGTTCATGGCGGTCCCGAACTACACCTACCTCAAGCTCAAGATGCCGGGAACCTCGGGGGTCATCACCGTCTACACCTCCTACGAGCATGCATACGACTACGACGTCGAGTGCGTGGAAAAAGCCGAGGCCCGTGAGGAGTCGGCTATCCTCGCGGCCCTCAACGATTTGTCCGGAGAGATCCCCGACCCCAAGCGCCACGCTGGCAACTTCAAGCCGGCGGAAGACACAAAGACCGTCCTGCTCGACCCCGGCCTCGCGGATGGGAAGGTGCTGACGATCAGTGCCACCCTCGAGCCCAAATAGGAAGTCGTGCTCGTCGACTTTCTCCGTGCGAATGCCGACGTGTTCGCATGGAGCCCCTCGGACATGCCGGGCATCCCGAGGGAAGTCACCGAGCACTCCTTGGACATCCGAGCCGGGTCCAAACCGGTGAAACAACGCCTGCGCCGCTTCGACGAGGAGAAGCGCAGGATCATCGGGGAGGAGGTCGACAAGCTTTTGAAGGCCGGATTCATCAAGGAGGTACATCATCCCGAGTGGCTAGCTAATCCAGTGCTTGTAAAGAAAAAGAATGGGAAGGATAGGATGTGTGTAGACTATACCAGTTTAAATAAAGCATGTCCTAAAGTTCCTTTTCCTTTACCACGCATCGATCAAATAGTAGATTCCACTTCGGGATGTGAAACCCTTTGCTTCCTTGATGCGTATTCCGGCTACCACCAAATAAAGATGAAGGAGTCCGATCAGCTCGTGACCTCTTTCATCACTCCTTTCGGCATGTTTTGCTACCTCACGATGCCCTTCGGCTTGCGGAACGCCGGGGCCACCTACCAGCGATGCATGCTCCACGTCTTCGGGAAACACATAGGGTCGACCGTCGAGGCCTACGTCGATGACATCGTGGTCAAGTCCAGAACCGTCGGAAACCTGGTCGGAGACCTCGAGATCGCGTTTGGGTGCCTCAGGGCTAATCGCATAAAACTAAACCCCAAGAAGTGTGTCTTCGGGGTCCCTCGAGGCATGCTCTTAGGATACATAGTTTCCCAGCGCGGCATCGAGGCCAATCCCGAGAAGGTAACCGCCATCACGAGGATGGGCCCGATCAACGACCTCAAGAGCGTGCAAAGGGTTACTGGGTGCCTCGCCGCCCTCAGTCGCTTCATCTCGAGGCTCGGAGAGAAGGCCCTACCCCTTTACCGCCTCCTGAAGAAGACGGAACACTTCGCGTGGACCGCCGAAGCCGAGGAATCGCTCTCGATGCTCAAGGCCTTGCTCACCTCGCCCCCGGTCTTGGTACCCCCGAGCCCGGCCGAGCCCCTCTTGCTCTATGTCGCAGCAACTACCCAGGTAGTCAGCACGGTCATAGTAGTCGAGAGGGAGGAAGGAAGACACGCCCTGCCGGTTCAGAGACCTGTCTACTTCGTGAGCGAGGTCCTTTCCGAGACCAAGACGAGGTATCCCCACATCTAGAAGCTGCTGTACGCGGTCGTCCTCACTCGACGGAAGCTCAAACACTATTTCCTGGGCCATCCGGTCACTGTGGTTTCATTTTTCCCCCTCGGAGAGATAATCCAGAACCGGGAGGCATCGGGAAGGATCGCCAAGTTGTCCGCCGAGCTCATGGGGGAGACCCTCTCCTACGCCCCTCGGAAGGCCATCAAGTCTCAGGTACTGGCAGATTTCATTGCAGAATGGACCGACACCCAACTACCCCCAGCGCAGGTCCAGAGCGAGCTCTAGACTATGTACTTCGACGGGTCGTTGATGAAGACGGGAGCAGGCGTCGGATTGTTGTTCATATCACCCTCAGGGGTCCATATGCGCTACGTCATCCGCCTCCACTTCCCCGCCTCCAACAACGTCGCCGAGTACGAGGCCCTCGTCAACGGCCTGCACATCGCCATCGAGCTCGGGGTTCGACGCCTCGACGTGCGAGGGGACTCCCAGTTGGTGATCGACCAAGTGATGAAAGACTCGAGCTACCACGATCCTAAGATGGAAGCCTACTGCAAGGAGGTCGAAGGCTCGAGGACAAGTTCTATGGCCTCGAGCTCAACCACGTAGCCTGTCGGTACAACGAAGCTGCCGACGAGCTGGCCAAAATCGCGTCTACTCGAGGGACGGTCCCCCCCCCGACATCTTCTCGAGGGATCTGCACACACCATCCGTCGTCCTAGGCTCGGGGGCTCCCGCCCTCGAGCAAGGGGTCGACCCACCCCCCTCGACCGATCCCCCCTCGAGCGGGGGAGAGGTCATGGAGATCGACGGGGCCGCCGCGGCGCCAACCCCTCCGACGGATTGGCGCGCGCCTTACCTCGAGTACCTGACGCGAGGCGAACTCCCAGAAGACCGCACGGAAGCCCGTCGAGTAGCTCGACGTGCCAAAACCTACGTCCTGTACGGGGATGGCCGCGAACTATATCGACGTAGCCCGTCGGGTGTACTTCAATGCTGCCTCACCCTCGAGGAAGGGAGGGCATTGCTGAAGGACCTACACTCGGGGGCTTGCGGCCACCACGCGGCGCCGAGAACGCTGGTAGGAAGTGCCTTTCGACAGGGCTTCTACTGGCCGACGGCTGTCAACGACGCCACCAAACTCGTTCGATCCTGCCAGGGATGCCAATTCTACGCCAGGCAGACCCACCTACCCGCCCAAGCTCTTCAGATGATACCCATAACTTGGCCGTTCGCAGTATGGGGGCTCGACATGGTCGGCCCCCTGAAAAGAACCAAGGGTGGGCACACTCACCTTCTCGTGGCTATCGACAAGTTCTCGAAGTGGATCGAGGCTCGACCCATCGCCAACATCCAGTCTCGACAAGCCGTGCTATTCTTCACCGACATCATCCACCGCTCCGGGGTCCCCAACGTCATCATCACCGACAATGGCACGTAGTTTACCGGCCAAAAGTTCCTGGACTTCTGTGACCACCACCACATCAAGGTGAATTGGTCCGTAGTTGCCCACCCTCGAACTAACGGTCAGGTCGAGCGTGACAACGGTATGGTTTTGCAGGGCCTCAAGCCAAGGATCTTCGACCGGCTGAACAGACATGGAAGGAGATGGGTCGACGAGCTGCCCGCTGTGCTATGGAGTCTCCGAACGACACCGAGTCGAGCCACGGGGTTCTCCCCGTTCTTCTTGGTCTATGGGTCCGAGGCCGTCCTCCCCACCGACCTCGAGTACGGGTCCCCTCGACTGAAAGCCTACAGCGAGCAAGCCAACACGGTAGCCCGAGAGGACTCCCTCGACCAGCTCGAGGAAGCTCGTGACAGGACAGACTCTGCAACACCCGAAGCACTCACCTTGGGCCTGCACGTCCAGGGTGGAGTAGGCCTGCTCGGTGTCCTCGAGCTGGCGGCGGACGGCGTCAAGCTTGGAGGACTGGTCCCTGACCTTAGCCTCGAGACCCTCGATGGTTTTATTCGTGTCATCGAGGGCCCTCCTCTGGTTCATCGCCACCACGCCCAAGGAGGTCGCGCGGGTCCGGGCCTTCTCCTCCGAGGTGGCCAGAGCGTCGCGCTCGCGGGAGACGGCGTCGAGGTCTCCCCGGAGCCCTCGGATGCCTTCCGTCGCCCGGGCCAGCTCTTCCCTCAGCCGGGCGGCCTCCTCCTCGGCCTTGCGCTGGGCCTCGAGGGCAGCATCCCGCACCCGCCCGACGGTGACGGTCGACCGAAGGGCGTCGTCGAGCTTCGCTTGCGCCGACGACAAGGCCTCCCAGGCTTCCTTCTGGATGGCCTCGTAGCCGGCCTTCGCGTGGGCGATCTTTGACTCGGCGTCCTTCTGGACAGTCGCCGCCTCCGCCTTCGCGCGGGCGACCTCATCCCTCGCCTTATCCAGCGAGGCCTGGAGGGTCGAGAGTTGTCCCTGTACCCGGAGAATGTACTGGGACTTCTCGTAAGACCTCACCCGCAGCGACTGACGAGGATAAGAACAAAGACCGTCAACAAGCAGCGACCAGGCAATTCAAGCACAATCTAAGGTGGAACAAAACCTACCTCCACTCTCTCGCGTAGCTCCGCAGCGGCGACCTCCGCAGCGCGACGTACCGAGCGCTCAAACAAGGCCCGATACTCATCGACGTGTTCCCACCGTCGGAGCTCGGCCTGGTCGTCGAGCGTGAGGAAAACCTGCTCGGGGTCTCGAGGGTCCGCCACCTCGAGAACCTCCTGGCCCCACGCCGCGCTGCGGGCGGCAATCCTCTCCTCGAACGTCCCGGTGACGCCATCGCGCAGGTCCCCCCCTCCTCGATAAGCGGAAAGGGGCGAGGCTTCCTCCTCTGGGCCACCTCGCGAGGACGTCGATGGCCCCACCAAGCCGTCGCCACCGGTAGAAGAAGACCCCGGCCAGTAGGGCGGCCCTGCGCGATGAAGGACTCCAAAAAGTAAATACCCAACAAGGCAAACCCACTACGTCCCGAGTGAGTCAAAGTGTGACTTACCTCCAGACGACGGCCCCCCAACCTCGAGGGGAGGCCGAGCCACCTCCGGCTCCGCCCGAGGAGCCGCGATGATGGCCATTTCCGCCGGGTCCACCAACTCGGCCACCATCTCGTCCACCTGGGCGGGGGTGGACTCCATCAGCATCCCGCCCTGTGCCGACGCGGGCGTTCCCTCGGCGCGCTCGACCGGACCTCCCACCTCGAGCCCCGACGTCATCGAGGGGCCCTCGGGCACGGCGGTAGTCGTACCCTCGCGCTCGAGCTGGAGTCGAGCCTCCAGCGCAACTAGACCCTCGGGCCAACGCCCCGGCGTTGGGTGAGCCAGGGCCTCTCACCCGTGCGCAGGGGCCTGAGGCCCGACCACCTCCACCTCCTCGGCCGCGCCCGCCGTCGTCGGAAGCTCCGCGCACCCCGGGGCGCCAGATGCGACTTATTCTGACGGCCGCGCGGCGCCACGACCGTCGCTTCGGCAGACACCACCGGCGCGCTCGCCTCCTCCGCCGTCTGAGCAGACGCGGAGGCCCCCTGCGCCTCCCCCCGCACCACCACCTCCTGGGCCGTGGCTGCCCCGCCTTGGGGGCAACCGTCGAAGGGGACGGAGCGGCAGGACCGACCTCAGCGGCTGCTTGGACCGCAGCCCTCGTCTTCAGCTTCTTGGCAGGGGCGAGGGGCGCGGCTCCCTGCGGGCGTTTCGACCTAAAAAAGGAACACGTGCACAACGATAAGCACGAGTCCTTATCGACAAAAAGAAAATACAGACAAACGTCAATGAAAGCGACTTACCCCCTCGGAGCCCGGCGCTTCGGCGCGGTGGCCGACGGGCTCGTCGAGCTCTTGAGCACCAACGCCTGGGGAGCGGGGGTCGAGGCGGCTCTCGGCACCTTCTCCCGGGCAGGGGCCGGCGGCGCCACCGTCGTCTTCTTGCTGGACCCCACCTGCGCCGACGGGCCCGACGCCCGTGCACTCGACGCAGCAGGCTTCGGGGCTCGCTCGATCGACCCTTCGATGGCGGCGCCACCTTCGCCCCCTTGCTGGTTCCCACCTGCGCCGGCGGGCCCGGCACCCGTGCGCTCGACGCGGCGGGCGTCGGGGGCTCGCTTGGTCGACCCCCCGACGAGGACCGCGGCGTCTGCGACCGCGTTTGCCGCGGCGCGACTTCCTTCGAAGCCACGGGGCGCTCTGCCCATGGCCCAGCTTCAACGGAAGGGGCCGACCTCGAGGTCGACCCCTCCCCTCCATCGGTAGCAACGGCCGCCTATTCAGGCGCCGTCTCCTCCTCCTCCTCCTCCTCCTCCTCCAAATCACTCCAGTTCGTATCTTCCTCCTCCTCGTCCTCCTCTTCCGAGGGCGACAACTCCTCCTCGATGCCCAACCGCCTCTGTTGGGCCCGGCGCTGATCTCTCAGCTCCTTCTCTCGAGCCTTCCTGGTCGTCTTTGCCTTGGCCTTGTCCTTGTCGGCTTTCTACTTCTCCCCGCGGAGGCGATTCGCCTCTTTCATGGCCAGGCCCTCCTTCACCGGCGGAGGCGAGGGGCGATAGGACACATTCCCCTGCGGAATGCGAGACAGTTAGAGCACGAGCAGAAAAGACGGAAGGGACGAGCGCGAGGACTCTATCCGAAGGAAAGGACCTTACCAGCTCAAAGAAGCCCTCGTCCGGCTTCATGGGGATCTTCGCGATGTTTTTGGGGTCGAACCCCCTCGCAAAGAAACGGCGGACGCGGCCGACCACCCGGTCTGGGGCCAGTTCTTCCTCGACGAAGCGGTAGCCCGAGAGATCGACCCCCGGACCCATCTCGTCGATACGGAGGGGTCAAGCCATCAGCGGCACAACCCGCTGTCGGTGGAACGCCGACGCGATGATCTCCGCGGTAAGCCCCTTCTCCTTCAGACGCTTGAGCGCGTCCAGCAAGCCGTTAAGGCACTTCTGCTTGTCTGTCGGGACGCCATATCCCCAGCGGTCGGGCTCGGCATCGAGTGTCCTCCCGGTGTACGCCGGGAACAGATCGTCGTCGTTCCTCAGATAGAACCATCCGGAGTGCCATCTAGAGTGGCTCGAGGACGGGTTCGCCGGGAGCCAAAACTTCGGCCTCTTGACAGAGATGCTGCAGCACCCGGCTCTGACCATCCGGCGGGTGCCCTTGTTGACCGAGGCATGGAAGATGCTGACCTTGAAGATGTGGAGCCACAGCTCCCACTGGGGCTCCATCCCCAGATAGCCTTCGCACACCGCGGCGAAGACCGCCGCCTGGCTGACGTCGTTGGGGGTGAGGTGCTGGAGCTCCACGCCGTAGTGGAAGAGGAGCGCGCGCAGAAAGCGGCTGGGTGGGGCCCCCAGTCCCGCCCGATGGAAAACCTCGAGCGACACCACGTACCCCTCCGGCGGGTTGGGCTCGGTGTGGTCCCGCGGCGGAACTATCCACTCCGGCCTCTCCGCCGTGGTAACGGGCCGGAGAAGACCACTCTCCACCAACCCCATCAGATGCGACTGACGGATCGAGGAGGCGGGCCAGTCATCGGCGCCGACGAGCTGGAAAGTGGCCATAGGGACGGTGGTCTGCTCGGACTTGGAGGCGGATGGTACGTTTCCTATCTTTCCCTTTCTCTCTCTCTCCCCTCGCGCAGAGTTCCTGCTCGCGGGACGCCTAAGGCAGAGGCGGAGAGGAGAAGGCAAGGAAGGCGAAGGCAAGGAGGCGGGGATGGCAAGTGCGCGGAAAAAGCACCGGACCCCTCACCTTCACTACTTATACGCGGGAGGCCAACAGACGAATCCGGCAACAGGCAAGAGAATCTCCGCATTTAATTCACCTGTACTCCCTTCCTCGTATTCCCTCCAGGATAAGGCATCCCATCCCATCATCAGGCTCCGCGCTGCACTCCACCCTACAACCGCATTGTTGCGCCGAACGGACACCGCCTAAAAAGGCACGCGGCCGGAAACGTCGTCTTCGAAGGTAAGGAATCTTGAGGCAGCGAGAGCTGGCCCTCGAAAGAGGGTTCGACAGCTACCCTCGAGTACCCGAGGCCAGAAATGACCTCGGGTTAGGACCTCGGTCCACCCCCAAAATCTCGAGGGGACAAAGGCCGGCCTACGAACGGACTCGATAGCCCCCCTCGAGTACCCGAGGCCTGACGGGGCCTCGGGTCGTCAACTGCACTTCATTCCATGGCCTCGAAGGGGTAAAGGCTGGCCCGTCCGGGGGTTCGACAGCCTCCCTCGAGAGCTCCGGCACAGGTATGTCCCCAAGTTCAATACAACAACCACCTGCTTTTCCCCTCGGCGGTACACAAGGTCGGACTCCTCCTCCTGAGGATAGCGTCGGATGACGAACCATCCGTCAAATCTTGAGGGAGCGAAGGCTGGCCCTTACATAGGGTTCGACAGCCGCCCTCGAGTACCTGAGGTTAGGAAGGACCCATGGTTAACAGACTCCGGTCCACCCCCAAATCTTGAGGGAGCGAAGGCTGGCTCCACGAACGGAGTTCGACAGCCTCCCTCGAGTAACCGAGTCAGGGATGTCCCGGAAGCTCGAGAACGAACTCTCGAGGCTCCCTGGGACATATCCGAGGCATACCTAGGAACACCTAAGGATCCCTACACTGGGAGGCATCGAGCCACCAACTCCTATCGAATGGGGTTGGCACCTTGGTGATCCACATGGTCGTGCTTAGCAAGCCGTACGGCTTGCTTAACAATGAGAACGCCTCCGGGCCACTAGTCGACCCCTATCGAACGGGGTCGAGTTCTCACTCGGATTTTTACCCGCACAGGGCACCATTTCTAATGGACTCATGCCCGAGAACAGCTCACCGAGGACTTCGGGCTCGTCCTAACGAGGATAGCCTGATGCTCTTCACCCCACAATCCGAACGAAAGGATTCGTGGGAAGGACGCTATGAGGTAGTGAAGGCCTAGCCATTCAAGGGCTCGAGGACCCAACTACGCACGGCACCCCTCGACGAAAGAGGGTCGAAAAACTCGTAACCTGGCAGACAGAGTCGACCTCTCGGGCGGGGCGCTCTGACTCCAGTGGTGCTCGAGGGAGCGAAGGCTGGCCCTCGGTAGGGTTCGACAGCCGCCCTCGAACACTTCTCTTTTCAGGAAAAGGAATGGAATCGACCCCTCGACAGGGTGCCACGTCTCCAGGTATCCTTAAAAGACCCCACTATACAACGTATTTTAGCCCCCAGAGGAGTTCTTAATCACTCCTCTGGGGCCTCGGGGGCTACCCCCGCGGGGTGCGCTCGCGCGCACCCCGCAGAGAATCGGATTTCTCACTAGCCCTGCAGGCCAAGGACAAAACCTCCGGGCAATCCTTACTCCCTCCGAGAAACGCGTATCATAGCCCCAGAGGAGTTCTAAATCACTCCTCTGGGGCCTCGGGGGCTACTGTCGGGTACGAAGGCAAAGACCAGCCCACTACTCGGTGAGACGCGGCCCATCAATCGAGGGCCCCCTCTACACCAACTGCGGCAACAAGCCACGGGCCGGCTCCACCTCGACGACGGACGAGGGGGCGAGCGAACGACCCCCGGCTCCACCTCGACGACGGACGAGGGGGCGAGCGAACGACCCCCCCCCCCCGGCTCCACCTCGACAAACGAAGAACGGACGAGGGGTCGAACGATCGACCCCCCGACCTCTACCTCGACTTCGACCTCTCCGACCCCGTCGACGCCTCGATCTCCCCCTCGACCAAGGGTCGAGCGGACGACCCTCGGACGAGGGGCTCGATTAACCCAACTGCTCCGGCATGGGTTAAAGTGAACCTATCTAACGACATGGGCGCCCGCGTTCGCTGTCAAATCCGCCAACTCCCCGTCAGGTTCCCGATTCCTGTCAACTGTGCCGCCACTGTCGCCACTACGCGAGTACGGACTCCAACAGTACCCCTCGGAAAGTGAACAGTGCGACCCTCGACGACGACTTCGGAAACGCGACGGAGCCATGCAGGGCTCGACCCCCTCCCTCGACCGGGGGGCTCGACCCCCCTCTCTTCAACAACTCCGGTACGGAAGCCGTCCCATCCGCCCCGTCCCGCTTCGGCCGTGGGACTCGTGCCCGCCTGCGGACACTGCACTGCGACGACTTCTACTGCCGCCACGACCGGGGACGCCTGAAGGACGGGAAGGCCATGCTGCCACAATGCTCAACGTCTCTCCGCCAACACTGTGCCGCGGATACGTCGCCCATACTGTTACAGTTAGGGCCCTGTACCCTCGGACCTCCCCTTAGTCTATAAAAGGGGACGCCGAGGTAGAGTATGGGGACCGATGGGCTCCTACTTCTTGGGAGACTTTTCCATTTCTCAGAGATCGGACTGTCGTTCTCAAGGGACCCTAGTTTAGACTCCGACACCACACTCCACACACCCCGCCACTCGATCGACCCCTCGGGTGGCCGAATCCGTGTAACACAGCTTGTACCCCCCGGTACGAGCACACTTTGGGTGCGAGATAATACAAGTCATCCTCCCCCCGCTGGACGTAGGGTCTTCTTTGCCCGAACCAGGATAAATCTTGTGTCCATCTTGCATCACGTCTGAGAGAGGGAGCACGCGATATACAAATTTACTCGTTGGTGGTCTTGACCCCCGAGTCATAACATCGAAAATAATAACAAAAGAAAATAGAAATAACATGACTTGTAAGTAGTAAAGCAAGCAGCTGCCTGTTACGACACTACTAGATCGAGCAATCTTGTACTTTATCAGCATTATCTTGTAATTTCCCCCATTTGTTCCAGTTACAATAATCAAGAATCCTAAAGTTGAGTCTTGTCTGAGCATGTTCTAGAGTTTTCTATATTTTATTTTACAAATCACATATTTTGTTAACTTTTAAAATAATATGCTAAGTAAAAAAATCTCTCTCTAATAATTTGTTGTTTTGGACTTGATAAAATGAAAAAAAAAGATACACAAGACTTTTTTTCTAGTGAGAAGAGACGACGGCAGGAGAAGAGGAAATATCAAGCTGACTCCGATTGACATATTTGTCAAGTGCAGAGGAGAGATATATCAAGTTGTCATTGATATCAAATTATTTTGTCAAACTGTTGAATACTCATTTATCTTGTTTTGCCAACTAAGATAGCAAACTCAGAGACGAAAGTACATATTGGTCATGGGCTCAGATTTCGTGCGCACGCAGACCTTAAACCTTGGAATGCTCGGCTTGCCAACGCTGCCCTTGGACCATCTTGAAGTCCCTTTTACGGAGGAGGAGGTGAGATCGGTGGTAATGCACCTACAGAATGACAAGGCCCCCGGGCCAGATGGGCTGACGGGGCTGTTCCTCTAAGTATCATGGGATATAATAAAAGGCGACGTAATGAGGGCGTTCAACGCCTTCTGGCAGCAAGACACGCGAAGCCTCCACCATGTGAACGACGCGCTCATGGTTTTGCTTAAGAAGAAAGAACAGCCAGTGCAGATCGGCGACTACAGGCCAATCAGTTTGATCCACAGTATAAACAAACTCATCTCTAAGTGTCTGGCTGATCGGTTGGTGCCGATGCTTAGTGACCTTGTACGCCCGAACCAGAGCGCGTTCATAAAAGTCCGGTGTATGCAGGATAATTTCCGGGCGGTACGACTGTCATGTAAAGAACTCCACCGCACCAAGACGCCAAGCCTACTCCTCAAAGTGGATATCGCCAAGGCCTTCGACTCGGTCTCGTGGCCTTTCCTCCTTGAGATCCTACAACATATGGGTTTCGGCTTACGTTGGTGGGATTGGATTGCGGCTATTCTTTCCACTGCAAGTACCAAGGTTCTGTTGAACGGCATGGCAGGACGTCGTATATGCCATGCTAGGGGACTCCGGCAGGGGGACCCCCTCTCCCCCATGTTGTTCCTGCTCGTTATGGAGGCGGTCAATCACGCTATCCGGTGGCTGGGAGACACGGGACAGCTCACTGACCTTGGAGCGGTCGATGCTATTCAACGCACCAGCCTGTACGCGGATGACATGGTAGTGTTCCTGGCGCCAGTGGAGGAAGATCTCAGGGGGATCAGAGAGGTCCTGTGGCTGTTTGGCCAAGCATCGGGGCTGTTCGCCAACATGGATAAAAGCGTGGTCACTCCCATGCACTGTGGGGACGTCAAGATTGCACGGTCCAGACCATCCTGACTTGCCGGATTGAAGCTTTCCCGTGTCGCTATCTGTTGGGATATTACCTCGGCATATCCCTAGAGATCTATATGGGCCTCCCGACCAGGAGGTGGGCCGACCCACAAGACGTAGATGTACGGCACACGACGTGCACCGCACGAATAGTACCATATTGGCTACTTTACTTGTAACCATGTTCCTTCGGCAATATAAGAAGGGACAGGGGACCCCCCAAAACACGATCTCATCACATCTTGTAATCTATATCTTAAATCAATATAGCCACCAGAACACAGGACGTAGGGTATTACGGCGATTTGCCGGCCTGAACCTGTCTAAATCGCCGTGTCTATGCTCTCTGTGTTACGCTTGACCGCCGTCGCCACGCCTCCGCCTACAATCTACTACCGTAGGGTACCCCCTAGGTAGACTGCGACGTATATTTCGTCGACAGTTGGCGCACCAGGTAGGGGGTGTGTGCAACGACGTCATGGCTCGTCAAGCGATCATCTTCCCCGTCGACAGCCCTCGTCGTCGTCCTCGCCAACGGTCCGCTGCCGCCGACATCGTCGTCCCTCGTCATGACCAGATCGGATCTATGATCGGCGGCGGCACCGTCTTTGCCAAGGAGATCGTCATCAACTCGCAACGGCTCCCCTCGCCGTTCTTCGCCACCGACGTCAGTGGCGGCCCTCGCCGTTCTTCGCCGCCGACGTCGTTGGTGGCCCTTGCCGTCCTTCGCCGCCGACCACGTTGGCGGCCCTCGCCGTTCTTCGCCGCCGACCACGTTGGGGGCCCTCGTCGTCCTCCGCCGCCGATCCTGTCGATGGTCGTCGTCGTTCTTCACCGCCGACCACGTTGGTGGCCCTCGCCGTTCTTCGCCGCCGACGCCGTTAGCGGCCCTCATCGTTCTCCGCCGCCGACCACATTGGTGGCCCTCGCCGTTCTTCGCCGTCGACGTTCTTCGCCGCCGACGCCGTTGGCGGCCCTCGCCGACCACGCCGCCGCCGATCCCGTTGGTGGTCCTCGTCGTTCTTCGCCGTCGACGTTCTTCGCCGCCGACTTCGTTGGCGGCCCTCGTCGTTCTTCACCGCCGACCACGTTGGTGGGCCTCGCCGTTCTTCGCCGCCGACACCGTTGGCGTCCCTCGTCGTCCTTCGCCGCTGATTCCGTCAACGGTCCTCGTCGTTTTTCACCGCCGACCACGTTGGTGGCCCTCAACGTTCTTCGCCACCGACCTCATCGCCATGACTCTTCTCGCCGATGACTTCATCATTTCTCGCCACCATGGTTCACACCCACAACCGGCCTCGTCAACAACACGCCTCGCCCCTCGTCATCGCTCATCAACGACACACCACGACCCTCGTCGCCAACATCGTCGACAACCCTCGTCGCCAACTCGTCATGATATTCGACAACCTCTACAAAATGCCTACGACGTTCGACGACTTCTACAAAACGCCTACGGCATTCGACGACTTCTACAAAATGCATACGGCGTTCGATGACTTCTCCAAAACACTCCCACAGTGTTCGACGACCTCTCCAAACGCATCGCGGCGTTCTCCAAACAGTTTGGCCATAACCAGAAAGCCCCTGAAGTTGGTCTGCCAACAGGTCATAGAGAATAGAAGTAGCTACCCTAGTCGTTATGACCACGTTGATAGAGCTCCCAACTGATATTTCCCCATCAACCGGGCAGTATCATTTGGGTCGAGAGCCATGAGGTTATGCGCCCAGAATCTGTATACGACCATGGAACGGTCGACGACTCTACAAGCAGCATGGCTTTGCGCTCAGCGTCTGCAGGAACGGTCTCCACAGGCCCTGGTCACGCCACGATAGAGCCTCTCGGAAAAGGGCCCTGACTCTGGTATCATTCAAAGCGTGCATGAGTTGTTCGCCCTCTGCGCCGCGGATTGCCAGCAGTGTGCCTCCTTGGGAGTCCTTATGTATCCTACGCGTGAAGTGACGATAGCCCTACGATCTGGAGCATTTGAGACCCAAGGCAGAACGCTTGATTCGCTACGGCTCACGACTCAGTAGGCACGAGAGGACATACAAGTGAAATAAAAGCTCACCGCCTCGATAAATACAACTTTGACACATTTCACTTACACGTGCATGAACACCTTGTATTCCACAAACAGCTACCCCCGCAGCAAAAAACTCCATGTATGAAAGAAGGTCTTCAGCGGCCACGCCTGCCTCCGCCTCCAAATGACTCATGTCCTCGTCATCAACTACAGTCTCGGGGACTGCCCTCGTCGCCGACTCGTCACGGTTCCCGCCGACTTCGCCACTCCTCATCACGGTTCACGCCGGTCTCGTCGCTCCTTGTCGCCGACTCGTCACGGTTCCCGCCGACTTCGTCGCTGCTCATCATGATTCACACCGACTTCGTCGCTCCTATCCATGGCTCATGCCAACCTCGTCGCTCCTCGTCGTCAACTACAGGCGCTATCTATCTTCAAGCTCAAAAGAGGAGACGAATAGGCGCTAATTGACTCCATTGCAGCACGCATACCTCGGTGGAAAGGTAACCTCCTCAACCTAGCTGGGCGTTCAACGCTGGTGAAGGCCACCCTCTCAGCAGTCCCAGTCCACATGGCCACGGCGATCGGCCTCTCGGCTTGGGGCATCGCGCAGATCGACAGGCTGAGAAGGGGCTTCATCTGGAGCGGGGACACCAAGGCGGCAGGGGGAAAGTGCAGGTTGGCATGGGCAACAGTGTGTCGACCCACATACCTGGGGGGTCTCGGGGTCGCCGACCTATCGCGTATGGGGATGGCGCTTCGCCTACGATGGTCGTGGCTCCGCCGCACGGACCAGGAGAGAGCTTGGCAAGGACTCCAGGAGAAGGATGACGCGACGCCGCATAGTTTCTTCCTCGCTGCCACTACGGTGACGGTGGGAGATGGTGAGTCAACCCTCTTCTGGGAGGACTCTTGGATCGACGGTCAGGGAATTAAGGGCATCGCTCCGACGGTGTTCGCGGCAGTGCCCAGGAGGAGAAGACGAGCGACAGTAGCGGCTGCGATGCTTTAACTCGACATGGGTGAACCACATTGCGGGGGAGCACTCATGGCGGCTAATCGCGGAATTCGTCATTCTTTCTGAAAAGCTTCAACAGGTCGCGCTCACACCGGGCTCCCCAGACACTTTTGCTTGGAATCTCACCGCCAACCGGCAGTACTCAGCCTCTTCTTCATATGGAGCAATGTTCTTCGGCTGCTCCTCGCCACTTGGGGCACGACTGTTATGGAAGACGCAGGCGCCACAGAGAGTCAGGTACTTCTTTTGGCTTGCCATGCACGACACGGTCTCTAGGAGGATGCGCTCTGTATTTTCTGCAGCCAACAGGACGAAACAATCGATCACATCTTCCTTGGCTGTGTTTTCTCTCGGGAAGTATGGTCAAGGTGCCTGCGCCTCTACCGTCTCGACTTGATGGTTACCGTCGTAGAGGAAAGCTTCATGGTTTGGTGGTTAAGAACAAGGAAGACCCTTCCCAGAGGTTTGCGCAAAGCCTTTGACTCGCTCTTCTTCCTCATCGGGTGGAGGATTTGGAAGGAAAGAAACTCAAGAACCTTCGAGCGGGTGCCGACATCGGCAAAGCAGCTAGCTGAGGACATTCTGCTAGAGGCGGCGCTCTGGGGCGCAGCGGGCTTCAAGCGTCTGGAGGCGATCATGGCCAGGCGCTAGTTGTCCTGAATTCTTCTAGGAGCCCCCATCGATTCCATGTAATACACGACCCCGTGCTTTGCTCGTGCTTTGTATCACTTCGCTTCGCCTTGTTTAAGACTGCTGCTCTTGGCTGGTAATCCTTGGATTACCGTTTGTTGTTTTCAACACTCTCTTCTTCTTAATAAAATACGTGTGAGACTGCACGTCCTTACAAAACAAACAGCTGATTAAACTAATGAGTAAAACCGTTGTGCTAAATCCGGGGGTTTTACGGGCAGCCGACATCCATTCACGCACCTCTTTCTTTCACTGTCGCTTTCCCCAGGCGGGCCCCAGCTCCAGCTCGCACACTCGCCCCATCCCACTCCCGTTCCCGTCCCGAGCTCGCTCCAGTGGAGTAGAACCAAGCAAGCCAACGCGGCGGCGAACCCACACCCCCCTCGCCCCAAGGCCGAGATCCCACCCGCCAGCCGCGCGCCGGCGAAATCTTCCAAGGTGGCGCCGCCGCTGGACGATGGGGTCGGTGTCCCTGAACGTGGCGTCCTCCCGGCGCGGCGGGCGGCGTCTGGCGTGCCTCTGCTCGCCCGCACTACTCAACCTCCTCATCCTGCTCTCCCTCCTCTCCACCAACCTCCTCGCACTCCTCGCCTTCCTCTCGCCCCGCGCCGACCCAATCCCCTTCGCCACCGCCAACCTCTCCTCCTCCTCCTCCTCTGTCATCTCCGAGCAGGTAGCCGCCATCGCGCGGGAGATCGACGCGACCCGTCTCATCCCGCACCGCGCGGCGTCCGACGGCACCACCACCACCCTGCCCCCAGAGCTACTCCTCTTCCTGTCCCCGCACGCGCTCCCACTAGGCCGCGACGCGCGGACGGGGCTGACCCACATGCCAGCCTCCGTCGCACACACCTGCTTCCGCTCCCCATCCACGCTATCGCTCCTCGCCGCCTTCGCCACCTACACGCCCTACGCCGCCTGCCCGCGCAACGCCACGCTCCATCACCGCCTCATCTCCAAGGCATGCGAGCCGTTGCCTCGCCGACGCTGCCTCTCCCGCCGGGGCCCACGCGCGCCGCTCCCGGCCTCCAACATGGGCGTCGATAGCCGACGCTGGGTGAAGCCGCGGCGCCACGACCACGAGTTCCTCATCGATGACGTCCTCGCTGCCGGCGTTGGGGGAAAGATCCGGATCGGGCTCGATGTCGCCGGTGGTGCCGCTAATTTCGCCGCCCGGATGAGGGAGCGTGGGATCACCGTCTTCACCACGGTGCTCGATAACGCCGGGAAGCCCATGAACGAGTTCGTGGCGGCCAGGGGACTGTTCCCGCTGCTGCTCTCGCCCGCGCACCGGTTCCCCTTCTACGACGGGGTGTTCGACCTCGTGCACGTCGGGACCACTGCGTTGGCGGAAGGTGGGTCGCCGGCGTTGGGGCAGGCTGGGACGGTGGAGGCGCTGGAATTCTTCGTGTTTGATGTCGACCGCGTGCTGCGTGCCGGTGGCCTGCTATGGATTGACAGCTACATCTGCCACAGCGATGAACGGAGGCAGACGCTTGTCAGGCTCATTGGCAGGTTTGGTTACAAGAAGCTCAAATGGGTAACAGGAGAGAAGGCCGGTGGTACAGGGAGTACAAAGCCAGCAATGTACTTCTCTGCGCTGCTTCAGAAGCCGGCACGAGGTTGAAATTGGATGGGTGGATCATGGATGGGTTGGAATCTGAGGTATGAATGTACCTTATCCCGATTGTTTGTAGTTCATCAGGGGATCTGACATGAGGCATGAGCGTGCCCAATAGATGCCACGGATTAGGTTGTTGATTCCATTGTTTGATCAGATAGTATAACTTAATAAAATAAGTGAAGAGAGTACAAATGTCCCACTTTTGGTATCATGGAATAGGCTGCTGTTAGCCTGTTAGGTGGGAAACATATCAGGTAGTAGTTGTTGCTCAATTGTGGGGGATTGCAAAGTGGGTGTGCAGTGATGTGGTATTCTCATTCAAGCAGGAAAGGAAAGGAAAGGAAATGAGGCTCCTTCATGAGCTATTTATTCATGTTGCCTATCTAAAGCTATTATTTTGCTGTCGGTTTAGTCTATAGTGTATGTGTAGGCACAGCTTGTTCAAATTTCCTTGGACTTGATATTTTTTATAATTGAGGGTCTATATGGGTTTCACTGTTTATGTTTTGTTTTAGTGTCAATCAACTAGAACAATCGATCTGTCAAAGTGGGAGATAATTTAATGTAATAGAACTCGCTGAAGAAAAAAACGATCGTAGATATATTCTTCTGCAGCTGCCTGTCCTGTCAACATATATTGGTAAAGCCTATATGCTTCACTGTTAACGGCTTATGTTTACGAAGTAGTAGTACTACACCCCTAGTAGTGTGCAGAAGTTCAGGCATACTTCCACACTGTTGATTTCTTCCTGAATTTCGAGTGAGTTTTACATGTAAAGTAAACTTCTGATGATTGGGTTAAAGAGTCACCATTACGTTACTCACTCTTATCCAATTGTACGAATTGTATCTAGCCATGTAGGGCCATATTAAATCAGGGATCACAGTGTTTTCTTGTAGATAAATATCTGTTTTCCAGCCAACTGATGGAGATGTGAGATTGTTTGCCTGACTGGTACTTTCCTCCCTTCTTTATAAATTGATGAGCTTCCACAGACAGGTTTTCAACTTTGTTGCAGAAACATACATTCAATAGTCCAACTGTCCAAGTTTAGCAGATAACCTTGCGCTTAAAGGTTGGCCTCACCAAGATAACTGCATACTATGCAATGGCCCGCTCGAGTCAGGACTACATCTCTGTTTTCATTGTTCTTTCGCACAAGAGACAGCATGGGATAACTTTGGCAATCTCCAGCTGGCCCTCTAGACAAACACAGACACCTTACTTCACTGGTGGGAGTCAGTCTTGCCCTCTATTCCAAAAGAGAAGAGGCGTGAATTCAATGGAATGGTCATTTAAATCATGTGGAATCTGTGGAAAGAACGCAACCGCAGAATCTCTGACAATTGACAACCAATACTCCACAGCCATTCAAGTGGCCGGGCGCACCAAGGATGATTTACAGCAGTATACAAGGGCCTTTTCAACTTCAATTAGTTAGCCCTTCAGCTCCAGCTTGATTCCTAACCCGGTTGCCTTTACCTTGTTTTGTCACTTTGGCAAGGTGTTTGCTGTCCTTGGCCTCAGTGCCATCCTGTACATAAAAACTCGTTTTCCTCCTTAATGCAATGGTAGAGCTCCTTCCCTTTTTTTTAATCAAAATGGTCCAAGTTTTGCTATGGGCAGACAATTTCTGCTTCTGTTTTTACTCTCATATTTATGGAATTTTAACCAATAGTAGTAGCATATATGTGGATAGTTCAAAGCATAATTGTGTACAATCAGGTGGTTTTATGAAATTACCAGCTGCACGACTGCTAGTAATAGGCAGTCACTGTAAGCAGTTAAGCACTGTCTACTTCGGGAAGACATCTGGACGTTTGGAAGTCTTTTGTAGACCTGTGTCACTCGGAGCATGTTATTTCTTCTTTTTGGCAAACACAGCTCTGTCTGTATTTGCTTTGTCGACAGGCAAAATTATCAGGTCCTATTATGTTACATTGTTTCTCTTCTGTGAAATGTACTCCAGCTGGTAGCAGGCTGATCACTGAATCACGGCAAACCAGTTCTTCTGATTACTTGATGTTTCTGCTATGGTCAAATAACCAATACTGTCAGACAGTACTTGGTACTGCCTTTTCGTTTAAAATTATAATTAAGTTGCTTTGACTTTTTTTGGTATGTTCATCATATCTAGATACATAACAAAATAGATGTACCAAAAAAGTCAAATCAACATATAATTTGGAACGGAGGGAGTAGCAAAATTTGTTCTGCCTATACTGAATCAGTTACTCGGATGCTTAGAGAGTTCAGATTAATAATAGATATAAAAACACATGTTCGTGAAGAAGTGATTCAGCATTGCCAGGAACATGAAAACATGATTTGCAATTGTGAAGTATGTGAAACAATTGAATTGCTTCAGAAAAAAATTGTGGCATGAAGACAACTAAGGGCTTGCAATTTCTGAAGAATCTGCTTCTACACCTGATTGTGTTGATAATGTGCAAACAGTTTTCCAGATTATTTTTTCTCTCTCTGTGAGTATTCATATTATGGATCCTTTCCGTTGGTGCCTGAACCTATGAATCATATTTTGGTACAACCGACAACCTGTGATTCATTCTCTTCTCAGCTTGTTCTAGCCTACTCATGGATGTAAGGGCCTGTATGTATTTGCTAAAAACAATGAGAACGAGAACGAAATACAAACATTTAAATTCTGAATAAGATTCTGTAATTCAACTATCTCATTAAACACAGCTACGAAGCTGTGTTCACGTGAACCGCGTCAGGAGTAGTTCTAGTGGGCCGCGCTGAGCCGCCTAGCTACTAACAGGTTCTGAGTGAGCGAGCGTGTGAATGAAATTCTGTCGGTGGGGACAGGTGGTCGGCGGGATGATTCCCGTCTTGATTACCCCTCGCCCCACCAATGCAAAGTGGTAGACCGGCGTAGTTGCGACGGTAATACGGATCGGTGTCATTGACTTGGGCGCGCAAATGATGGAGACGGCACCCTTCCCCTCGGCTGACGGCACCCTTTTCGCTGCCTCCATCTCAAGTGTTGGTGCCTCAAGGGCTCCATCTGTCGATCTTCTCTGGTCGCTCACTTCATCAGCAAGCTAAATCCACGCTTATCAGGTATGTCGTCGTCAATCTGTCTTTGCGGTTTTGCCACATCTAATTATGCTCCACAATATGCACAACCAGAGACACGCGCCACTGCCACTTTACTGGAACAAAGAAAGAAAAGGAAAAATTGAAGTGCTTCTTTCAGTGTTGATCTTCAAATTTTCACTGATTTTAGTGAGACCATTGTTCGATAGTCCTCCTCCTGTTAATTAATTTAACTTAGTAAGACTTTGCTGCCTGTGTTGATCTTCTTTTGCAGTTTGTATTATCCAGCATCTTAGTGAAAGCTAACTGATGTGTATATTTATGTTTGCTGCTATCTGAAAATGGATCTTCAGACAGACAAGGAGTCAATCCAGGAGGCTGACATATCAAAGTGGACAATGCATAGCAATCGTAACATAAAAGGGTTTTGCTACGGTACTCCGAAATGAATATGGATCGTCCATTTATTCCGATCCAACGGTCACGATCATCTATTACCTGAAGGTAATAGTATTTATTGAATTTTTATTTTATAAAAATAGGGTAAATAAGAAAGTTTTGTAATATATAAAATCTTTTTTTAAGATTTGGTTGTTAAGATGCATGCGGTACATAGTGTTTGACGGATTTTTGGCGGATTAAAATCCGTGCATACTCGTATTAGTGTCTCACGTGAAAACAAAAGAATACAAAAGGAAAAAATACAAGGAAAATGTATGCGCTCGTGACGAACGCTACATGTGAGAGCAGGCCACTATGCCTAGGTGGCCGGCCTCAGATCCAGCATACCTGCATGCATGTACAAACATAGCATGAGCCAACCGGCCGAGATACGTGTACGTGTTCAACCGTGAAACGTATTATTAACCTCTGTGAACATTGACTATGCTAGCAGCTTAGCAACGGGGTCCGCACGTCAAGGACTGCATGGGAGGAGTGTTAGCTCCGTTCCGTATCATGGAGTCTTCGTCACGTACATACATCCAATGAAAATATCTTAGACGATTAACGAGCTGTGTACAGTCTTTATTATTGAAATATAATAAAGTCCGGATCTTTAGAAGATATAATTCCAAAGAATATTCGTTATACGGATATACACAAGATGAGTCATATGGAGGATATCTCTCCTAGCTACTTACGATGGCGTGGCTCCGGCTTTCTCGCTGCTGCTGCCAACAAACTCAGGCGACGCGTGCGTGCAGTCCAGGAGCCGGCCAACAAACCCGAACGTGTTGTTTCCTCCGTGATTTCCTCCGTGCTTACTGGCCGCGTGTTGTTTTATTTTTTGGTTTTTTATTTATTAATTTATTTAGTAAATTATTAAGTTTAGAAAAATCAACGATCCAGATTTGATTTAAGATATTATCTCTTGTGAGGTAACCGGAGTATCTGAGCATTGACCAACATAAAAAGCTTCACAGAAGGTGAGATCAGGCGAAAAAAAAACAACTACAAGACTATTATCGGGAGAGGTGCATTTGGAGAAGTTTACAAAGGAGTCCTCGATGACACAAGTATGGTAGCAGTGAAGAGGTTAATCCGCAACGTGAAAGAAGACTTTGATAAAGAACTGGCCGTCCATCGTGAAATCAACCACAAGAACGTAGTCAGACTCATTGGTTATTGTGTCGGGGAAAATGCCCTAATGATGGTTACCGAGTATGTGCCCAACGGAAATCTGAATGCCATTCTTCACCGTGATAATACTCTCATCCCGTTGGATATACGGCTTAGAATTGCAACACAGTGTGCAGAGGCATTGGCATGCATGCATTCTTACAAGCATACTCAAGTCATTCACGGGGACATCAAACCTGATAATATACTGCTAGATTATGACCTGAATGCAAAAGTATCAGACCCATTGTTTACTCAAGATGGACGTGTCACCGCCAAGAGTGATGTTTACAGTTTTGGAGTTGTCCTCTTGGAATTACTAACTAGGAAGAAGGCAACACCAACCGATGGACAAGTAAGCATCGTTACTGCATTTGCTGAAGCTCTTGAAAGTGGCCGGATCAGAGAGGCGAGAAAAATTCTTGACTCCGAGTTAGATCCTTCGAGAAGCAAGAATGTTCTTGATGAGGTGGGAAAGCTGGCAGTTGAGTGTCTGAAGATGAAAAGGGATAAACGTCCACAGATGAAACATGTGGCAGAACGTCTTAGCAAATCAATGAAAGCATCGCTTAAGCGAAAGCTGATAAAGCACCACCTGCGCCGCCGCTTCTCATATGCAGAGATGGTGGCCGCAACAAGGAACTTTTTGATGGGTCGCTTCTTCTTGGTCAGGGTCCTGTCGGTAGATTTTACCGTGGGGTGATCAATGGTGGAGCAACCATGGTGGCTGTAGAGCGTTCATGGCATGGACATGGAGATTTGTTTCGTTCTTTTGTAGATAGCAGGTCGAAGCTCAACCACATCAACATTGTACCCCTTAGGGCTCCTTTGGGGGCAGTGACTAAAACCACGTGTATTTAAGCTCCCAAGGAAAATTCTCCACTACACTTGCCATCTCTGTCCCCCCAGGAGACGGAATCCCCTTGGAGAATAAAACCCTAGCTATCATTTGGGAAACACGGGGATATAAATCATGAATGATAAAAAATATTCAGAATAATTTTAGTATTCTGAAATGGTGTTTTCTTCGGATAAAACTTAGCACCACAGATAATTTTAGTATTGATGCATGATTACAAAGTTTGTATAGGCTTTCAGAGTATGAAAGTAAGGCAAGACCTATAATTACATCTTGTTCAAGCAAGAAATAAACATAAATATATCATGACAATCTGATCTCTTAGCACATTTGATGATGATACTTCATCTTGATGGTGTCTCTTCACACATGAGCTGCACACTCAAACTTGTTGCATTAACAAACAATTTGTCATCACAGAAGGTTGGAATAATGATGAAAATTATCTTCCATATAGAGTTGATGGCTGAGAAGATTGGCATCTAGTAATTGTACACATAAGCATAAATACTATAGAGGTTCATGTCAGTAGCCACAGAAGAACCGTAGACAATCAGTTTGTTTATGTCAGAAATTGTATGAGTGGCAACTCTTGTTGTTTTAATCTATGCATTCAAAGCCATTAACCTATTGTTCAACTAAAAAAGAAAATCCCAGCTTGCTTTAATAACCTGTTGAAAGACCTTGTTTGGTTTTGGTTAATTGATGAAACCTATGGACTAACCCTTGAACTAAGTGTATGATCAAGATAGGGTGGTTCACCTTGGTACATGGAGCTAGATGGTTGATCTTGATGAATCAAGTGCTCCATGGACTAAGGAAAAGAAGAAAGAGAAAAACAAAAATGGGCTCAAGGCAAAGGTATATCATAGGGTCATTTTTGGTTTAGTGATCAAGACACTATAGAGAGTGTGATCACCTTTAGGATTGATAGCTGTACTATCAAGAAGGAAAAACTCGTTTTGATTGCGGTTATCATGTGCCACTAGGTTTGCATTGCATCCATATAAAATGAACCTAAGTGACACAAAGAACTAAAGTAAAACCCATGAAAATAGTTTGTAAAGGCTAACACAGGTGAACAAAGGTATGGATCACAAGGTGTTAGCACATGGAAGCTTGGAGAAGAAGCAGAGGCTCGGTTTGACACTCAGACAGGCTCCGGACGCAGGATCCGGACGCAGGCAAGGGGCCGTCCGGACCAATGGACATGCATCTAGTTGCATACCCTAGCCTCGGCCTCTCTGGACAGGAGGTCCGGACGCTAAAGAGAGTCCGGACGATGACTCCGATCATGCGTCCGGAGCTCAACGCTCTCTGTACTCCTCTCTGGTGGATTTATCCGGATGCAAGGCATGGTCCGGACCGAGGACACCGGACGCTACTGTTGCATGCGTCCGGAGGTGGCACGTCAGGCAGACAGGGCGCCAACGGCAGGATTTGAAATGGAGGGTCCGGACGCAAGCGCGTTTGTCCGGACCCCCATGCAAAGTGCGTCCGGAGGTCTGCAGAAAGTGGAAATGAGGAGCAAAACGGCTAGCTCGATGGTGGTTGCTATTTAAGTGGTTTGGCCGGCTCCTAGGGCTTACTCTTGCACCTCTCATTCATTTGATACACTTGTGCTTACTTGAGATAGCCCCCAACTCATCTCTCTTTGCTTCAATTGCATTCTTATAAGAGTTTGAGTGAACCAAGTGCATTGATCATTGCATTGCATCTTAGTGACACTTGGTCATCGTCATCGTCGCGTGGTTTCTTGTTATTCTTGGTGTTTGCCAACACCTAGACAGCTTGGCGATTGAGGAGAAGTTTCGGCACGTGTTGGTGATTGTTCGTGGCCGGCTTCATCGATTGTGAGAGGGCTTGTACCCACCTCGGCGGAGAGCCAAAGGGTAACTCTAGTGGATTGCTCGTGTCATTGAGTTACTCTCATTTGGGTGGTTTCTTGTGGCGCCCGAGTTAGTGGGATTGGCTTGTGAATTGTCAATTAGCCACCGAAACACCATTTGAGTAGTCGACACAACGGAGACTAGCTTGGTAGCAACCAAGTGAACCTCGGGAGAAAAATTGATTGTCATCTTGCCTCCCGGCTACTCTTTGGTATCCATTGTGATTGGTTCATCCTATTGACATCCATCCATCACAAGGCATCGGTATAACAATCACCTCCTATCTTGTATTTACTTTGTTCATATCTTGCTTAGTTAGCTCTTTTGTTAGCTTGTTAGCTTTACTAGTTAGTTGTTCTTGCTAGCTCAAGTTAAGTGCCTTAGGTTCTTGCTATTGATTGTTAGGCACTTAGCTAACTAGAATTGCATTTGATAGGTGGCTTTGCACCCCAAGTAGAGCTAGAGCAAAAAGCTTCGCTTAAGTGTTATCTAACCATTTGCTCTATTGATTTGTAGATTTTTATTAGGCTATTCACCCCCCTCTAGCCATCTAGGACCTTTCACCTGTGGTTGCAACTAACATGTGAAGGAGTTCAAAAGGTGCATTCAGATTCATATTTCTGGAAAAGGTGTAATTTTAATGAATACTAGTATGTGCTACAGCTATTGCCAACTAACTTGATCTAGCCCAGCTGCAAATTCTCAGGTGATATTTTAAATTGGAGTAATAGTGGTAATGCAATTGTGGCATGGACAGTTATCTAATATGATATTGCAATCACACATGAATAGTTATTTGAACACACATGCTAATACATTCAGAACAAACAAGGATTTAAACTAATAATTAAACTATCAGGCATGGAACACACAATGATTTTTCAAAGGTAGCTGTTGATTTCTCAATGACTGAAAAGAAGATTCAGCTAGCTACGTTTACGAACCTGAATATGCTATCAACATACAAGTATGTACTCAGTTTCTAGACAAAGATGCAAATAAAAGAGGTTTACTATAGGCAACAGTTTAAATAGTAGATTACTGTAGACAATGCAGGTATGCAACAGTTTACAGTAGGCAAAAAAAGGGGTACTTGGGTAAGTGATGCAGACGTCAGTGTGACTAAAAGCTCTATTTGCAAGCATACATAAGAAAAGGATATACATATATAAGAAAAGGATCTAAAACCCTGAACTACTACTCTACTGTGTGCAATACAAAAAATATGACAAATAAAATAATTGACAAGCCAAGCTCTAGAAAACTGAAAAGATAAGTTGTTGCTGAAGCTCTATACTGAAACTCTGAAACACATTATAGAAGAGCTATTGGTGCTCTAGAAATCTTGAAATCTGAATTAACTTCCTCAACTAATTTACTCAGCCTTGAATGGAAGTACAATGCCAAGTATGAATCGAAATCTGAAGCTTAGTTCTGCATAAACCTATTAACAGTAGCACACTTTTCTAATCATGATCTTGAGGACAACATGCAAGTTAAAATAGACAAGGAATCATACATGCAAATCCTAAGAGCATCTATGTCAATCTATTCAAACACACACATATATGATTCACTAACTAAAAAGTGTTCTTAGTTTCTCAACACTATGAAAGAAAAATCTAATTCACTATCAAAGAAAATTAATATTTGCGACTCACGTATGGAATCACTACTCTTCTGAACAGATACTGCAACACCTCAAGGCATGTACGTCTCAAACATGTTTAGAATTATAGATCTTCAAATGAAATTAACAGCACCTACGTCCCTTGAACCAGCCAACATCAAACTTTTTAAAGAAATTCTTAAGCAAGAAAATGTCCTAATTTTCTCCTTCCTAGAGCCCATTATCTAAAAGTTACAAATAGAAACAAGCTGAGAATTTGTATAACACCTAGTCATCTAATATAGTAAGTTCAACAATGATAAAGCTAAGATTTTTTTAACAAGTTTAGATTATCCAAATACCACCTTGAGGTGCAAAGTGTCGCTGCAGAAGAGCCGCCTCTCCTTGATTGGTGCAGTGCAACAACACAGTTCATGTTGCATCCTGTCTTTTCACTTTGCAGTGAGCAGTTCACACTTTAACAGTGATGCTGCACAAATTACATTAGCAGCACAAACCAACAGTAGTCAAGGGACATACATCTTATAAAAAATCATGAGCTCAAAACAAAAGTACACCTACCAAGGCAAAGCTGAAGATTTGTTATCATACTCGTCAATGGAGGCATCATAGTTGTAGCTCGTGGCAATAAAGTGTACACCCTTGCTGCGGTCGAGGTTGGTCCAGTTTGAGCTGCATGACAAAACAAATTATTGTAACACTTACAGAAAGATGTCGTGCACAACTATCAAGTGACAAGCTTTCAAGGCTGCTATTTAAAATTTTTACTGAATCGTGTTACCTCCATCTCATACTCATATGGAAGAATGCTGGAAAATAGAAAGTGCCTTGCATATATAATTACTGAAACAGGAAGCTTTCAATCAAGACTCATTCAGAATCATATTTCTAGAAAAGTGCATATATAAATTATTTTGCCATGAAGATAAAGAAAATAAATATGGACTAATGGCGGTACTGCGATTGGGCAATACAAGTATCATGGCTTAATTCTTAGAGGTCGTATTTTACTATTTTTATTCGATTGTCAGATATACTTTTTACTGAATGCAAGTGATACAGGCTTAACCTTGAGACCCAATTTTTACTAACTTTTACTGAATTGTGTACAGTTGTTAGATATGTTTGCAAATTATCTGGTCATCTAAAAACAATGGCCCTGAAGATCTTTTAACACTGAAGATCTTTTAACAAACATAATATATCAACTTATCTGATACTTTACAGTTGATTTGGCAACATGTATTTCCGGGATTCCATCATCCAAATCTTTTTTTTTACAACAGTTCATTTTCATCACAAGGAAAAAGGGGGAATCCCAAGTCCCAAAGGGCCTTGCGGCTAGTTAGCTACCACAAATCAGACTACACACAAGATCCAAACTCACAAGTACACGCTACGGCTAAGAACATCAGACAAGCAAAGAAAATACTACCAGTCCCTTTAATTTGAATGGGGGGAAATAGATCAGTAGCTCACAAGCAAGAGTACGCAGCACAAGGATTGTGCTTTTACCTTGGATTTGGTCGGTGGATGGTGAGGAGAGGAGCAGCGGCGTTTCTTCCGAGCGGATGGAGTGTGTGGCGCTGCTTCCAAGCGGATGGAGAAGCGGCGCTGCTGGTATGAATGGAATCGGGGCGGTGAGCGGAGGAGCGCCGACATTTCTTCCAAGCGAACGGCGTTGCTTCCGGTGGATGAACTGTGCATCGCTGCTGGTACGAAGGGAGTCGGGACTGGAGTGAGATGGGGACGAGTGGCGCATGAGAGTGGAAGTGGCGGCGATCAAACCCTATCCGCCATGTCTCTCCAGTAGCCGACGAAGCGAGCGAGACGACGGGAGACAGAAACATGACTCGGGAGATGATTTTTTATTCCCCCGTGGATTGACGGGGAACGAGCTCACAAGGCGCGGGTCTTTTTTAGCCCAACAGGTATCCAAACGGCAGCACGGAACGAAAGGGGCGCTGCTCCCACGGGCCCTGCGCACCCCGCGGATCAGGCCGGTATACCGGGGGGTTTTGCGTATCCAAAGGAGCCCTTATTGGTTACTGCGATGAGAAGGACGAGAGGATCCTGGTGTACAGCTACATTGATCATGGAAGCTTGCATGAGCACCTCTTCGAGGCCCAGAACCCACTTACCTGGAATCAGCGTCTGGAGATCTGTATCAGTGTAGCCCGTGGCCTGCACTATCTCCAAAGATGTGCCAAGCACCAAGGCCCTGTTTGGTTTGCTCCTGGGCGGAGCTCACTGATCCTGTCAGGGCTCCAGGACCAGCAGAGCTGCCTAACAGAATTCGAAGCAAACACACCTTTGCTCATCCACCGTAAGCTGAGGGTGAATATTCTTTTGGATAAGGAGGAATTGGTGCCCAAGATTGTAGCTAACAAAATGGCTGATCCTGGCTTGGATGGATTAGTGGGCTGCAACACCGACATCGACGATTGTGATTTCATTCCTGGTGGTGTTGCCGACTGGTTAACTGATAAATTGGGTGTCTATGCTTTTGGTGCCGTTTTGCTTGAGGTCCTATGTGCTCGTCCACATTTTGACCTTACACCAGAGGAAATGGTTAATTTGCAAGTTTGGGCACGGCGTTGCAAGAGGGATTCTAATTGCATTGACCCCTATCTAAAGGGGAAAATTAATCCGCAGTGTTACAGCAGGTTCCTCGAAATTGCTGACAAGTGTCTAGCTGGTCGTTGTTTTGACCGTCCATCGATGCAAGATGTGGTTTTGGAGCTGGAGTCTGTCCTTCAAATGCAGATGAGTGCAGAGGTGATTTGAAGAGTTCCACCTCCTAAAGTTTAGTTTCTGTCACATTGAATGTTTGGATATTAATTAGGATGATTAAACATGAGCTAATTATAACACTAATTGTAGAAGTCATGGCTAATTCGCGAGATGAATCTATTAAACTTAATCAGTTTTGACAATGTGATGTAATAATAAACATGTGCTAATATAATGGATTAACTAGGCTTAATATTTTCATCTCTTGAATTAGCCATGGCTTGTGCAATTAGTTTTATAATTATCTCATGTTTAATCATCTTAATTAATATCCGAACATCCGATGTGACAAGGACTCCTAGATATGACAAGGGCTCCTAGATATATTCTTCTGCAGCTGCCTGTCCTGTCAACATACATCCTTAAAGCTTAATAGCTTATGCATCACTGTTAACAGCTTATGTTTACAAAGTACTACACACCACGTAGAGTACAGAAGTTCAGGCATACTTCAAGTCTGTTGATTTCTCCCTGACAACTCCGAATGAGTTTTACATGTAATGTGAACTTCTGAAAATTGGTTTAAGGAGTCACCATTGTGTAAATTCTTATCCAAATGTACTAATTGTGTGGTGGGCAATATTAAATCAGGGATCACAGTGTATTCTTGTAGATAAAAATCTGTTTTCCAGCCTGTATTAATGGAGATGTGAGATTGTTTGCCTGACTGTGACTGGTAGTTTTCCTCCCTCCGTTATAAATTTATGAGTTTCCACAGACAGATCTTCAATTATGTTACAGAAACATACATTGAATAGTCCAAGTTTTGCTATGAGCAGACGATTTCTGCTTCTATTCTTACTCTCATATATTTGTGGAATTTTAACCAAAAATAGTAGTAGCTGTTGGAATTAGATCTCCTCCCATTAGGGCCCAACAGACTAACGGGCCCTAGGTTACGCCCTGATCGGGGGCGCCCAACCATATGGTTGGTGGGCCCCCGTCGCACAGTGTTATATAAGGAAAGGTGGGGGCCGGGGCGCCAGGCACGCTAACCAAGGTTCACCTGGCCGCCGCCAACTCCCACCTACATCCTAAACCCTAGACCGATCTATAGGGGGCGCTGCAAGCGGCGGGAAGTACCACCGACGGCGAGCACCCAGATGACGACAGAGGCGACTGCTAACGGGACATCGGCGCCCATGACCGACGGCGGCTCCAACCCTAACGCCGCCGCCACCACTGCACCTCCTCCGGTTGACTCATCCGGAGTTAAAGGAATGGTGAACATAAACAACATTCCTCCGCTCAACGGTACCAACTACCGTGTGTGGCGAGAGAAGTACGAGCTAGAACTTGCACTGGCAGAGATTGATCTTGCCATTACTTCCCCGTGTCCTACTATTCCAGAGGAACCGGAGAAGAGAACCGATGAAACTGACGAAGCTTTTCACGCCCGAAAGCGTGATTTTACAGAAGTCAGAATGAAATATGACATCGAACACAGGCGTTGGATTCAATCCAACAAAAAATGCCTGTTGGTGGCGAAAGCCACCATTGAAGACCAAATCCGAGGGTCAATCCCATAATGCATCACCGTCATTGATTACCTTGAAAGGGTAAAGAGCCAGTTTACTGGGTCTTCTAAGGCCACAGCAAGCACAATGATACATAAACTTGTATCTGAGAAGTACAATGGTGGTGGTGTGCGTCAGCACATATTGAAAATGAACACCATGGCAGCGAAATTAAAGACTATGGATTTGGGGATCAATGACAAGTTCCTCATCCACTTGGTCTTTCTTTCACTGCCAAAGAAATTCGAAACTTTTGCTGTGAATTACAATATGATGCCTGAAAACTGGGACATTGAAAAGCTCATTACAATGTGTGTCCAGGAGGAAGAGAGAATCAAGTCCGCACAAGGTGAATCAGCTCATCTTGTGAAGGATAATAAAAGAAAGAACTTTTACAAGAAACCACAGGAGAAACCCCAGTGGAATAAAGGCTCTCCCTCCAAACCACAAGAACATGCACTTGCAAAGGGAAAAGAAAAGGACTCTCAGGATGAGAACTTCAGAAAATATGGAAATATTGAAAAAGACCAGTGCAAGGAATGCTTCAAGAGAGGGCATTACAAGAGAGACTGCCCTGTGATGTTGTGAATGTCTCCCCAAATATTGAAAATGACAAGCGTTATTTATTATCTCTTGCTGAGAATTTGACTCATGAATGTGATGTTGTGAATGTCTCCCAATCTACAAATGAGAATAAGAAGCGGAAGAGACATAAAAGCGACTCTTCGAAATTATGGCATTGTCGTTTGGGCCATATTTCGAGGGGGAGAATAGAACGCTTAGTGAAACAATCAATCCTTTCGCACTTAGAATTCTCCGATTTAGAACAATGTGTTGATTGCATCAAAGGAAAATACGTTAAGAAAATAAAGAAAGATGCTAAACGAAGCACGAAGGTATTAGAAATAATCCACACGGACATTTGCGGTCCATTCCCAATGAAAAGTGTGGATGGTTATGATTCGTTCATAACATTCATAGATGATTACTCTCGTTATGGTTATATTTATCCAATTAAAGAAAGAACAGAAGCATTGGATAAATTTAAGATATTTAAAGCCGAAATTGAAAATCAACACAACAAGAAAATAAAGATAGTTCGATCAGACCGTGGTGGAGAGTATTATGGGCGACATACCCCGTATGGCCAAATTCCAGGTCCCTTTGCAAGGTTCCTACATGAAAATGGCATAGTCGCTCAATACTCCACACTGAGGGGAGCCTCAGCAGAATGGAGTGGCTGAAAGAAGAAACCATACCCTAATGGATATGGTGAGAAGCATGATGAGCTACTCTACACTACCGGTTGGTTTATGAATGGAGGCACTGAAAACCGCCATTCATATACTTAATCGAGTACCAAACAAGTCGGTGTAGAAAACACCGTATGAATTATGGACAGGAAGAGAACCCTCACTTAAGCACTTACGTGTGTGGGGTTGTCCAGCTGAGGCAAAGGTTTTTAACCCAAATATTGGAAAGTTAGACTCCAAAACTGTCAGCTGTCATTTCATTGGCTATCCAGAAAGATCGAAAGGATATCGATTCTATTGTCCTAATAGATACATGAAATTTGTTGAAACAAGACACGCTGTGTTCTTGGAGGATGACATGATCAGGGGGAGCAAGGTAACACATGAAATAAGACTTGAGGAGAAGCGGATACATGTACCCACTCCGATGGTTGAAGAACCATATTTTACGTTACCTGCTACCGATGTTGCGCCAGCAGTACAGGATACTGCGGTGACAACGCCTGTTGTGAATTCTCCCATAGCAACAACGAATGAACAAGAGGAACCTGTCCATCAGAAGCCTATAGAATCAGATGTTGCTAATGAGGAAGAACAACAACAACCCATAGTGGACCAAGTGCCAGAGGCCCTAGAAGGTCTCAAAGAACTAGAAGGTCAGCTATTCCAGATGATTATGAAATCTATAAAACTGAAGAATATCATATGGAAGATGACCCTATAACTTTTGAAGAATCCATGAGAAGCGAACACTCATCGAAGTGGCTTCAGGCCATGGAAGATGAGATGAAATCTATGAATACCAACAAAGTTTGGGTTCTAGAAAACATTCCTAAAGGAGCTAAGAAAGTAGGATCCAAATGGGTCTACAAGACGAAATATGACTCCCAAGGGACTATTGAAAGACACAAAGCGCGACTTGTGGCTAAGGGTTTTACCCAAAGAGAAGGGATTGATTACAATGAAACTTTTTCCCCAGTTTCTTGTAAAGATTCTTTCAGAATCATTATGGCACTTGTGGCTCACTACGATCTAGAATTACATCAGATGGATGTAAAGACCGCATTCCTAAATGGGGATTTGAATGAAAATGTCTATATGGCACAACCGAAAGGTTTTGTCGTAAAAGGAAAAGAAAATATGGGATGTCGTCTCAAAAGATCAATTTATGGTTTGAAACAAGCTTCGAGACAGTGGTACTTGAAGTTTGATAAAACTATAAAGGGTTTTGGGTTTAAAGAAAATGTCGAGGACAATTGTGTCTATATGAAATTCAAGAATAAGAAATACATATTCCTGATCCTATATGTGGATGATATTTTACTTGCTAGTAATGATGTCAATCTACTATTGGAGACGAAGAAATTCTTGTCCTCGAACTTTGATATGAAAGATCTCGGTGAAGCTTCGTTTGTCTTGGGAATTGAGATTCATCGAGATAGAAGAAAAGGGGTATTGGGATTATCGCAAAAGGCATACATAGAAAAAGTTTTGAAGAGATTTAGTATGCATGCGTGTAGTCCATCTCCTGCTCCGATTGTCAAGGGCGATAAATATGGGGAACATCAGTGTCCCAAGAACAAATATGAAATTAATCAAATGAAAGTGGTACCGTATGCTTCGGCAATTGGAAGTTTACAATATGCTCAAACGTGTACACGCCCTGACATAGCTTTCGTTACCGGGTTACTTGGCAGATATCAAAAGAATCTAGGAATTGAACATTGGAAATTAGTGAAGAAAGTCTTGCGTTATTTGCAAGGTACGAAAGGTCTCATGTTGACATATGAAAAATCTGATTCCCTGCACATAGAGGGGTATTCAGATTCTGACTATGCTGGAGATGAAAGAAAATCCACATCAGGATATATCTTTACTCTTGCTAAAGGAGTGATATCGTGGAAAAGTTCGAAACAAACAGTGACTACATCCTCGACAATGTACGCCGAGTTTGTAGCTTGTTATGAGGCCTCGGGGCATGTAAATTGGTTGAAGAAATTTGTACCCGGATTGAGAATAATTGAAAGTATAGAAAGACCGATGCGGTTGTATTGTGATAACAACCCAGCGGTAGAATATGCTCACAACAATAGGTCAAGTGGTGCTGCCAAACACATTGACATAAAATACTATGTTGTGAAAGATAAACTTCGGGATCATATTATAAATCTTGAGCATATACGAACAGAAAAAATGCTAGCGGATCCGCTCACAAAAGGCCTTCCACCCAGTGTGTTCAGAGGACACATAGCCGGCATGGGTTTAAGGGAGAGCCTATGATTTCCGAAGAATAAGAAGGGCCCAGAATGATGAAAAGTTTATTTCCAAAATGGAAAGGTGTGTAGTAGTTGTTAGTCTAACGACATGAATTGTTGTGACGATGAAGCATGCTCTATATACTAATCTGTGATGGAATTGAAAAGAATTGGAATATTAAACTCGAAATAGAATTGAAGAATTAAAAGGATTGTATGAGATCTAGGGGGAGAATGTTGGAATTAGATCTCCTCCCGTTAGGGCCCAACGGACTAACGGGCCCTAGGTTACGCCCTGATCGGGGGCGCCCAACCATGTGGTTGGTGGGCCCCCGTCGCATAGTGCTATATAAGGAAAGGTGGGGGCCGGGGCGCCAGGCACGCTAACCAAGGTTCACCTGGCCGCCGCCAACTCCCACCTACATCCTAAACCCTAGACCGATCTATAGGGGGCGCTGCAAGCGACGGGAAGTACTACCGACGGCGAGCACCCAGATGACGACAGAGGCGACTGCTAACGGGACATCGGCGCCCATGACCGACGGCGGCTCCAACCCTAACGCCGCCGCCGCTACTGCACCTCCCCCGTCGACCCCTCTGGTCTGTACCCTCTCTGTCTCTCTCTCTCTCTCTCTCTTTCTCTGTACATCACATGACCCGCATCTATCTACCTACCCGAATCACTTCTATGATCCGCTTCTAGACGATCCTAGAATTCTATCAGTAGCTTACATGTGGATAGTTCAAAGCATAATTGTGTACAAGAATGTGGTGTTATGAAATTACCTGCATACTGACTGCTGGTAATAGGCAGTCTACTTCAGGAAGACATCTGCATCTTCTTTCTTCTTTCTGGCAAACACAGCTCATCTGATTACATTGTTTCTGGCAAACACTGACTGCCAGAGTGCCAGTGATAGCGCAGTTCACTTGGAAATGGAAAATCATCAGGTCCGGTTATGTTACATTGTTTGTCTTGTGTCATAAGTACTCCAGGCAGCAAGCTGATCCACTGAATCACGGCAAACCAGTTTTTCTTCTGATTGATGTTTCTGCTATGTTCAAAATAGCTAATACTGTCAGACCTACTTAAAATTTGTTCAGGTCGTGCCTATACTGAATCAGTTACTAGAATGCTTGAGAGTTCATTCAGATTAATATAATATAAAAACACATAATCAAATGCAGAGCAGTCTCAAATCAATAACTTGGTAACAGCAATTTGTACAAATTAGCAGTTGCACACTGCATGGCTGCAGTGCAAACTACACTAAGCCTATCGTACACTAGGAAAAAAAAAGTACTGTAAAAATAGAAAACTAGGCTCCCGGGCCCGCCGTCGTGGGAGTACATCGTCGTGGCTCCAAAACCGCCGGTAGCCGCGTTCTTGGCGAGTTTGCGTTTTGATTTGATGAGATGGTGAAATCTTGGGACGTGGGCGTTAATCGTGGCCGTGCCCTGGTTTTTATTGGCGGCGGCGCAAGATACGGGCGTGCCGACCTCGGATTGTCGAAGCGGACCAGACCCCGGAGTAGCAGTCCAATTGGACTCGAATTCTGAAAAGCAGATCGCCATACCCCTACTCCGTTCAACATTCGGAATCGCCAAATGTACTGTACTGCATACAATTGAATCATTGATTTACTATAGCAGTCAGAATTCGGGTGCGATTGATTGGAAAGTATGAGTAACAACAATCTGACTCTTTCTAGGGTTTCCACCCTGCAACGATCAAACAATGAGAATCAAAAGCATGCACGATAGGTAAACCTCAGTCCAGCTAGGATTGCAGCATCAAATTATTGAGTACTAAGCGGCATCATCAATCACCAATGCGTCTTGCCATGTTTGCAACAAAATTACAAGGTACTATCTACAGAACAACAGGCGTCTTGCCATGTTTGCAACAAAATTCGTCTCAACTAGTTCAATCATTCAATACACGTCTACTACCAAGAGGAGTTCTACGCTATCTTTTGGTGTTTTCGTGGCACCCAAACCAATGAAATATACAGATTAATAAATATCATTTCTCGATGTCAACAGTCCTTCCCATACAAGGTATGCAGCAGGGGCATGCATGAGCATCCCAAGAGCTCGCTCATGCTCAATCATCCAGTATTACTCTGCTCCTCCTGGGCTTGTTATACAAGGCTGGCGGCGCACTAGCACGAGACCGGTCGCCTGATTCACGGCTTGAGAACAAAGGGGGGAATCCCTGTCATCGTTGTTTATTGTTCGGTTTATCAACGATATCTGCCTGTGCTCCACCCGTGGTCTCCTTTCCCAAGATACCACACCATCTTCACCGGAACTCATGCCGTTACCATGCAACCTCTCGTGCACCGACCGGCGTGGCCACTCCCTGGTATTGTCAACTTGAGATTGCATGCCGGGCGAACTAGATTGGTTTATCAACGATATCTGCCTGTGCTCCACCCGTGGTCTCCTTTCCCCAGATTCCCCACCATCTTCACCAGAACTCATGCTGTTACCATGCAACCTCTCGTGCACCGACCG
Source organism: Microstegium vimineum (assembly GCA_022036555.1). Taxonomy (NCBI): domain Eukaryota; kingdom Viridiplantae; phylum Streptophyta; class Magnoliopsida; order Poales; family Poaceae; genus Microstegium; species Microstegium vimineum. Next base: position 47,739,503 of record CM039125.1, read on the forward strand.
GCGCGGCCACTCCCTGGTATTGTCAACTTGAGATTGCACGCCGGGCGAACCAGATTGGTATCTCGATTCCCTTGACCTCCAAGCAGAATTCCTTTCCCTCTCAGCACTTGAGGCAGAGACAGGGCGCTGGCCATGCAGACTTTGCTGTGAGAGCACTTCGACTGCAGGGGCTTGCGCATGCTCAGGAGGCTGTTCTCCAAGAATGCCGCCTCCATATTTCCCAGCAGCTGCTCTTCCTTTAGACCTCTTGCCTCTGGATGCTTTGCCCAGATTTGTTATTTGGACGTCAGGTAGCTTGCCCTTGCCTTCATTAGATGATATGCCAGTTTCTTGTACACCTGTCCCTAGAGGGGTAAGGTTAAGCAGTTCTGGGTCATCTTTAAAATCGAATGGACGCTTTGTAGGGTCCATTTTTCTGAATGTAATGGATATCCTGTGTTTCATAAAGTAGCGCATTAGATTTTTGAATACCAAATAGTTCAATGAATTTTGAAAAACAATACAACACATGAGCGCAACCTTTTGGTAGGGACTGCTGGAACACAATGCTTTGCTACATCAGCACCATTGCCATTCAGGACAAGCACAGATCTGTGAATTTTCATATATAGTAAGAGAACCGTTCAGTTAAATTGACAGCCTAATGATTTAGCAATACTAGTTTTGTGAACTGTACCACTAGAAAACAAGGATACTAATGTGCAAATCATAAAATTGATACAAGCGACTCTGGTCATTAAAATGGAAGCAAGCTACACCAAAATGAACTGTTAAAAATAAATAAAATACGCCACGATAAATTATAAATACACAATCACAGCAAAAAAATATTTTTTGTAAAAAAGTAAATACAGGGCAGAGGAGACAATTTAAGCAAATCATTGTACGATGCAACAAGCAATCATCTACATAATTCAAATGACCCACTAAACAATCTTGATATATATATATTTATATATATATATATATATATATTCACAAATTTGAAATGTCAAGAAACAAAATCATTTTCAAAATATCCATAAAGTATATAACAATAAACAAGTGCAATTAGCATAAGAAATCTATTAGCAGACGGAAAGAACATGGCAGAATATGTACCCGACAGGAGAGGGATCGCAATTGAACCAGTGAATTCTCCAGGGGCAGAAGATTTCAGGTTAGATCCAAAAAGAATGTTGCATTCGCTGAGGAAAGAAACAGTACAAAATGGCCTAACAAAATCATGGCTATCAATATGTGGTGGAATGCAATCTCCAGGTTCATATATATTTACAATGCAGCTGTCCGGTACACAAGTTGTAGGCAGAACTTGCCATCGTACCAATCTCTTAACCATAGTCTTAAAGAGGTCAGGCATTGGATCAGAAACAATGGTCCGTATGATGCCTGGTGGATTTCCATTCTTATCCTGCCATGATAGATTTTACCATTAGATTCACAGATGGGTGTTCAACAATGCCTTTTTATTATATTACACGAGGTGTTCAACAATGCTTAAATGCACAAATATAGTTCACGAGATGGAATTTTAAAAGGAGGAAAGTACCGTAGCATAATTGTAACAGCATCCAAATTGGATTGTTACCCGGCCTTTACCACGCATCCATTTTTGGGGTTCTGTATATGTGCGCTCTGTCATGAGAGGAAAGATAACTGGATTTAGACAACCAAAAATAGGAAGCTAAACATAGCAAACGAACAACTGCAAGTTACATCATATTAACATTCAACTATCAAGAGAAGAAAGCATTATGGATGTAATACTATATTATACAGTTCAAGATATATGAATTATAACAGTACCTAAATTACATCATAATTAAAATACCATTGCCTTCTTTCTATTTTTCTTAATTAAATTAAAATAGAGAAATCATTTGATAAAATTGGACTAATTTAATTAAGACTTCCACCCCACAAGGCCACAAAGGAGGAACTGGAGTCAAAATAATATGATTCTGTAAAGCAACGAATTTCTATAAACCACCAGCTTGACTTGGTCACTGAGAAGCTTGTATGATTGACATCTCAAAGCTTCCAATGCATTCAAGGTGAACCTGGGGACTGGAGTTACAAAATTCATCTTGATTCTATAGCATTATTATGCAGGCTAGCAATGTAGTAATGAAAGGCTACAGCACAGAAAAAGCTAAAATAAAATGTGGTATGAGCAATCAGCCCACAAAACAGGTGTAATGACAAGTGCATATTCCATTCTACATGTTGCATTTCTGTATGGTTTCAACAAAAGGAGAACTTTCCTGAAATGCGAAGAATTCATTTAAGGATTTGTCTGAGCCAAAGTTGAGGACAGCCCACAATACTATTAATATACTGGAAGCATTATAGAAAATTGATCCAGGACCGAAGCAAATACAGTTAAATGTGCATGTTTGCCTGCATGCAAATGCTAATGTGAAAAACTACAATTGATGTACAAAGTACAAGAACATAAAATAAGAAAACCAGAAAAATGTGTGGACAACACTAAATGATGCTGAGTTAGTAATGCAGGAATGCTAAGACTAATGATTTATAGGAACATGTAAATATTTCTGTAGCAGACTCGTCTGAATGGTTTTCGAGGTGTTCTGTAGGCATTCAGGTCTGTCCCCAAATGCCAATGCCACACGACACTACCAGGTCCTGTTACGCCTTGTTGGCCATGGTTGTTATAGCGTTGAGGCAACGCATGTTGACCCAGCACCTTCTTATCACCAGTGGGCAAGACAGATCGCCATAATTACAGATAAAGCAGAGAAGGAAAATAAGTCATTCACTTAATGGGCTATAACCACATCAACAAATGAGCCCCCACTAGCAAATTTGCCCAACCCAAAGCCTACGGTTCCCTTTGGCTTCCACTTCCCGATTGAACTTTGGTACTGCAGCAAATGATCAAATGGACCGTGGGTACTATACTAAGAGTAGTAACAACTATTCCTTCGCAACTTCGCCCTTCGCACTTACCTTTCCTCCGGTACGTTGTTCAAATGTTTTTTCTGGGATTATGTTGGTGATCTTGAAGGGTTGTGGGAGTATGCATGGGGGCAGTCTGTTGGTGACAACCTGTTGAACTCTGTTTATGCTATTGGTAAGTGTGTGCAAGACTTTACGGCGGACGAGAAGATTCACAAGCCTACGCTGCTTGGGCCGCATTTTGCTTTGCTGGTAAGAAAATGCAGTAAGTTTGTTTTTTTCCGTCCTGTATTGTTGGTGGGTGATTACAGTATGGCTTTAACTACTAATGTTTGCAATCAAAAGGTTTGGCTGTTACCTCCCATGTCTGCTCTTTCTTCTGTGCCGCCCCCTACAGTCCCCCGATAGACCGATACCACTATCCAGCAAGAGCAGTGATAAGCCTGCCACCCCTAAGTGCCTCCACGGGCCATGAATCACCCCCTCCCTACTAGTCAAATGAGCCCTGCTGCCGCCCCCTTCCAGATCACCACTGCCATAGTTGAGCAGGGGCAGATCTGTACTAGCCATCATCCTGGAGCCAGGGGGGCAGAGGTGTGCCAGCCATTGCGCCAGAGCCTACAAAGATGAAGGAAGCAGGAGACAGGGCTGTGCCGCCCACTAGTTCTCGTCCTGCTTTTTCATCCTTCCTCATGGCCCCTCTTCTCCTCCCCTCTTTTGGCTGGGCATCAGCAATGCCTTGACGGCTTGACCCCAACAAGCACCTTGTCACCTAGGTGATGCCTTAAAGATCCATGCTGTCGGCCAGCCGTCACAAGATCCCACACCATCTAAAAACCCATCCTAATTTGTGTAATAAAACAAATAGGCATGTGGCATTTAATAATGAAAATATTTTCCTATATTACTACCAGATATAGTTTTTTCGGTAATAAGCATACTAGAGAGGATAGTTCTGGTACTACAGAGTTGACCTCATATGGTAACATATAACTGTGGCATTTTGAATTTGGTTGTCACAAAGTCCTGAGTTAAAGTTGACTTTCGACAAACATTCATCCAATGCCTAGTCATTATGAAAAAACTGTGAATTCAACCCCAACCTCTGGACAGCTACATCATGAGTCAATCAAGACCATTAAATTAAAAATCAGTAAGTGAGACTCACCTCCGAGCTCCCCACGCTGCCCTCTCGCCTGGAGGTCATACACACACTGGACAATGCGCCGCTGCTCAGCTGCGCTGAACACGTTGGCATGAAGCTCAAGGCCAGAGAGGATGTTGACGACGTGGCCATGAACTCTCTCGAGGCACATGAAATCCTTGTTGCGCATCACGCTACTGAGCCTCCTCTGTTCCCGCTGCTCCCTCGTGAGCACCACCTTGGGCCTCCCCGCCTCGGCCCCCTCATCCCCGTCGTCGGCCGCTGAGGCCGCCGCGTCCTCCTCTGCCGCCGCGGCGAGCTCGTCCTCCTGCGCCATGTCCGCCCACGACATCCTCGGTTTCTCCGCCGGCGCCGGCGGCGGGGGCGGGGGCGTGGGCGTTGGCGCGGGCGGATCCGAATCCCAACCGCTCGGCTCGAAAGGAAGGTTCTGCGGGTGCGCCGGATCCGAGTCCCACCCGGACGGCTCAATCCGATCGACCGGCTGCGGCGGCGACGGCGGCGATTCCTCTGCTGCGCGAGTTGGTTGGATGCACGTCAAACCCTAGTAGCACAAGAGTACGGCCGAACAGAAGGCGAACGGCGGACGGCGGTTACCTCGTGGGAGCAGGGAGTCGACGCGGCCGCGGAGCGAGGAGACGCAGGAGGAGCAGAGGCCGGCGGAGAGGAAGGGGAGCCAGGTGGTGAGGAACTCCCCCGCGATGGCGAGCTCCTCGGCCGTGTACCCCTGCACGAGCGCCATCGGGTCGGCGGCACCGGCGCCGTCGCCGACGCCGCCTCGGGAGGAGGAGGGCGCCATGTCCATCGCCCCGTCGGCGCCGGAGCGTGAGTCCCCCCGCTCTGTAGTCTCTGACGGCGGCCGCCTCGCTGGCCCTGATTTCGATTCTATTCTTTTCTGACGCCTTTGCCTTTGGAGGAAAGGTTTTGGGTGCCCTTTCGTATGGCTAGCCTAGCGTTTTTTGCCGTACGGATGGGCGAGACAGCAATTCCCCAATTCTAGCCGTCACGTCGCTCGCTGGATGGGACGGACAAAACGGAACGGACGCTTTGATCGAGTGACGTAAAGAGGAAACGGGCGTCGGGCTGACTCTTGGTATGCTTGCTTCGTGGGCTGGATCCGTTCCGGGCTTCAAGGCCAATGTTGAGAGCCTCATTTTTCTCTTTGAAGAATTAGAATATTGTAAGAAGAAAAGTTTGTTTTTTGCAGGGGGAAGTTCAATTTTCCTCCTGAACTTTGCCCTACGTTCGTTTTTCTTCCCTGAATTATAAAATTAGCTATCTTTTCTCCTTCAACTCTAAAAAATGTTAGGTTTACCTCCCTGAGTGGTTTTGTATTTTTCCTTTTATTTATTTATTTACTTTGACTGAATATTTGAAAAATCATATTAAATCACATAAAAACATAAAATATATTATATTATATGTTCACTGTATAGATCTACGCATGTGGAGTCTAACAAAAATGTATTTTCTATTTTATGATTTTTCTATGATTTACTATGATTTTCGAAAGATTCAGTCAAAATAAATAAAATAAAATAAAATAAAATAAAAGACAAAACAACTATCTAAAACCACTTAGGAAGGTAAAAAACAAACGATTTTCAAAGTTGAAGGAGGAAAGATTTCTAATTTCATAGTTTAGGAAAGAAAAATAGACACAAACCAAAATTCATGGAGGAAAATGAACTTTTTCCTTTTTGTGGTTTGTTAGCGTTTGAAAATTGGATAGAAATCGCACCAAACACCACATGCCGAAGTCAAATCACAACACCAAACAACCGAAGGACTAGTCCACAGCATCAACCTGGTCCAACTAGGCCCATACCTCTTCGATATCATCTCAAGTATGGCAGCTTGGGCAGCGCTCCGCCGACTCCGCTCCTCGCCGCGGCTGTGGCACGCCGCCGCCGCCGCCGCCTACGTATCTTACGGAAGCGCGGCTGCCGCGTCCGTCGCCGTGGGGCTCGAGCGCGCGCAGGACCCGAACCGCCTCATCGCGGAGCTAGCCACGGCGGGGCGCGTGTGGGACGCGCGCGAGCTGTTCGACGGGACGCCCGACCGGGACGTGGTGTCCTGGACGGCGCTGGTGTCGGCGTACGCGCGGCGCGGGATGCTGCGCGACGCGCGGGCGCTGTTCGACCGCCCCGACGCGCGCCGGAACGTGGTCACCTGGACGGCGCTCCTCTCGGGCTACGCCCGCGCCGGCCTCGTCGGTGAGGCTGAGGCGCTGTTCCAGCGGATGCCCCAGCGGAACGTCGTCTCCTGGAACACGATGCTGGAGGCGTACGCTGTGGCGGGCAGGGTCGGTGATGCCTGCGCGCTGTTCGACCGCATGCCGGTCAGGGATGCCGGCTCGTGGAACGTTCTGCTGGCCGCGCTGGTGCGATCGGGGAGCGTGGATAAGGCGCGCGAGCTGTTTGGGAGAATGCCGGAGAGGAATGTAGTGGCTTGGACGACGATGGTTGATGGTGTTGCTCGGAGGGGTAAGGTTGATGAGGCTCGAGTGTTGTTTGATAGCATGCCGGAGAGGACTGTAGTTTCTTGGAATGCCATGATCTCTGGGTACACAAGAAACCACAGGATTGATGAAGCTCTGGATTTGTTCACCAAGATGCCTGAGAGGGATATTGCTTCTTGTAACATTATGATTACTGGTTTTATACAAAACAAAGATTTGAAGAGGGCACGGGAGCTCTTTGATGAGATGCCAGAAAGGAATGTCGTCACTTGGACGACCATGATGAATGGTTACTTGAAAGGCAAGCAGAGTGAGATGGCATTGGGGTTATTTTGTGGTATGCTAACCGCAGGTATCAGACCAAACCAAGTGACATTTTTGGGTGCACTTGATGCATGCAGTGACCTTGCAGCACTCTGTGAAGGGAAGCAGGTGCATCAAATGATATGCAAAACATCATTTCAGTTTGATACTTTTGTCGAGTCTGCACTGATGAATGTATATGCAAAGTGTGGTGAAATTGCATTGGCAAGAAAGTTGTTTGATCTTTCTAGGGAGAAGGACTTGATCTCTTGGAACGGAATCATTGCGGCATATGCGCACCATGGTGTTGGCATAGAAGCAATCCGCTTGTCTGAAAAGATGCAAGAAAATGGATATAGGCCTAATGATGTCACCTATGTGGTGTTGCTCTCAGCATGTAGCCACTCTGGATTGGTTGACGAAGGGCTTAAGATCTTTAAATCCATGGTAAATGATGGGTCAGTTGCAGTGCGTGACGAACATTATACTTGCTTGATTGATCTTTGTAGTCGAGCAGGACGACTTCATGATGCCAAAAGATTAATTCACTATCTTAAGATTAAGCCTACATCAGGTTCTGTCTGGAGTGCCCTTCTAGGTGGGTGTAATGCACATGGAAATGAGAGCATTGGCAATTTGGCAGCTAGAAATCTCTTACAAGCAGAACCTGATAACGCTGGAACCTATACTCTCCTATCCAATATCTATGCTTCAGCTGGTAAGTGGAAAGAAGCAGCAGAAATTAGGTCAGAGATGAATAATCGAGGACTAAAGAAACAACCCGGTTGTAGTTGGATAGAGGTGGCAAATAAGGTTCATGTGTTTGTAGCACGTGATAAGTCCCACAGCGAATCTGACTTGATCTATGGTCTGCTGCAAAATATCCATCACATGATGAGGATTGTTGGAACTGTCCCCAGTGACCTTTTGCATGTTGATGAGGATTTAGTATCTATTTAGTTACGAGCTGAAGTATTCCATTTCAACTGTATGGATTCAGTCAAACAAAGTAACCACCAGCATTCAATCTAAGGGCAACCCTACAAAAACATCAGGTAGCAATTCCGCTTACATCCCTTTGAGGATACAAGTACAGTGCTTTTATTCATGAAAAAAAGTGCAGTGCTTTATGCTATTATGTTTACTCTATTTCCTGTTTGCACTAATATGAGCTGAATTTTGATGCTAGAATCTGAACTGAAGCGCAAGCCATTCCTCCTGCAATTGATTGGCAATTTGCCAGAGGAGGACCTCTTGACATCAACACTAGCTGCAAAGCTGAATGCATATGCTGCTGAGCTCTGCCCTTCAAATATACAAAAGAGAATTAGCTCCAAGATTGATGAGATCTCAAAGAAAGGATGGCTCATCTTGAGGGAAATTTAGTTCATACTGAACTCCTGGAGTCAGATCAATTGTTGCAATGTACAAACAGGAGAGGTGCGTGATTTTGCAGAAAAAAAATTAGCGAGATGATAAGTTTTGTAATCCACAAGTCATTATATTCATTTTTCATGTTGGCTCTCAAGCATAAATACTCTCTCTCCTTCGTAGTTTGAACTTTGAACATCAACTTGTTTGAGGAAATCTGTAGCTTTTCCATATGTACTTGGATGAAAACACTGCATGACACAGTAGTAGCAGTAGTGTATGAAATGCTTATATTTTTAAGTGCTTACATGTGACCGATTTATAGTCATCTCATTGACACACTGCATGACACAGTAGTAGCAGTAGTGGATGCCTCTTCGTTTCCTACCCGTACATTGAAATATGCTGGGTGGTTTGGCTTAGCTAGAATCTTAGTCTTGCTACTTAGCATTGCAACAACATCTAACATGGTTGGTCGATCAACTGCATTCTCTTGTACACAAAGCAATCCAATGGTCATGCACCTCATTATCAATTCATCTGAATGATGCATGGATAACAATGAAGCATCAACGAGTTCCCTCCATCTTCCCTCTTCATATAACTGCCATGTCTGTTTGGAATTTCATCATGCCATAATTAACGTAGATCTAACAAAATAAATTTATTCCCTGCAGGTAAGACGATAAAGTTACATATCCAAGGATATTGATGAAATCTCCACAATCGTGGATACCAGAATTCCTTTTTCCACTAATGATCTCAAGAATGAGAACACCAAAGCTGAATACATCAGATTTGATAGAGAAGAGGCCCTCGGAGGCATACTCGGGAGCCATATAGCCACTAAAACAATGGGTAAAGGTTAAATTTCATTTGTATTATAAATGTTCATAAATCGACCAATTTCTGTTTTATGTGATACTTACTAAGTACCAACCACTCTCCTTGTAGTGCTTCCTTCGTTGTTATTTGAGCTAAATATTTTTGCTAGCCCGAAGTCTGAAATTTTAGGATTCATTTCATTGTCCAAGAGAATGTTGCTTGGTTTAAGGTCTCGGTGTATAACACGCAACCGGGAGTGCTTATGTAGGTAGAGAAGTCCCTCTGCTGTTCCTTCAATTATTGCTAGACGTTTGTTCCAATCCAGCAATAATTTTCTATCTTCATCTGTATATTAGTTAAATGTTAGCATAACAGGAAACCCCTCGACAAATTTGTAGGGAGTGAACTCTGCTCAACTGCTGGAAACAAATTAAATACTGAGAAAGCTTTCATTCATTTTGGAACATTGATATGATAATTAATATATAAAAATCTTTATAAAATTAATATAGAAACTACAAGACATACCAAAGATAAAGAAGTCCAAGCTTTTGTTTGGTAAGTATTCATAGACCAAAATTTTCTCTTCCTGTGAGCAACAACCCAAGAGCCTAACCAAATTTGTGTGTTGGAGCTTTGCTATGAGTTGTATTTCATTTTTGAACTCTGTAAAACCTTGTCCTGAATGTGAAGCAAGTCTTTTAACTGCTATCTCAACTCCCTCAGGAAACTGACCCTGTGAAGAGAAATATTCAGAAGTTTTCTTCAGTGTTATTTTGCCACACTCAGTTCCCATGCTATTAGTTTCATATACTTACCATAGCAAAGCAGATAAGACTTTACCTTATAGACAGGGCCAAACCCACCTTCCCCAAGTTTATTTTCTTCAGAAAAGTTATTTGTGGCCTCCAGTATCTGATGAAAGTCAAAAACCGAAAATTCGGAGAGGTCTGCCTCCATTTCCCACTCTAGTTCTTCTCCTCCTACTCGCAAACTGTTGTTATGAGTGAGCTTTTGTCGTAATCTAGGCCTAGGCCTACCTGCATAATAACAGATATTATTGGTGCAATGAATTTGATCTCTTTTATCCTTAATTAAATGCCTTTTAGTGGAGGAGTAGGCCGGAGCATATGGCATCAACATACATACCATAGGACTGTAAGAATTACTATACACGACGACAAAGAGAGGTCGGTAATAACCATTGAACCCACCTTTTGTGTACCTTGTTCTTCGCCAACGACAGTAAAAGATGAAGCAGAGTGCTACTACTGCTAAAGGAGGTGCTACAGACACAGCAATTACCCAGGGCTTCATCCCTGCAGGTCCTACACAAATACAATGTAAATAACAAGCATTTTAGATAGAAAAATGTAAATAACTAAAAAGTAAACCAAAAAAAAAAAACTTCACCACATACTCTTCGTATTCGTCGTCGGAGCCAGAAATGGTGTCGCCGGAGGACCACCTGACGACGACGGCGTGATGCGAGTCGTGGGTGCGCCTTCATAGAACATCATATTCTCGAACCTGAAGTTGCAGCGCAGCACGAGGACCCGTCCGCCGAGGCGAACGGACGTTGTGGCGTTGAGCACGCCGATGATCCGCTGGAGGCACGCGAGGCAGTCGACGGCGGACAGGTCCGGCGTGCACTGAGCCAACGAGTAGAGCGTCGGGATGGAGCTGCTAGAGCCGTCCATGAAGGCGGTGGTGAACCTCCTCGGACTGCTGCTGCTGTTGGCCGCCGCCGCCACCTTAGCGGTCTGTGTGAGCAGGTCGTTCACGTCGGCGGCCACCACGGTGGCGTCGCCGGTGATGCTCGCCGGGTTCCAGTACTGGAACAGCGTGCTGCTCATGTCGCGGGTGATGTTGCTGGCTGGCACGAGGATGTCGTCGCTGCTGTTGGAGAAGCCGAGGAGGCAGTCGTCGTCGTACACGCTGGCGGTCTTGGCGTACGGGCACATCTTCTGCGCGTACGCAAACGAGTTGTTGACGCAGGCGGAGCACCCGGTGAGGTTGCCGCCGGAGGTGATGTCGCCGCGGCAGAGCGCGAGCGCGTAGACCGCGTCGCGGGCTTGGCCGCCGGCGGTGGCGGTGGCGAATAGTTGAGGGGAGGAGGAGGTGTTGGCTGGGAGGGTGGCCACGAGGGAGGCGAGGTTGGAGTGGTAGGTGCCGTTGGCCGTGTAGTTGCCGGCGTTGCCGCAGACCTGCCCTATTGCCGTTGCTGACGGCAGCAGCACGAGGAGGGAGCTGAGGACGATGAGCAGGACGCCCGCCATGGTTTGGCAAGGCTACACGCCGACCGATGGGCATGCTAGCTAGCTAGTTGCCGTCTTGTTTTTTTGTTTTGTTTTTTTCACAGGCCAAACGGCTGTGGAAAGGGAAGATATGATGGAAATAAAACGTTACCAGGTCACCGTCCGCTGCTTTCAACAGGAAGTCAGTCAACACCTTACTTTCGAACCATCAACCACGGCATTTTTCGCAAAAGTCTTTATACAGTAAGGCGTGCATAGCGATTTCAGGTGATGCACGGCTACGATTGGGACAAACCATCGGCCGCATCTCTTCTTCCTCCTCCCATTCGGGATAGGATGCAATACCGCTGACGGATGCGAGTAGTGGGGATTAGGTTAGGGCCTTAGGATTGTCATGTGAAGACCTCAGTCGGGTCTTAAGGACACTCGCAACAATATAAGTTAGCTACTACTTCTAAACTAATCTCTCCAACAGTGATAACTTTTAGCAATAACTTATAATATGGTTAGACTCACGTAACACTCTCACGTGATCTTAGAATCTGTGTATAACTCGAGCTCTTGACTAAAAGGTAGCTTTTATTTTTCTTCTATTAATATTAAAATATATAAGAAAAATGTTTAGAGCTAACTTATGAGAGGTGGCGGAGGCACCACCGAGTGGGCAATGCTCGACATCTAATAGGCAAGGGCAGGTGGCGAGGGTGATAGACCACAACATTAGGGAAATGATGAGGCTATTCCCAAAAAAAAAAGGGAAAGGATGGGGCTGGGATGGGGAGCAGTGAAGCAACAGCCAGGGCGACCGACCAATGGCGGACCAAAAGCGAGAGACTATTTTTTTCGAGAACACGCTCATGCGCGTTTTGCTTTAAGGGAAGGCTAATTGCAAAAACTATTGTTGTATTAGCTAACGGAGAAACTATAACTGCTTTATAAGTTATCAGAATTAGGATTATACTCTACCAAATTTAATATTGTCACAGAGGAAGGGAGGCGGAGGTCCAATTACGCCTTCGCCTCTACAATTGACAGTTGAGGTGGTGGTTGAGGAGGAGGAGAGAGAGGAAGGGTAGCATGGTGAAGGGCACACGACGTTAGGGCTCCAACAACATAACCGTAGAGTGTAAGCCATGGCAAAAAAAAACTAGCTCTTCGTAGGTCCGACAGGACGAAACCACAATATATATATCACGAACTATATATATATTGTCTTGTCATGGCCTCATAGCATGTACCTTTGTTCTAGGTGGGAAAAGTCTTCATGTTTGGAGAGAGAGAGCGCACGCTAGAATCAAATGTGGTCCCTCGGAGCAAACGTTAGTCTTAGGTTACCACTCTATCATAGTGTGTTTTCCATGTGTTGCTTTGTTTTTTTAGATGAAGCCATCAGCGGTTTTGACACCCTGCGAAACCACTGTTCCATGTGACATAACAATTTAAAGTCAATAAATATTGGATAATTAGAGCAACACGGCACCATAGCGATGAATGCGTTGTGGAAGTCTAGTCCTAATGGTGAGGACGCTAACAGGATGGACAACGATGCAACATCAGAAAAAAAAAATCTGAATAAGAAAAAACACGCACGGTGGGAGAAAAAAATTGTATGCCAATGGAGAAGCCACGTTCAGCCGTCGGGGTCGGACAACACCGACGACTCAGCCGTAATACGTGATAGCTATGGATTTTTTTGTCGTGTACGACCCCACCAAAATTTTAGCAAGACCCCAGTGGCCCAGCGTCGACAGCAGTCTGCGATACGTAGACATGTAGTAGTCATCTGCTCAGCCCATCAAACAACAGTCCGTAATAGCCCATCAAGGCCACATACCTGATTACGTGAATTAGTGTGGAGAAGGTCAACGCCAGGCTGCATCAATGCAATGGAATATCCAATCCAGCGATCAGGTGACGGCCGCCCTTCCAGTTTCCTTACTCGTGAGTTTCGTATCTGAGTCTTCTTGACCTCTCCTGCGAACGGCCGTCGCCCGCCGGCGTTGCCCCGCTCTAGCACTGGCCGGCCCGCCGCTCGTTCTGTGAATCTCCGGTCTCAATTCTCAAACTCTGCTGCTGTCCGGCATCTCTGAATCTCTGATCTAAAGTTGTTTCATTACAGCAAGATGCCAGGTATCCATCTACTATTCTACTAATATTCTATTAACAATGTACGTATACATTCTATTTGATTTAGTATTTTAATTATGTAACTAATTTAGTAATTGTATAGTCAATCAACCTACTTTGAAAGGATTTCTTAAAAGGAAATTATCTCCATCCGGTGATAATGAGAATAATCATGGAGACCCAGACACTACAACAATAAGAAGAGATGGAGATGGCACCGCATCAAACGTTAACAGTGGCGGATCCAGGACAAGATTATAGGAGGGGCTGATCGATCTTCTTCTTCCTCTAATCTCCCAATTTTTCTTCTTTTTTCTCCTTTTCTTCTTTATCAACCTCTCATAACAAGATTGAAGGAGAGGCTGATCTCTTTTATCTCTCTATTTTTCTCCCTTTTTTCCCCTTAACTCCTCTAGATTTTCTTTAATACACCAACTGTAGGGGGCTGGAGCCCACCCAGCCCCCCTGGTAGATCCGCCCCTGAACGTTAACTGTACTATTCAGCGCACTCCTCAGATCTCATGAGGTGAGCTAAATTTTGATGAACTTCCATATGATCCCGCAGATAGAAGGAGAATATCAGATTACATAGACGACAAATTGCAAAATGATATAAGGCGAGGTGATTTCATCGATAAAAATTGTGAAGACAATACTACGAAATCGTATTGGAGATGAGTTTATAAACGATTGTATTGTATGCTTCGTTGAACAAGAATTTCTAGCCACAATTCCACTTGATGTGATCATTTGATTTCACAAGATGGAGGACCGTAACCACCGAGAGAGCCAATAGGAGGTAACTACTACTGTGAAAGTTTGTTTTGCTATAATTTATTCGTTGTTATAATAATATTAAATATTTTTGGATATTATATGTGGTATTATATTATTACATACCCATAAAGAGTTAAAGTTAGTAGTATTATGAATTTGTTCCTACTCTTTATGAAATTGTTCCGATCCCGATCTTTAAAAATCCTGGCTTCGCCACTACTGTATGCTACTATCAGAGTATCAGGACGTGTTGACGTCACTTTGAATTATTGTCTCTGATTTAGTCCGTTGCTTTCAGAAGGAAGTCAGTCAACGCCTTGCTTCTGCATTTCTCGAACATTCTGGACAAAAAACGAAGGATCCGAGCTAGGGTCCTCACGTGGCTCGCCTGCACGCCTGTCTCTATGTTCGTTTCAAAATAAATAATGGTTTTTTACTTATTTTATTTTACCGTTAGTCTTATTCAATTGTTTTTATAAATATCAAAATAAATAAATCATTATTAATAAAACAAATAATTACAAAATAAATAATATGTACGTATATATAAAATAAAATAAATAGTTAAATAACAAGTCTAAAAATAAAAAAAAAACACGAAAAAGAGGTCTTTTAATTAATATTGTATAAACTTTTTCTTCATATGTCTTGTGTCGGTCCACATGCGCTAAATATTTTTTTTTCATAACAAAACAACCCCAACTAATTTATCAGCCATAGAAATCATCAGTCAAACACTCCAATTACCTCCCATTTGGATTTTGTCGTACATAGATGCAAGGTTTGGCCTACTGGCGGTTTTGACATAAACATTGGAGGGACCTGTATAAAAACGATAATATCTGAAATGAAAATTGCATTTGACTATAGGAAGCCTTTTTCATATTCTCGAAAGTGCATTATTGAAATTAAACACCAGAAGAGCACCTAAACTTTTAGTACAAGCGAAACAATATATAGTTACTACACTGATGAGTCACAACAATATGTAGTTACTGCAGTGATGAGTCAGTGACTGGGATGATAGTAGAACCCACATATATGTGCCACTGGAAGAAGAAGGAAAAAAAACTATCTTGGAGTTGTGACCGATATGGTTACATCATTGATACTGCATGACTCAGTAGCTGTGGACGTCTCTTCATTTCCAACCCTCACATTGAAATATTCTGGCTGCTTAGGCTTAGCATTGCAACAACCTCAGCCATGGTCGGCCGATCAGTAGCATTTTCTTGTACACACAACAGTGCAATCTTAATGCACTTGGTCATTTCTGCTGAGTGACTCTTGGGAGCCAAAGATGCATCAACTAGATCAATCCACCTTCCATCGTCCCATAATTGACATGCCTGTATATGCAATATGATCGATGGTCGCAGGTCGTAAGTTCGAATCAAATAAACAAAACAATCGCTAATTTAACTCTTGTGTCAGTGTATATAAACTCACATATCCAATAAGATTGATGAAATCGCCACACTGATGGCTACCAGAGTTCCGTTTTCCGCTAATTATCTCAAGAACAAGGACACCAAAGCTGAATACGTCGGACTTGATAGAGAAGATGCCCTCCGAAGCGTATTCAGGTGCCATGTAGCCACTAAAACGGTATGGAAAACAAAGTCAATATATGTTGGTGACATGCAAAATAAATATTGATAAATAATGGGGTTTTTTTTTTGTGAAACTTACTATGTACCAACCACTCTTCTTGTAGTGTTTCCTTCCACGTTATTTGAGCTGTAAATTTTTGCTAGTCCAAAATCTGAAATTTTTGGATTCATTTCTTGGTCCAGGAGGATGTTACTTGGTTTAAGGTCCCGATGTATGACACGCAGCCTGGAGTGCTTATGTAGGTAATTAAGCCCATGTGCTATTCCCTCAATTATTGCTAGAAGTTTGGACCAATCCAGTAACGTTCTTTTGTTTTCATCTGCGCATAAAAGTACATATTAGGAGAAACATCTGGAAAATAAATCAGAATTTTGTACATCTCAGCGACTCTACTCGTGGGGATGATAGAAAGAAAATCTTGAGTAAACTTTTTGTCAAAATACTGCGTTGACAAATGATATCTAAACTAAATTAAAAAAAAGCAAATGTATATATACCGAAGATGAAGAAATCCAAGCTTTTGTTTGGCAGGTATTCATAAACCAATATTTTTCCCTCTTCTTGAGAGCAACATCCAAGAGCCTAACCAAATTACTGTGTTGGAGTTTGGCTATGAGCTGGACTTCATTTTTGAACTCTGTAAAACCTTGCCCTGAATGTGAAGCAAGTCTCTTGACTGCTACCTCCAATCCCTCAGCAAACTGGCCCTGGGAAAACAGAATAATTAAAAAAGTTAGGATCTTCCAACTCTACTCTATTGGTAGGCTGGTTCAAAATTTCCCTGTCTAGGGTGGATATATATACCAGCAGGATAGTGACATAATCCATAAAGTATTTTCCTCTTAATAAAAAACGTGTGCAGAAGTATTGTTGTGGCTGGTTTATATAGATATACTGCTAAATAATTTCCAGTAAAGGAGAAAATAGAAAATATATGTCTTTTTCCTAATTAATTTAATTACCTTGTAGACAGTGCCAAAGCCTCCTTCTCCAAGCTTGTTTTCATCTGAGAAATTATCTGTGGCCTCCAGTACCTGTTCAAAATCGAACACCGAGAACTCTGAGTTCTTCCCGTCCAAAACTACTTCTTCTCCCTGCAAATCTTGAGATCCTGCATCGTTTTACCTGGGTATATAAATGATACTCTTTCTTTCATGCATGTTTAGTCATATCTTATATGAACATACACCATTAGTTTGAATTAAATTTATACACAATATGATGAGCATAATTTCAGTATATATGTAACAGAGAGATGAACATACCTTTCCTGTACCTTCTGAACCAAGGGGAGTAGAAGATGAAGCAGAGAAGTGCTGCTGCTGCTGCTGCTAGAGGGACTACACCAACTGGAATCACCCAGAGTTTGCTCTTGCGCCCTGATCGGAAAACGATCGTGTTTATCTCTGACGAAGAATCTTTATTTGTTTGATGAGTACAACCATGTACTTACTCGCCACTATAACTGGAGCTGGAGCTGGAGCCGGCGCCGATGGCGGTCCGAGACGAAGCATGGGTTGGCTGTCGTAGAACTGATAGGCCTCGTACCTGAAATAACAGCGTATGACGTGGATCTGCGCTCCCATCCGCAGGGCCATGGTGGAGTTGACCATGTCGACGAGACGCCGGAGACACGCCAGACAGTCGCGGGCGGACAGGTCCGGCGTGCACTGCGCCATGGAGTACACCGTCGGGAAGGTGGTGCCACTGTCCATGACACCCGTGGCGAACCGCCTTGGCGCCGTAGCTGCCGCCCTCTCCACCGTATCCACCACCAGCTCGTGGATGAGGCCGGTGATGCGGCGGACGTCGGCGGCAGTGTCTCCGGTGACGTTCTTGATGTTCCACAACACAAAAGGATCGTCGTAATAAGTTTGTTCTGTTGCGTTATTGGAGGTGTCGTCGACGATGATGTTGTCGCTGGACCAGAAGACCGGGCACGCTTTGTAGGAGTAGAAGGCCGGGTAGCACTGCCGGTCCGTCGGCGGTGTTATATTGAACGCCTGGGCGACGCATTCGCCGCAGGCGGTGGCGTTGTAGTCGTCGCCTTGGCAGAAGGCGAGAGCGTAGACGACGTCGGGGCTTGGCCGACGATGGACGTGGCGAACTGTACTGGGGAGGAGGAGATGTTTTGCGGGAGAGTGGAGGCCACCTGCTTGAGGTTGTCGCAGAATACGTCGGCGGTTGCCGGAGATGGCCTCTGCAGGCCACCGCCAAGGACGCCGAAGATGACGACGTTGTTCATCATTGCTAGCAGGCTAGGCTAATTTTACCTGCATGCAGCTTCAAGTGTTTCGTTCACTTTCGGCGGGTTAGAAGATCGTCTGGGCATGCAGGTCTCCTTATTTATCAGCAAGACAGCAATTCGATCACCATCATCCAGTGACTTGGGGGGAAAAATTAAATGGAAAATCTTCAGTTGATCGATCTCTGGACCGGCGACTAGCTCATCAGTGAGTTGCTTTCTGCAGTCAATACCTTGGTCTTCTCCGGCAAGAATATATATAATTAGCTAACTTGATTACAAAAAAAAAAAAACTCACTTCGTATTTTACCTACTACTATAGCTTGTATTCCTTCGTTCAGAAGACAAACTTGTTCTTGCGCCACGTTCGTTCTCTGAGAAACCTGCTTGGCTTGTCATTGTCAGTGACCAACAAATTAGAGATGCCAACAGTTTTTCCACAAACGTAACGACGACCGCGCGTCTTGACTCCGGCACTCATAAAATTGACTACCATTGCGTGCCGGCTGGGCCGGGAGAAGATATTATTGGCCACCTCAAGCTCAACCACGTCCGTCCGTCTACAGTAGATTACGGCTGATGCTAAGCGTTTCCCTAGCAGCAGCATATATATATATATAGCTCCAAACTAGTAGTACTTACTACTCACATTATATCACATAGACATGGCTTCGATACACATACACCCCTCGCCGTGTGCCTTACGGACTTGCACAGCCACTTCGCTCGACAACGTCTCCTTGAGTGACAACTGACAACAGCAATGACACCAGCGGCTGTTGTCGGGTATGATTTACAGAGCTTCAATGAGAGGTGCGGAAACCTGCCCAGCAGCAGCTTCAATGTCGGGTATTCTTACAAGTTTGCATTGTGTGGAAGAATTTTGCTATCCCACGGGTGGGTCAAGTTCTTTGGCTGCTGGTTGCTTACAAAGAACAGAATCAATTGCAAGAATACTCTACTGATGAAGGTTCTCCAAGAAGACCTCTGTGCTATCTGCGGTCAAGGATCTGAAACAACAGACCACATAATTTCAGGCTGTCCCTTCGTCAGGGTGTTTTGGGGACAAATTGGCTGCATGCAGGCTGAAAATATTGTCGCAGTTCAGAACCTCTGGGAGACCATTGCACCAGTGAACATGCCTGCATCAGCGTTATCATCCTTATTCTCCTATCCTCTGCTTGGAATTGTGGAAGCACAGACACACTATTTTTCTCGAATACGTAAAAGATCTGCGCATCTTTTATATTAAGATGAGAGAAGGTTAAGTTTACAACGTCGCGCCACAATGACGCACTAGGGGGAAACTGTTATACAATCGGTTCTGCCCTCCCTAGCAGAAGGGTACCAAAACGTTAATACTCGCCCTCCCTAGCACAGACGCACTATGGTATTCAGATTCAGAAGCATGCCACCTGATCACCCCCGAACCCTGCTGCAGGGCACATCGTCCTGTCGCATAAAAAGTTTCCCCATTGATGAACTCAATTGTCCGGTCTTAGCTGTCTTCTCTAAGTGGGTAAAAAACAGAGGATCTTTAGAGACCGGTACAACTGGATATGGTCGTTTACATACATACTCACTCCACTTAAAATTGCTTGTAAATCATTCTAATAATTTTGAAGAGTCAAATTATTTCAACTTTAACTAAAATTATAGAAAAATTATAAAGATTTGTGACATAAAGTAGATATAGTATGAAAATATAATTGATGAAAAATCAAATCATACTTAGTTAGTATCATAAATGCTATTATATTATCATATATGTTTAGTATTTTTTTTTGAGAGGATCATATATGTTTAGTCAAGCACTCAAGCTTAAAATATTTTGACTCTTGAAGATTTTTAGAATGACTTACCATTTAGGAGTGAGGGAGTATATTATATATTATCGTGACACTAGGTGACACTGTATTAAGCCCAAATGTGCCCTCCAAGCCCATTAGTGGGACCACTTGTTCGATCCATACGGCCCAACTGCCAACCAGCCCACCACCACCAACCCTCCCACTTCGAGTAGTCCCACTCCCACACCGACGAGCAGCAAACCACCCAGCCCACCCGCCGGGTTGGTCACGCACGCACCTGCCCGATCCCAATCTCCGGCAGACGCCATGGCAGCGCCCTCCGCCGCCGCCGTCGCCGTCGCGGCCGTAATAGGAGTGCTCGTCCTCCTCGCCGCGGGGGCCTCGGGCGCGCGCCTCCAGGGCCGCGGCGGCGCCGTCCGGGGAGCGGTGCTGCCGCGCGGGGGAGCGCCGGCCACGGCGGTGTTCGCGCTGGGCAGCTTCTGGCGGTCGGAGGCGGCGTTCGGGTGCCTCCCTGGCGTGATCCGCACCTCCGTTGGCTACGCTGGCGGCTCCAAGGCTAACCCCGAGTACCGCAACCTCGCCGACCACGCCGAGTGCGTTAAGGTGCCGTCCAAGTAGCCTCATGTGCAGCGTAGCGTAGCCGTGTGCTTGAAGAAATTGGGACATGCATGTCGGGTCTTGGCGTGTCGGCTTGCTTTATCGTGCATTCATGCTTCGTTTTGGTTTACTGATTTGTTTGGAAGTAGCACTGGAGTGTTTCCTGAGCAATGATGATTGGCATTGACGGACTCTTTCTTATTAACCAATTAGGTTGAGTATGATCCCCGGTTGATTCACTACCGGCAGCTTTTGGATGTGTTCTGGGCAAGTCATGACCCACGGGAGGTGTTTGGGCAAGGGCCAGATGTTGGCAACCAATATAGGTAATTGAGTTATCATCTCCGTCTAGCAAAAGTGGTCTTTTTTCTTCTTCTTGCATGACTTGCTGCGGCCCTTTTGTCTAGTATAAGTTTATGATCATCTTTACTTGTGTCCTGTGCCATTGTCAAGTCATGATCTTTTTCCTTCAATCATGTTATTGTGAAACTGATAATAATTATCGATGGACAAGCGTCCTGTGCCCAGTTAATGTTAGGCGGTTTCAGTTACAGTGGTGCTTCTATTAGATTAAAGTCACTGTTTTTTACTTCAAATCATGGTATCCTGATTTATAATAGATTGGTTTGACATGCATCTATTTACGTTATGATGTATAATGCCACTTGTATTTTAACCAAACGATTTAGAATCGTGAATGAATATTATGTCTGTTACTTGATTGGATAGGTTCAAAAGACATGAACATAATTGTGGAGTCACTGATGTGGTTGCAGATCTGTTATATTCACTAATGGAACCATTGAGGCCAGATTGGCTTCTCTTAGCAAAGAAAAAGAACAAGCTAAAGATCGTACCAGTGTTATTACCACACAGATCCAGCCATTGGGGGTGTTTCATCCTGCTGAACCAGAACATCAGGTAGCAATTTATACTAGCTGAATTTCTATGTTAGAAATTTGAGGATCCAAATGCCATTCATTATGCTACTTTTATTCTCTGTTTGCATTTATACGAGCTGAATTTCTGTGCTAGAAATTTGAACTGAAGCGCAAACCGTTCCTCTTGCAATTGATTGGGAATTTGCCGGAGGAGGAGCTCCTGACATCAACACTAGCTGCACAACTGAATGCATATGCCGCTGAACTCTGCCCTGCGAACACCCAAAAGAGAATTAATTCCAAGATTAATGAGGTCACAAAGAAAGGATGGCCCATCTTAAGGGACATTTAGCTCATACTAGCTCCTGAACTCAAATCGATTGATGCAATTTAGACACAAGGGGAGGTGCATGATTTTGGAGATAAGATTTTTAGGAATACTTCAGCTGTTCACCATTGCCATGGTGACCTCAGTCATCCATTCTTCACTTTGCTCACAAAGATTATATAGTTGTTCATAGCATCTCCATTGAGATTGTTAGAGGTTGTGTGTTACTCCATTTGTAACCCATATTCATGGTCCAAGCTTACTGGACAAACAATAGTTTTATATTTTTGGTTGTTCATTTGTGAAAATATAGATATTTTATTTTTATTCAGTAGAGATTGTGCTTGTTGTTATTGATGGTCCATGTAAATATGATCATGAAAATTCAGTTTCGTTGATTTGGGGAGAATTATGTACTCCATCCATATAGCAATTAGATGACGTTTTGGACGGCGACACTGTCTCCCAAACACAACTTTAACCTCTTGTTTTTATAAAAATATTTATGGAATAATGATATATGTATACTTTTATGACAAGACAAATTTATTCATATAATTTTCACATTTACAATCTCAACAAATTAAAAGTTATTGATGATTTATATTTCTAATGTTTGATCCAAAGCTTGTCTAAAACGTCATCTAATTCCTATATGGAGGGAGTATTCAATTTGTCTTTGAAAAAAAAACAATGATAAATATGACAAAAAAAATGTCATTGCAAAGAGAAAACAATGTGATATTACCCATTTGACATAAAAAGCTATTGAAAACCACTCAAATGTTGTTTTGCTAGATCTAGTCGTTGACAAAGAAGCCCATGTAAATCATAGCTACCTCAAAAAATCCGGAGTTCTATCGTAGATTTATTTTGTTCATAATCCATGTGTAACTTTCATAACATTAATAAACGGACTGGACATGTAAACAATAGCACCCGATGTGGCAATCCAAAAATCCTCATGCAGTTCCCTCTAAAATCTCAGTTCCCTCTAAAATATTCACTTAAATTCATTATATAACCTCAACTCAAACTTGTGTAAGTTTGTTTTGGTATCAAATGATTGTTTTGGGACAAAATGAAAACTCATGGTGTTCTTATTAGCAGCAATGGTTAGCAATGGCAAACCAGGGACCAGCTTTAGTTGAAGCAACAGTACAACAGGTGATGTTGAATGGTTGAACTCATGAGCCATGAGTAATGTCATAAAATTGGTTGGTTTTGGTACAATTTCCCATGGATCCTCATCATTATATTACTGGTACTCAACGATTCAAGGCTTAACAAATGTACAACAGCAGAAAAAACGCTGAATGTGTGCTACACAAAAACAATTATGATTATTGTCTTACATCATATATAATACATAATAAATAATACAAAGGTGGGATGATGTGAGCAAACCCAAGGGTCCAGGGAAAAAGAACAGCCTCATCTGAAACAGCCTTCTTTAGATGCTTCCTCAGGCTAGATTGAATTCGGTGATATTATTAAGGCACCAAACCAGGTTGTGTTACAAGGGTATTCATGAATCTAAATTTTCGCATTTCCTTTGGTTGTCTGTAGTCCTCAGGGATATGCTGCAACCTGCATTTTTGTGCATTGACAACCTGTAAATTGTAGAGGCGCCAAAAGGATCTAGGAAGGGTTTCCAATGTACATTCGGCAATGTTGAGATATCGGAGAAGTTTTAAGTTCCCTATATTTTCTGGCAGACGATCCAATGTGCAAGAAATAAAACTCAAGACGCGGATGTTTTTAAGCTCTCCGAACCAGCATTCAGCTGCAGGAGTGATAATATCAGAAGGGATACCATGACAAACTAAGGAGCGCAACTTTTTATACTTGCACAAACATTCCAATTTTGTAGAATCAATGCCGCTACTGTAATGTATCGACAAATGGCGGACATCCTTAGGAATCCTTTGTAGATCATCTTCACTCTTTACTGTGAAACACTCTTCCCCGGAGACCAGTTGCGCCATGTCATGCATTAAATCATGCATGACATATTTTGAAGATGTTGGGGCCTCCTGAAAGAGGGATCGATTCAGAAAACTGCGGAAACATATATGCCCATAGTTTTCTGGGTCCCCATTGGTAGAATCAAGTAGGCCTGCTGCTATCCACTGCTCAACTAGAGATTCTGCATCAAATTTGTAACCTTTAGGGTACATGGAACAGAACGAGAAACAACTCCTCTGATGGGTGGGCAGGTACTGGTAGCTTAAACGGAGAACGGGCAAGATATCATCATTCTGTTGATCCAGTTCCCACAGTTCACTTCCTGCAATCCTATTCCAACTATCCCTGTCCAGCATACAACTTAGTAACCTTCCAAGAGTTTTAGCAGCTAATGGACAACCTTTCAGATGTGGAAGCATCCTTGCGCCTATATTATCGAGCTCCTGATCATACCGCGAACGGTCTGAACCAAAAGCACAATCATGGAATAGTTCCTTGACAATATCATCATGTAAGCCTTCCAGTGCTATGTGTTCATTTTTGTTGACTTCCTCTGCAACTTTTAGTGACCGTGTTGTAAGTAAAACCATGCTTCCTGGTTGGGCACATCTCAACGGTTGGAGAAAATTCTGCCATTTCTTCTCATGCTTCATGTACAAATCATCCCACACGTCGTCAAGCACGAGAAGAAACTTCTTAGACCCCATGCCACCACTGAGAATGCCCTGAACGGTAGACAAATGACCAGACTCCAGCTCATGTTCAAGAACACGCTGCACAAATTCCTTGGTTAACCTCACCACGTCAAAGTCATTGCACACAGATATCCATATCCTAAGGTCGAAGTGACCACGGACTCTCTCGTCATTGAAGATTTTCTGGGCCAAAGTAGTCTTTCCAATACCCCCAATGCCGACTACTGCAAATGCAGATACATGGCTAGTTCTTTGTTCGGGGGATTGGAGACTTAACGGTTCCCTTCCATTCTCGTTCCCGCGGCCACTTGGCTCATTTGCAGGCATGGTTGCTGCAGCAGACCTGGTTCTTTTGGTGCGTGATGCAGGTTTTGCCTCTGCGCGCCGCTTGCTTCTGGATGGCGTGGGGGGAGCAGTGGCCTGCTGCTGCGTCTCCGGTAGCATCTGCAGTGGCACCCCCATTTTGCGAAACACCTCTTTTACTAGATCCTCACGGCCGCGAAAGAGGGACTCATCACAGTTGTAACCCATGTCTGGCCTTATGCATTCTTCAAACCGCTTCAATGGAGTGCGGCGGTCAATCAGCTTCCCTAGCTTATCTTCGAAATGGTCGATACCCTCGCGGATCTCCTTGACACGCTTGCAATAAGACTGCGCCTTCTGCTTGTCACTGTACTTGATGTCGTCAAGGATGTCATGGGCATCGAGCATTAGACCCTTGAGCGGGTGGAGCAGTGGAGCGACGTTCTCCTTGTGGACGAACCACTCGGCCTGGCCGATAAGTTCCGGGAGGCTGATCATACACCGCTCCAGCCGGTTTAGCTCGCTCTGCATCTCCTCGTGGTGCTCGCCGCTGGTGTTGGATAGCAGGCGCGAGGTAGACGCTGTGGGGAAGTAATTCTGAACGAAGTCAAACCAGTCGTTGCTGCCGGAGACGAACGGAGTAGCAGCCGCAATCCATTTCGCCGCCGCCGCCGCCGCCGGTGTCGCAATCGCAAGAAGCCAGCTCCCCATCGGCTTCGCAGTATCAAGATTCAAGAAGCCGCTAGATCGCTGGGGATGCAGGTCAAGATTCAGGATGAAGAATAGATCGATTTTGTGCCAACTTCAAACAAAAAGGAAATATGGAGAGAGAAACTGGAAGTCTGGAACATGAAGGCGTGAATTGAAGTCAACGTGCACAAAGATACGAAGGGGGTGTTTCATAATGTAGTAATTTTGTTTTTATTTGGTAATAATTGTCCAAATATTGATTAATTAGACTTAAAATATTCGTCTCGTAAAGTATAACAAAATTGTACAATTAGTTTTTTTATTTTATCTATATTTAGTACTCCATATATGTGTCAGTATTTTGATGTGATGAGAAATAGGAATTTGATGTGATGGAGATGTGATGGAAAGTTGAGAAAAAAGGAGGGAACTAAAGACAGCCGAAGCTGTAGCTCGCAAACTCTGAATGCAGACTTCAAAACATGAATGAATACAACAAAGAAAACAAGTTCCTAAGCATTGTTCCGCCGGCCGTACCTTCGGTTGGGTCCATCGCCTAGCAAGCGCAGATTCCTCGGCTCGGCCTCCCGCGCTCCGGGTCCAAATTATTGAGACTGATTGAGACAGACTAGTCGGCAAATGTTGTTTTAGCTGTTTTATTATGTTTATTATGGATAATAAGGGGGTATTTGGATCCCCTTGACAAATTAGCAAAAGAGTAAAAGAATTACTACTTTTTAACAAATGAATCCAAACATACAAAAAATAGTAAAAGAACAAAAATTTATCATTTGTCATTTGCCACTTTGAAGTAGGAAATGATAAATTTACTCTTTTGCCAATTTGTCAAGGGATCCAAACACCCTCTAAGTTACGCTGATAAGTTAAGCGAACAGACTACTTATCCCGCGATGGTTAAGCGGATAATGAATCGGCGTTGTTGTGAGAAAAAACAATGTACTATTATTTTATGTCTGATACACTTTTTAACCTGAACCCATTGTTTAAATTTGATTTTCAACCTTCAATTACTAGACAAATTTAACCTCGACTGGTTTCAAAAGCGGTTTTATATTTTCGAAAGAAGCTAAAATTCTAAATTAATTTTTTTTAACTATCTTAACATCCTCAAATGGAAAAAAACTTAAAACTACAAAATTGTATATCTCATTAAGAGCTACACATATGGCATAAAAATTATTTTTATTTGACTCTATACGAATGATATATTATTTTTTTTCTAATGTGGCAAGCGATAGAACGCGATTGTTATGGTGCTAAAATTTTATATTATTTTTTTGAGTATCTTAATGTTCTAAAATAATTTTTTTTTAAAACTATAGAGTAGTAGATCTTTTTGAGATCTATAATTGTTATATAAAAATTATCTTCATCTCATGTCTTATTGAAGAGTTAGAATTTTATGAAAGTTGAGTCTTGTCATGCCTTATTAGTATTATTTTGTTGTGTGATAAGACTCTACTTTTAAATATCATAACTTTTCAATTCAACTTTGGATGAAGATATTTTTTTTACAAAAATTATAGATCTCGATGATATGTATAACTTATAGTTTCAATGTTTTCATTTGAGAACGTTAACAGCTTGAAAAATAATATAAATTTTAGCAGCGTAATAATCGAGTTCTAGCATTTGGGGCATTAGAAAAATAATATATCTTTTGTATGGAGGTAAATGAAAATAATTTTATATCAAAGTTGTAACTCTTGATGAGATCTATAACTTTGTAGTTTTGAGTTTTTTATTTGAGAATGTTAAGATCCTTTAAAGATAATATAAATTTTTAGCACCTCTCAAAAATTTATCCAGTTTTAATAGTTAGAGGGTGACTTTTACCCGGTTTCTTTGGGGGGATTCAGGGGGCTGGGGCTGCAGCCCCCCCCCCCTCCCCCACGATCTTTAATTTTACATTGAATTAATGTAGCATTAGCTCTTAATCACTATTAAATCTTAATTATCAATCATCATCTTCATTACTTAGCCCCCTTAGGGCATGTACAACAGAGAGACAGCTACCGTCTGTAAGTTCTTGAAATATACAACACAAACAACTAAATAGACAGCTTGTACAACCCAAAGACAGCCGTTGTCTATTTAGCTATCTACATATTATTTAATGCTTATATATAGTCAGGATCTATCCTGAATATTATTCTATATACTATTATGTAACATACGGTTTTTTCTCCGTAAATCAAATATCATTAGAATATTTATGTCTAATTTTCCTTTACTGTCTTATCCATTCATGCATCCGAACGTAGCTGTCCACTGATGCTGCTTGTATGCTCAGATCTTTCAAGGCCATGATCGAAGCTTGTAAACGTCATTGGTGTGGGGGCCGAAGGTACAAGCATACAGCTAGGTTTTGGAGGGATCAGCGATACCATTCAGTGGATTGCACAACGCGTGGACGGCCGCTAATTTTGCTTTGGAGCACGAGCCCGTGCCGTCGACGAACGAGACGACGACGTCATTCTCTTTCTTCATTTATTATTGTATAAAAGAAGGACATATCTGTAAAAATGACACCATACAGACGCCTGTGCAACAACCATTGTAGTGTCCTTATCCCATCCTGAATCCGCTAATGTATACGAATTGAAGGTTGAAAAGTGTACTTTTACCTTTTTACTAATGGTGTGTTGATTTCATAAATAAACTTCATTCTCTATTATATTAGATATTTGGATACCAAACAAAATTATAAACAATAATGTTTCCACGTGGATGCTCAGACGCCTCACACCATACTCTGCCTCGCCACTTCAGCCCATGGTCTGGGTGCTCGCTCCCACCTACGGCGTGCGCCTCGCCCATGACACTTCCTCTCTCCTGTTGCTAGTCTGCCCCATGATGCACAACCCATGTGGATTTGTACGAATTGAAGGTTTGAAAAGTGTACTTTTACCTTTTTACTAATGGTGTGTTGATTTCATAAATAAACTTCATTCTCTATTACATTAGATATTTGGATACCAAACAAAATTATAAACAATAATGTTTCCACGTGGATGCTCGGACGCCTCGCGCCATACTCTGCCTCGCCACTTCAGCCCATGGTCTGGGTGCTCGCTCCCACCTACGGCGCGCGCCTCGTCCATGACACTTCCTCTCTCCTGTTGCTAGTCTGCCCCATGATGCACAGCCCATGTGGATTTGACCCGGGCGTCACGTGGCTCGCTTGCCACGGCCATCGCTTGTTATACATAATTCAGAAGCATTTGTAAAATATACTCTCTAAATTATTATTTAGAGAACTATTTAAATAAAAATTATTTTCTATATTTTTATATTCTCCAACAAATTTTCTATATCACATACACGGTTTACATAGTCATTCTCATCTTTTATATTTGGCTAGCGAAAAATTTGGAATAGAAAATAGATATATTTACATAACCATTTAGAAAAGCTGTTGGAGTGTCTTTTTTCAACAAAATTCTCTATTCATACTATTTAGAAAGAATATAGAGTCTCTTAAACATGCTCTTTTACACACCATCCTGCCTCTGCTTTCCCCATCTCTTGCTCTCTATCTCACCCCCGTTAACGGTAGAGTGCCTCTCGGCCTCTTTCCCAACCCCCAACATTGTTAGGATGTCTCATTGTAGGCGCCCTAGCCGATGGCCGCTGGGCGCACATGGCACATCGCCTCGAGTGGGCACCCAACTACACAACCAGATGCACCGGTGATCACGCACCGTCGCTCGTTGTCAGCTCCCACCCTCATGGTTGGAATCAAACGGCCCAGGTCCCACTCTCCTATGTTGTAAATACATGTTTCAAATCTTTAACATGTTTTAGAGATATGTTGCTATTATTTTGTACTGATGTTCCAAAAATAGATCAAGAATGTTGCACAACATATGTTACTATTATTTTAGAGGCATGTTGCAAGAGTTTGTTCAAAATATTTCATTTGTTCTAGACGAACATATGTTGCATTCTGTTCCAAACGTTTCATCTATTTTAGTCTTATGTTGCATTCAGGTGTTTCGTGTTGCACAGGTTTCATGTTTTTTGGAGAGTCAGGGTGGGGGAGAGTGATGGTGACACAACATGGGTGGCGTGGAATGGGACGCAACGAGTCAGGGGCCGCGTTGACGTGGCACATGGTGCGCTAGGGCCGACAGTCAGGACAACAACACGGCAAATGGCTAGGTGGATGAGGTGAGTCGAGTAGAGGCGAACGAAGTGGACTAAGCGTGTGAGGTGAGTCGTGCGGACGCGTGAGTGCATCAACGGATGGGGGTAGGCTACATGGGTGTATGGACATGCGTGTCCATCCAACGATTGCAAATTACAAAACTAATTGCATAAGTTGTGGCTAATTCGCCATGCCAATCTATTAAGTATTACTGATTCATGATTAGGCTATGTGATGCTACAGTAAACATATGACAATTATAGATTAATTAGGCTTAATAGATTCATATTGTTAATTAACGAAAACTTTTGTAATTTTTTATAGTTAACTTATGCTTAGTTCTAATTGCTATCTAAACATCCAATGTTACCAGGAATAAGGTCTTATTCGGTTGATGATTTTTACGGCTAATAAGCCGGCTAGCGCTGTTTTTAAGGGTGAAAACATTGTACCATAACGGATAAGCTGAGCTGATAAATTTAAACAAATAAGACATAAAATTTAGTCATGGGATCCTGAAAGCATCTAGGCGCCAGAAGTTCCAGTGACTAACGACAATGCAAGATTATTATGACTAACGTGTGTTTTGTAAAGGAAATTTAAGTTAGGTCATGATAATGGTGATTGATTGGGCAACCAATAGATTTCATGCCCCTTAGCGATGGTTATTGTTTGGTTTTCAAAGGGAAGCAACAATGCTTAGAATGATCTAGGTCTAAGTATCATTGGAGTTGGGAGACACTTAGAGAAGATTAGGGTATTTGTTTTTACCTTTGATCGTAATATTAAGGGGGGCTTGAATGGGTAGCTTGACTTAGGTAAGTCTCATGTGGTAGGTGTGGTGCACACTTATCTAACATAACCCTAATCATCCTTAGGTTGGCCCTAAGATCAGTTGGAACAACTTATGTTTTCAACAAAACTTGTTTCAGAGTTGTTTGAGGGGTTTAATGAGCACCGGACGCTGGTGCAAACGAAGGAACTGACCAATTTCATACAAGATCAAGTATGGTCATCCCCGCTAAACATGTTGACAAGCACATATATACAATCACTTATATGAACCCGGAAGTCCATCGAGAAAGCCTGAATTAGGGTTTCGATCTGACGGATACATTTTCTTGACACTTGATCAACTTGACACGTCTGATGAGTGCAAAGTGGCTAGGATAAGACACTAGACTCACTCCCCTTGAGTCACCAGACATGCTGGTGTACTCAGTCAGCGTTCAAGAGCACACCGAACGCTGCACCGGACGCTAGGTCCCTTCAAGGGTCGCATCCGGTGAGTAGCGTCCAGTGGTTGTCTAGTAAGGGTCTAGAGAGGTACAAAAGGCACTGGACACATCCAGTGGGTACGCACCGGACGCTCACCAGAGTCTGGTGACTCAATAGTGGACTTACAAAGAGTGTAGAGAGGCACCAGATGCGTTCGGTGCATGGGCACCAGAGCGCCTAGTGCTTAGTAAATTTGAACAACAACTAACCGTTGGCTAGGCACCGAACACGTCTGGTGCTCACTTAAACATAGAGATTTAAACCAATAGGTATGTTGGTGGGGGGTATTTATATCCCTTCCCTTGCTTCTCTCTCTCTTGCCTTTGCTCATTCCATCAACTCAGATACACTTGGAGAGTGTGAGAGAGAGCAACAACCCTAGTAAGAAGTTGAGTTTTACTAATCCCTAGCTTAGATCCCTCAACAGATGTGCATCCACTCACCTCATGAGACTTGTGTGAATCAAGTGAGAGTTCTAACTTGTTACTCTTGGTGATCGGTAGCACCTAGACGGTTTGGTAGTAATTGGGAGCTTGAAGATCATCGGGTGGTGATTGTGGATGACTCAAGCCATGTTGTGATCGGTTGTGGATGACTCACGAAGCCAAAGTGGCAAAGAATCAACCCATAGAGAGCACTTGGTCCTTGCACGGATAAGGGGGAGCTATACCCTTGTGCGGGTACTCCAATGAGGACTAGGGGGAGTGTCGACTCCTCGATACCTTGGCAAAACATCGACACGTCAACTTCCTTTCTCTTTCTCCTTCACTTGCAATTACTTTCAAGCACTACTTTCTTTGCACTTGTTTCATTCATGATGATGCTTGATTAGAATTGCTTCTAGGGTGTTGTTCTACTTGTGTTCTTGCTTAGTTCCATTCCATAGCTAGTTCTCACACTTGTAGGCATTAGGGGGTAATTGGCTTTTAGTATATGTTTTATTTCCGCCTAGAAATTTTAGAAAAGCCCAATTCACCCCCCCCCCCTTCTTGGGCATCTTGATCCTTTCAGATCCAAACACCCCAAATCCTAGCACAGTATGCGTCCGACACAAATTAGCATCCTGTAAATAAGGCCCATTAGTACAGCTCCACTTCAATAGTAAAACTATTATTTTTTGCTCCATCATCAATTCATCATGAACATCTCTATCGATAGAGGTGAAGAAATTTTGGTAAATCGTTTGGCAAAATAACTTCATATGTAGAGATCTTTAAACTATTCTCTCACATAGGGCAAGGTGAAGCCGAGAGAAACCACTATTTGTTACTCCACCATCAACATATCGTTTGTCAGAGCAATATTTAAGAGGCTCCTTAAACGAAACCGTTTTGTTTTATCTTATTTGCACAAAACAACTTGAGGAGTTGAAAGGATCAAGATTCCCAAGAGACGGGTGAAATGTTTTTGCTAAAACCTCTTACAATAATTAAGTCCTTAATATAATAGCCTAATCACTTCTTGTGCCTAAAAGTGTAGTCAATGAAGGAACACGACGATGTTTTGGCGAGGTATCGAGGAATCGACACTCTCTATAGTCCTTATTGGAGCACCCGCACAAGGGTGTCACTCTCCATTGATATGTGCATGGACCAAGTGCTCTCTACGAGTTGATTCTTTGCCTCTCTAGCACGATGAATCACCACCAACCACTCATAAGATGAGTTGGATCATCCACAAGCTCTCCGGATGATCACTAAGCTTTCAAGTGCCACCAAACCGTCTAGGCGATGTCGATCATCAAGAGTAACAAGCACAAGCTGTCATTTAATCATGACAAACCTAATGAAATGGATGGATACACACTTGCTACTCTCTAAGAACTAATGAGGTCCTTAATCTTGAGAGTATCAAATCACAGCTCCTCATCATTAGGCTCTTACTCTCCTTTAGCAATCAAATGTGTTCCTTAGTTGATCAAATGAGCAAGAAAGGTATATTGGAGGAGGTGGAGAAGTATAAATACCCTCCACTCCAAAATAAACCCATTAAGTTTCAAACCTGTTGTTTAAGTGGTGTCCAGACATGTCCTATCATATTCTAACGGCTACTTTGCGCCTGCGTCATCACTCCGACTGGACTCTGACATGCGTCTGGTCATCAATGACAGCTATTGCACTTTCTAGAACCTCTCTGTATTGTGACCGGACTCTGCTAAGCGTCCAGTCAACACTGATCGGACACGTCTGGTCACATGAACACTTCTCTAGAAATGACCGAGCTCTACTCTTAAACGCGTCCAGTGTCTAGTGCTATTTGAAGAGCAAGCTAAACTCACACTCGCGTCTGGTGTACTCTGTTGGTGTGTCTAGTGGCATAGCATAGCCACTTTGTACTGATCGGACACGTCTAGTCATACATGCATCAGCGTCCGGTCAACTGAAAAACACTCCATTCAACTCCAAACCAAGTTTAATTGAGAATAGAAGTTGTTCTCACTGATCTTAGGGATAACCATGAGCTAACTAACGCTAAGTTTGATAAGTGTGCACCACACCTAAACCATTAGACTGGTCTAGGTCAAGCTATCCATTCATACCCCTTCATAGTACGGTTAAAGGAAAAATAAAGTCTTAATCTACTCTAAGTGTCTCTTTATGTCAAATGACACTTTAAACTAGATTGTACTTAACCTTGTTGTCCATACTTTAAAAACCAAAACAACATTCATCGCTAGGGCATGAAAACTATGGTTGCCCAATCAATCATTATTATTGTGACCTAACTCAATATGCCTCTATAAAACACACGTTAGTCACAATAATCTTGTGTCATCATTAAGCACTAAAACCCACTAGAGGACTAGATGCTTTCAGAAGCCGATGGAGAAGACATGTCTAGAGCCTAAATATACAAATATGTAGAAATTAAGCTTTTAAGAGGGAATTGCACAAATCTTATTGCAAACATCTAAATTAACTATCTATTTTATTATTAACCAACAAATAGTTGTAACAGGAGAAAAACTATAATACATAATAGGAAATGACAACCAAAATAATATAAATCTATTTATGTTTTATGCTTTCTATATAAGCTAATGTTTAGTATTTTTTTTGTGTTTTATTATATCTATACATATACCTATTTATTTTTATAATAATAAAAAGGCAAAAAAAAAATCTCCTCTATTTTTTTGATCCGACCTCCTTAGCTACCAGACAAAGTACATAGTCTGATTTCGAGCCTGTTCGGCTTATGGCTTCTACGGCTCATAAGCCAACTTATGCTATTTTTGACTTTTTTTGTTGTGAGAGAAAAATACTGTAACACGGCTCATAAGTTTGGCTCATAAATTGAGCGAACAAGCTCTTCTATACGTATTGAGTTTTGTTGCAACACACGAAAATATTTGTTCCTACATAGATTGAGTTTCGTTGCAACACACGTGCACATTTGCTAGTACGACCTCCGTTCCAAATTATAAGACGTTTTGGCTTTTCTAGATACGTTGTATTTGCTATGCACATAGATATAAACCATGTCTAGATACATAGTAAAAGTAATGTATCTAGAAAAACCAAAACGTCTTATAATTTGGAACGGATTTATAGTATATAATAAGAGTATCTCCAAGAGATTATTGAAATCATTTTCTAAAGATAAATTTGATTATTATTAAGAAAAACATCTCCAACACAATCTGTACATAACTCTCTAAATTTAGTAGCTCTACATGTACTTAATTTGCTCTCTACTTTTGAATATGCTATCTCATTAGCCATCTAGACTCTTACTTTTATCGTGTATTAGAGTACTCTAATTTTTTTTTTCAAATCTACTAGATCAGTAAATTTGGCTAGTCTTATTTTCTTAATATTTTAGAGGTGCTTATAGCATCTCCAAGAGATACTCAAATCATTTTCTAAAGGTAAATTTGGCTATTATAAAATAAAAAAATATCCCTAACAGATTCTGATGATTTCTAAATTTAGTAGCTCTATATCCCACACTATTCAGTTAATTTTATATAGTCTACCTTATTAGCCATCTAGTCCCATCTAGTTTATTGGTTTACAGAGTTTGTTAAAGTAATCTATTATTGTTTTATCAAATTTATTTTATATAGAGTAGCTAAATTAATAAATTTGGCTAGTCTTTTTTTCAATCAGGCATGAAAAACAACATATAGCAGAGGAACGGATGGGCGGACAGAGATGGGAAAACGGACATGGAGACGGCCAGGAAGCGACATAGGAAAATAGTAAAAAGCCGACACGGACAAATGGAAGACGGACGGAAGAAGCCCACGCAAAATAGAAAAATCTGAAACCGCCGGACGGCAAGGAAAGGGTCACACAAACGGACACGAGGCCGCCATATAATTTTACGTGTTCGGAACTGGATGGCTGAACGGCGCCCACACGAGCGGGCCCACTAGGACTGCTGCGGACGTAGACGCGGGTGCATTCTATTCCACGTTGCCTAGGATGCGCCTCCAGATACGTATACGTAGTTTTTCTTTTGTATTTTTTTATTTCTTTTTATTGTGTTTTTTCTTTGCTTTTGTTCATTTTATTCCTGAGATACATATTATCATGTCCGTGGTAGCATGTATATGGATTTTTTTCATTTCTCATTTTATATTCCTATTTATGTTTTCTCTATACATTCATCATTTGTTATTCAACGTTTTTATTTCATTTTCTTCTTTGTAATTTTAATTTAATTTATTAGTCTAATAATTTTTTTACTTTGTTATTATTTTCTAAATTTCATGTGATACATGTGATGTTTGATATTTTTTATATTCATGTAATATACACATGGCGTTCTATAAAGTATTTTGAGATATTCATGTAATATATATACAATATTCAATTAGTATGCATACGATGTTGTATTATGTATTTGTGATGTTTATATAGTTTGCACATGATTTCTGGATGTGTTTCGTTATGTTTATATAATATACATGTAATGGTCTAGGATATATTATGTGATGTTCATGTAGTGTATATATATACGATACTCTATAATATATTTTGTGTATTTAATAGTATCGTTGTGATTTTTTTAAAATTCTTCTACTATTACTTGGTCTTTTATGCCATGCTCATACAAAGAAAACTTGGACATAAACAGAGGGAGTCATAATAATAGGGTTAGTTAATTTTTTTAGAAATTCATCCAAAAGAAATACAACTATAGTATGCATATATCAGTTAAAGTGCTTCATATTTAACCAGTTTTTAGTAAATAGTATTTACATTTATGGCTCTAAACCAATTTATTATGAAAATACATTTTATAATTAATCTAATGATATTTATTTGATATACAAAATATTTATATTTTTTAATCTATAAGTAATCAAATTTGGTATACTAAATCGTAACACTTTTCTATAATTACATTTTTTTTATTGGATTGAGGCAGTAGATGCGTGCTCTTTTTGAAAAGTGATACTATAGTCTCTTTATTTCAAAAATTGTCCAGACTCCGGTTGAAGGCACTTGCCTCCATTATTTTATTGTGTCCCTCTCTGATGACCCCGTGGATTTGTATTTCTCGTTTTCATTTATATACAGGAATAGCTAGTGTACTAACCGCTTGCGCTTTTGCTTGTGGTATTAGAGTGCTTTGGCATCCTTTTGATCCTATCGTTGACTTGTTGAATCTTGTTTGCTGGAAGAGGAGCGTGGTGCCTGTTGTTTGTGGTGGATATATTATCTTCTAAATTTCTGCCCTCTGGGTTGGGTAGGCTTGAAAGAACCATCAATTTGAGGCGGATCTTCTTCTCCATGGGAGATTGAAAACGTAAATCTTTCTTGCTTCAACCAATCTTTCTCTGTTCTTTCTGGTATCATGTTTTACGGATCTGGCAACTGCTGACAGGGTGAGAAGAGCGGGATATCAATTCTCCCAACTTCGTTTCGTTGAGGAATACTCTCCAAACTTAAGGGACCATCATTCTTTTCTCTTCCCTTTCCTTCCGGTAAGAAAGCGGAGTTAATAA
This sequence comes from Microstegium vimineum, assembly GCA_022036555.1. Classification (NCBI taxonomy): domain Eukaryota; kingdom Viridiplantae; phylum Streptophyta; class Magnoliopsida; order Poales; family Poaceae; genus Microstegium; species Microstegium vimineum. Next base: position 47,776,249 of record CM039125.1, read on the forward strand.
ACTAGATATTGAATAAACTAGATATTGAAAATAACTCTCAGTCCCATCTCTCATAGGTGAAGATCTGAATTGTCATCGAGACAGCAATGGAATCTGTTCTCCATAAGTTGTTCTTAGTCATGAGATATGCAAGTGATAAACTTTTTGGATCTATTACGGGAATTATTGGAGCTAACAAAGGTGAAAGCGGATTTGTTCTCCATCAGTTGAAAGCGGATTTGCATCAGCTGTGCGCAGAACTACCACAAATGCACCAGCTTATTGATCAGGTAGAGTGCTCGTTCGAAACTCCGCTGATGGAAAATCTCCTTCCCAGTTTCAAGGATGTCGTATATGATGCAGAAGATCTTATTGATGAATTTGACTACTATGAACTCAGTGCAGAGAAAGAGAAGACCATGCTAGCTATTGGTTTAACCTCCCGGGCAAGGAGAATTTCTGTGGATAATGTTATCAATGGAAACTTGGTGCTTCAACGACAGAGACTAGATCGCATAGTTAATGTGATCATGTTATATTTACAAAATCGTTCTGGTAGATTAACCAGGCCAGAAACCACTTCTGTCCTTGTTGTGCGTAGTATATTTGGCCGTGAAAATGAAGTTAAGCAGCTGACTGATATAATTTGTGGATCGAACTGGAAAGAAGCTGCCTTCAGTACGAAGTTCAGCAATCCAGATGCACGAAGAAAAAGAATGAGAAGTTCGATGGTGTCTGTTTTGCCAATAGTTGGCCTTGGGGGTGTTGGGAAAACTACCTTGGCCAAGCATATCTACAATGACGTCGGTACACGTGATTACTTTGATACGAGAATTTGGGTATGCGCCTCAAATGAACTTAACATGATGAGCTTAACTAAAAAGATTGTACACTCTATTATGGGAAAAGAAACACCTAGCGATGATTTGCAATATCTTCAGAGTATCCTACAATTAGAATTCCACACACATGCTTTCTTGCTTGTTATTGATGACTTGTGGGATGATATCTTCAATGACAATGGGGAAATGTGGTGGAATTTTTGTGCATCCTTGGGGGATGCAGATAGAAGTATGATTCTGGTCACCACTAGATCTTCAAAAGTTGCTGATGCAGTATGCACCATTCAACCATTTTCTTTGTTGGGTTTTCAGAATGTTGTGTTCTGGGATTTTTTCAAAAAATGTATTTTTGGATCTGATAATCCACAAAATAATATGGACAATGATATTGAGCTGGAGGATATTGGTACAAGCATAGCTTCCAAGTTGAATGGTTCTCCTATGGCTGCCAAAACTATCGGTCGATTATTAAGCATGAATTTGGACTCTAGACATTGGATGAATATATTGAATACTGAATTGTCTGATCTCAGACAAGAGGAGAATGACATTTTGTCGGCTCTTCGGTTTAGCTACATGCATTTACCATTCCATCTGAGGAGGTGTTTCTCATTTTGTGCTGTATACCCCAAAGGTTATACATTTCATAGGCCAACTTTGGTTGACATCTGGGTGGCACAAGGATTTGTAGACCCTCAAGGAGCTATGTCAATTTCATCCATTGGGAATCAATATTTTGAAGACCTCGTAAGTCGGTCCTTGTTTGAGAAGGCATCAAATTCATTAGATGTATACAGAATCCAAGACCTTATTCATGACTTGGCATATTCAGTTGCAAAGGAAGAATGTTTTGTCATAAAAGATCCAGATGACTTTTATAAAGTTCCTCCAAATGTCCGTCACTTATCAATACATACCAGGAAATATGTTGGCTATCATAAGTTAAGAAACTTATGTAAGTACAAAAAGTTAAGATCCCTTCTATGTTTTGACCCTTTAATTGAAGAAGTTATCGCCATTTAGTTCAATGAACTCCCAAGAATCCGTGTTTTCTATGCTACCTCTACAAGATTGTCAAAGCTACCTTGGAGCATCGGAAATTTGAAGCACCTTCGATATCTTAATTTTTCTAATGCTATATTCATGGAACTTCCTTCATCATTTTATCAACTGTATAAATTGCAATATCTTCAGGTTCCAATGTCAAAGGTTGAAGACTTCGCTAAGCACATCATCAAACTACCTAATTTGCATAAATTTGAATCGAGATGTCTCCAAATTGATGAAGATAAAATTATACTTGATGCTGCTGAAGATCATGGTCGAGGAATCAGGATGTTGAAATCTCTCTGTCTTCCCCCCAATGTCAAGTTCTTAAGTATCTCAAACTACAGAGGTACATATATGCCCGTCTTGTTACAGGCAGATGCTTTATCACAGCTAGCATCACTTGATCTTTTATATTGTGATCGATTGGACCATATATCTTTGAATGGTGCACTCAACAACCTCACTAGCATAAATATTAAAGTATGCAATAAGTTATCACGTCTTGATGTCCTAACTCCAGACTATTTCCACTGCATTAAAAAAATTTGTGTTGAAAGATGTCGAGACTTGGCTTATCTTCCATCTAAAACATTTGAGGGCTTTCATTCATTAGTAGAACTGCGGGTTGTTTCTTGCCCCAAACTGAAATGGACCAGATATTCAGTCTTGCCTTGCTCACTCAGAAAGCTGTACTTAGCAAGATGTGGGGATATCTCTGAGTTCATTATTAGCTCCCTACTGACCATGACATCACTCACTGACTTATCTTTAGTTGGTTGCATGTGGGTGACATATATTCCTAGAAATCTCTGGAGTAAACTTACAACACTGCAGAACCTTGAAATTCAGCAATGTGAAGACCTTGTGTCAATTGGTGGATCAGAAGCAACTGAACAAATTGAACATGTCCATATTTCAGGCTGCCAAAAACTAGATCAAATAGTTCAACCTTTCACCAAAGGTATGTGAAAATAATCCATGCGATTGATCTTTCGTTAACATTATCTATAATATATCCTCCCTGTTTTCTCATACTTTTGAATTTTTTTATATGTACTTTTGAATTTTTTTATATGTAATTGTACACTGCTATATTTTCTAAAGTGTCTGGTTACATGGTGTTCAAATTCTAGTTCAGTCCAGTTCTGTTGTGCATGCTAAAGTTCTTCGTATACTAGTAGAGTACTGAACTAGATTTTTTCATGAACTCTTGAAGGGATCACAGAAAATAATAAATAAAATGAGCTACTGTCTATAGGGAACTACAAAAAATAAATAAATAAATGTAGCTAGATGTAGAATAACTTATTTTATCACCACTTTGAGTTACAATAATTACTATAATAATTTATGAGATTATTTAACTCCTTACTATGTGATTTACTATAACGTTACGGTAAATATCCTATGTGTTAACATAATTATGGTAAATATGTATTCATTTTATTGTAAATTAATATATATTTTGTGACTGGCTACGGAATATATATAGAATAATTTTATTGTAAATGACGCAAGAGCATAGTATCCCGCCATTATTACAGGCAGAATGCGTGCAACGCCAAGTTTACGAGAATATATGATGAGATTTTTTTTTACTGTCCAGGCGCATGCAGATTTTCTTGTTACGAGAATACAATATACATTGTCCAACAAAATAGTAAAGAACAGATTCTAGTTAAGAGGAACGGGTCACGAGAATACGTATCTACTAGTACATGCTATGTGTTACTGATGAGCGGTATACAAGTAGAACTAATGTAAATGTTCATGGGTTACGACTTACGAGAATTTGAGCATTAGAGTTGATGGTAATCCTGATACTAGAATAGGCAACCACAAATTTACTAGATTTTTACAGTAATCTTTACTAGGCTTTAACAGTAATCTTTACTAGACTTCTTTAGTAATCGTTACTAGAATTTTACAGCAATATTTACTAGATTTTTACATAATTATTATTTACTAAAATCTATGCTTTTCTACCCTAAATATAGTCATTGTGATAATATATTTAGTACTCTCTACATTCCAAATTGTAAGTCATTCCAAAAATCCTGGAGAGTCAAAGTTTATAAAATTTGACCAAATTTATATAATATGATAATAACATATTTGATATCAACTAAGTATCATTAGATTCTTTATTAGTTATATTTTCATATTATACCTATTTGATGTTATAAATCTTTATGTTTCTCTCTATAATCTTTGGTCAAACTTAAAATGCTTTGACTCTCAAGATTCTTGGAATGACTTACAATTTGAAATGAAGTGAGTAGATTTTTTGTAGAATAATTTATTAGAATATATACTCCATGTAAATATTAAAAGGTATTGTATACAATAGTTGAGTTTTGAGAAATTATACATATAGACATCCGAGAACCAATGCAAATATGCATGCAACAAAATAATCGATCGAGCTAGAGGTTCACAGTCCAATATGCCACACTGATAGGAACATCAACTATATTATGTATTTACATGAAGAATTTGAGTGAAAAAAAAGGCTTAGAACATCTCCCATGGCTGTGGATCAGACAACTATAAAAAATGAAATTGAAGCCGTTGGAAACACTTCGTATTTGCGCAGGGGCTGCAAAAAGAAGAAATCAATTGTCGATCTGCATCAGCTAAGAAATACGAATATAGGTTACTCAGTTTATTAGCATTATTAATCAAGGTTGCGATAATAATTAACCAACATTAATATAGGTTACTCAGTTTATTAGCATTATCATATACGGCAACAACATGAAGATGAACCCCCTATGCATCATGCATCATGGCTAATCAGACAAATAAATAACCCTTGGAAAAACATGGATGCAACCAACAATTCTAATCAGCCTAACTAAAACATGATAAATAAAATGGAGTTCGGTGAAATAATAATAGTATTTCATGGGAGACCACCCCATGACCTCAATATTTACGATATTTTTTATTATATTTACTCAAACATAACTTATACTGGTGTTTACGTGATATAAGTGTACTACGAATAAATATTTATACAATAATAGTTTGTGACCCTCATTTGGATGGGAAGTTACCATATTTTTTTGTCAATATATGTCGGGTATTGATAACCAGTATACCCAACCAAGGGGATAAGGTGTACAATAAAATGGCAAGCCACAGTCTTTTTTTAAAAAGTTAATGAAAATCGGTAGTACTGTGGGGATCTCCCCCACAGTTTTTTCTTGTCAAAAAATAAAATGGCAAGCCAATCCAGCCTCAAGGGGCAATCTTCGTCTTGCCCAAGCCCTCTCCGTGCTCCATCGGGCGAGTCCAGCCTCGGGAGACATTCACCGTCTCGTCCAAGCCCTCTCCGTCTCCCATCGGATCCAGCCTCATGAGGCATTCACCTCCGTCTCCCCTCGAGCGAGTACTGCCTCGGGGCTACCCGAGCACTGTCCGCACCCTTCGGGCGCACCCACCCTCGGGGGATTGCACTTATCTGGGTCGCCTTAACTGTGAACATTCCAAGACAAGATAGAAAGAGAACGGTTTGAACTAGAAATCAAGTTACTCATCAAGATACAGATAGCACCCAGGGTACACGGGAACATACAGTTGAATTAAAAGTTTTTTTTGCGATAATGAAAAGAGGACGAACAAAAGTTAAACATAAAGACAGGAGACATAAGGCTAGTAACTTGACATAACACAAAGCGGACACCAAACAACCATCTGATCTGGTATCCTAGAGGTAGGTGGAGGGACGTCTTCCTCATTCCACCGTGCCAGTCACCATGCCAACGGAGGCAGCGGAGGAACAACCAACGCCCGCCGCCGAGACAAGTTGGCAGATGTCCCTAACACTAAGGGGGATCTTGTCGCGCGACAGGATGTTCCTCTTGGCGGCCTGCTTCTTCAGGGCAGAGGAGCAACTGCACAGGGCGTTGAGGAGAGCCTTATGACAAAGTGCCTAACTTGGCACATTGACGAAGGAGCCCTTGGTCCTAGCAACGATGCGAGTGCTATTCCCGGAGGGAGGCTGGCCAACAGTGACACAGGACCTCTTGTGACGAGAGTGAGTAGACACCGCTAGACCCAAGCAAGGTGTCACAGATGTTGAAGTCAAAGGTGAAGACCGAGGACACGCGCGGTGAAGATGAGTCAGGGGTAGGTTCCTAGGCCAGCAAGGACCCAAGTAGCAGGAGACAGTGAGCCATGACCAAAGCCACCCTAGGATGCGAGCAGAAGTTGCATTGGCAGGCGGGGATGAGCCAATATAGTGACGGTCTCGGCCCTGCACAGTAGCATCAGGTTGTGGCGGAAGGAACAAGCGGTTTGTCGGGTGCTGAGAAGGCTAGCGATGTTTCTCTCACCAGAAGGGAGCATGGGGGCCCTACAAAGGCCCCGGTGGAGGCGGCACGGGACTATGCCTGAAGAAAGGGGTTAGGTTCCTTGTCATCAAGCTGGTCCGAGCAGCGCTACACACGAATTGGCATGACCCGTGCAACTCCACAAAAAGCGTCTGCGACCGTGACGAGTAGACACCTTGATCTTGTACGGGATCTCAAGTCTCTCATTAACTTCCATAAGCAGGCGTGGGGGACCAAAGTTGTCGGCGGTGAGACAGTCGGGGTTGATTTCGGCCACCTCACATAAGCTGCCAAAAGATTCCTTGATCTTGTCTTCGTACCAGTGATCAGTGATCGTTAGGGAAGTCAAGCACATGTACGTAGGCAAGCCAAGGCGGCACCTAGTAGATCTGGTTGTGGCTTCGAAGGGTGTCTCTGGCTGTGAGATCTTCTCATACAAACAACATGGCCCCACGAGAAGACGGGAGGAACTCAACCGGCATCAGTGGTTCCACTGTTTCTAGAGACACCCGAAGAAAGGTCGGGACATCTGCTACAAGTAGCAGAGGATCAATGTAGGTAAAGAGGAGGCGGTCTAGCACAAGTCTTCCCGGGAGATCCACGCATCAATGGAGTGTGCATGGTCTTCCCATGAGAACTCGGAGCTAGAAGAGCCATCAAAAGTGTCACTCTCCACTTCTTCTCACTATCATCATTGAAGGCGTCAATGCCTACGTTGGCATAGGTTGGCAATGCGGATGGCAACACTAGCAGGTGGGGACATGCTAGGGCATCTGCAGCGCTTGGGAGTGAAGGAGGCAGAGGAGGCGATCTACTGAGAGAACTTTTGGCATCGGGGGAAGGAGGCCCGTTGAGCACCTCCTTGCCTCAACCGCCAATGACGAACTTGTCCTTGCTTGGGGCACAGAGAAGGTGCCGACCTGAGCACCCATGGCGCAGGGTGGGTGCCAATGAGCTCAAAGTATAGGGCTTCAGAGTTGGACAAGGGGATCATGTAGCACACGTCGTAGGCTGACTGAGGCAAGTGTTGAGCATGGACATGGTCGGGCGAGTTTGGTGGAGGGGATGTGGATTCAGGGGTAGGGGCGTTAGCCTGACACGGCTAAAAGTGAACTACATGAACCGAACGACCGGTAGCTAGCACCAGGATAGTTGGTGGCTAGTGGCGGCCCCCCAAAAGTAGGATGGCAAGCTTCGTCGGGCAGTCCAGCTGGCGGTGGCCACACCATTGACAACTATGACAACGGACCGGGTCTCGACAATCTTTGATGAGATGGTCAGGGGAGAGGCATTTGAAGCACACATCCTTATATTGAAGAGGTTGGGACTTTGGTGTTGTGGGAGCCGGGATGGCAGGCATTAAGGCAACTTTAAGATAGGTAGGTTTGGGCGCTTGCAGAAGCAAAGACGCATTAAGAGTGCCCCCAGAAGCCACGGTCGGAGTCTGGGTGACAAGACTAGGTGATGCACCCTGGACGTGAGACAAGCCAGAGTCCACAGGGCAGCAAGCAGGTGCATTCAAGAGATGCAACGACATAGAGCCCAGGCAAATCCTGGCACTAGATTGCCGCTCAGAGGCATGGGCGGACTTAACGCAGATGTCAGGCTTCAAAGAGACATGTTGCTTGGGCGTGTGGTGAGTCACATCAGGAGTAAAGTAGTCATCAACCTCGCGAACGAGAGGGCAATAGTTCAAACGCAGCAATGGCGGCAGCCATAGAATCATGGAGAAAAAAATAGGTGGAGCCCAAATGGATGGCACCCACGAGCGACGATAGCCAAAATGGAAGCAGAATTTTGATTTGATTTGCCACAGTGAACTGAAAAACACCCCGACGAATGTGCACAGCTCTAAGGCAACCCGGATAAGTAGCAAGTATATGTTGCAAAGAATTATGTATGAAGGTGTTGAATCTTACTTCATGAGAGGGAGAGGTCACCCAAACAGGTCCGGTAGATGGTGAGGGGCCAAGGAGGCTTGACACGATGGTGGTGTGGAATTCAGATAGGAACTTCTGTTGAAGGATCTCTCCCAGCGTGGGCGTCATCGATAAGGGCCTTCGATGCGGTAGGCCGGTAGGAGCAGCCTCAAGAAGAATTGTGTCGAGGCACTGGTACACAAAACTCCTTTGTGGCGCATTTGGCACTGCCGAGGTCTCAATCTTGGCCTTACCGCCTCTCCCGCGTCGGCCATGGAGCCGCCTCCTCTGGAGCCGCAAGGTGCACAAGGCCCTCCTACCCTGGCATCAACTCGGCCCCAGTCGACGTTTCCTCTGTGGCCGACGCGTTGGCGATGGTCCTATGGGCCACCACCAAGTACAATGAGGGGGGAGGGGGAGGCCGACAAAGCGTAATTGTAGAAGGCCATCTCCCAGCGCAAGGCCTTGGACCACCCTACCGACTGACGACCAGGGTAGAAGGGGTGGCAAAGGGCGAGAGAGGGGTCATACCTACCGCGGCAGAAGAGGCTTGGGTGGTGGTTGCCGGTGTCAGGCTGGTCGCTAGTAAGCTGGGGTTAAGGGAGGTGGTTGAGGGGGGCGTCCTTCCAACACAAAATGGCTTCTTATAATTAAGAAATTGGTTTTGAAGATAGCCCTATTTTTAGACATGACTTTCTAAATAAGCCCACAACAAATCAAGGCATCAAACCTAATTCAACCCAAAAAGCTAGTCTAATAGGTGGAGGTTGCCACCCCATCTTATATGGGGACTAAACCTAATAATGATAATGCCATGTAGCGCCACTTGACTCTCCTTTGGTGCACCACTGAGGTGCTATGATTTTCCCAACCTTCGATGACCCACAAAGTGAAAATCTAGAGCTTCTACAAAAATAAATCTAATATGTGTGCCACGAAGGTCAAAGTGGCTAGCTCATGTTCCGGTGCCGTCGCTGTCGCCAAAAGAAAACAAGTGCCAACAGCCCAACACCCCTCATATCTTCGACCTTCCTTTTCCTCTCTAATGGACCTCCGGTAACAGAGATCCATCAATCTACTTGACCTAAGTATAAGTTCAAGTTTTCATCGAAATAAATAAAGCATCCATCTTTCCTCACAATCTCCTGTAGAGATGGAAAGCATAGATCTATATCCTCTAATATACCTAAGCACAAATCCAGGTCTTCGTCCAAATAAATAAAACATCCATATTTCCCCACCTTTGTTAATGGTGGTGATGGTAGATGGATGTTCTGGTGTGTCTATGCCCATCTTGCTTTGCTGGTTTCTTCCATTAGGCCATGCTGGCTAGTGGCTACAGGTTTCGTGTCCATGTCATTGTCTGGGTATGGATTATGGTGATGTCATTTGGAATGCTCCTCTCCCTCTCCCTCCCTCCTTCCCTCTCTCTCTCTCTCTCTTAATTTAATTTGGTATCAAGGCTGAAGGTCTTGAATTATAGAATTATGGCTAGCGCAATTAAATAAAAGAATTGTTGCTTGCTTCTATTCCATGTATGAGGTCTGAGGGAGTTTCCATGTGGGGGAGCGTTGAAATATGAAGTGGGTTGCTCACCTTCCCCATTAGTTGAAGCTTTTGGGTTGAACTTGTAGATGATGCAATTTAATAGTACGAAAATCGCAAGTAAACAAATCTACGGTAACCATTCAAAATTAAAAAATCTAGTGGAGGTGGATTGGGTTTGATGAGTTTGTGTTTGGAAGCCTGGCTTGTTTCAGTCCAAGGTTGACAGATTCGTATTCAAAATATCCGAGTTCAATGCTCAGCTATTTTGAGTTCAAACTATAGGGATTTGTGTTCAAAGCTTCCATTATTAAGTTCATTTTTTTTCTAACGATGCAAGAGAGCTTCGTGTCACTTCATTAAGTCCAAAATTGTTGGATTAGTGCTCAAAAGCTCGGTGTATCTTGAAGGATTTATGTTTGAAAGTCTACTTTTGTTTGAAAGCAGAATATGCAGGAGACATGCTATGGAGACTAGAATGTTGGCCATAGATAGACTGGCTTAGCAACTCTTCGTGAGTTTTGTTGTGCTCTGTCATTTTCCCAGCCAAGTCCCGAAATGATATTTTGTACATAAAAACCTCTTTTTCCTATCTTAATTGAAGGGTAGAGTTCCTGTCATTATTTTCAAAAAAAAAGATGACGTTCATGGGGTTACCTTTAATGAAGTAAGTTGCAGAGTAAATGTATGAAGTTAACCTTTTTGTGTTCTTTTTTCCAGGGAAAAGGAAAATGAGGGATATTGAACCACTTATGCAGGATGAGGTGCAGTCGACGGAACTTTTCCATTTTCTAAAAAATAAGGATGAGATGGAGAAGCCCGGTGACCAGTTGGTTCTTCAGAGATCAGTTTCCCACATTCAACGCTTTATTGAACTTGCTGAGTGGTCAATTCATATGGATAGGGTGGTAAAGTTCATTCAAGAAGCTAAGGATGTCATGTACAATACCGAGGACCTATTAGATGAACTCAAATACAATGATATATTAACTATCAATGGGGTTGGTGAATCTTCATTATTGAAGTCTGCAACCTACAGTGGTTTCAAGAAAGAAAAGAAAGCAAGACACAAGAAAATAAAGAAAGCAAGACACATTGACTGCTCTAGTTTCGAACAAATCAAAGAGAAGGTAGCTCATCTTAGAATCCAAATGAACGCTATGGGCTTGCATGATGAGCGGCAATTGTATCTCATTGATTCTGTAAAGGTCAAGGTACATCCTCTCCCTAAAGAGCACGACTTATTTGGTCGTCAAGAAGAATCTAGGAAGTTGATCAATTATTTATGCAGCACAGCAGCTATGAATGATAAGAATCAAACTACAACAGGGAATGTGGCTGTTTTACCGATAGTAGGCTGTGGCGGTGTTGGAAAGACTTCTCTGGCCCATCATGTTTTCAGTGATAAGGTTGTTCGATCTTACTTTGACATGGCCATTTGGATATCTATTTCCGATGATCTTGTTGAGAAGAAGTTAATTAGTAAGTTCATATGGTCGACTGCTGAAATTGAGATGAGATCTGATGACTTAGCATCTACCCAGAGAATTTTGACTAGTGGAATCATTGATGGATCAAAGAGGTTCCTGCTTGTGCTTGATAATGTGCAGGAAGATATAGTAGGAGAAGCTAAAGATGAATTCAAAACATTAGTTCAGTTACTAGAGCATGCCAAACAAGGAAGTAAAATTATGGTGACAACAAGATCCATGGAAGTTGCGGATGCCCTTGGTGGAAGTGTCCCCTTCTTGTTGCAGGGATTCCCTAAAGACACCCTCTTGACATTCTTCAAGATATGCGCCTTTGGTTCTGATACATCCAACAATATCCACATGTTGGACGATATTGGCAGAAGCATAGTTGCAAAGTTGGGTACGTCTCCCCTTGCACTTAAAGTGATTGGACGAGCCTTAAGCTTGAATCTAGATACTAAGTACTGGAGGAGTATTTTAGAAAGTGAATTGTGGGAACTCACCCAAGAAAGAATGGATTGCTTCTCGGCCCTTCTATTAGGCTACTGCTGCCTGCCCTTCAATCTGAGACGTTGTTTCTTCTTCTGTTCCCTTTACCCTAAAGGCTTTGAATTTGACAAGGGCGCACTAGTTGATAGTTGGATAGCATTAGGCTTGGTGGAGCCTGATGGGGACATGATAGTTCAAGATGCCGGAAATTTTTGCTTCCAGCAATTAGTATACCGTGCCTTCTTTCAGGAAGCTGCATCCTCTTCTAAGTATGTCTTGCCTGGTTTGCTGCATGATATGGCACGGTTTATTTCCAAAAATGAGTGCTATGTGATAAAAGACAGAAGCGACTGGCAGAAAATTCCTCTCAATGTCCGTCATTTGTCAATACTGGGACGAGGTGTTCTCCAAAGTAGTGACATGAATTACTTGGGCAACCATAAGAAACTTCTCTCACTAGTCTGCTATGATGTTGAGCCAAATGTTCTTACTCCAGTAATCAATTCTTTATTTTGTGAATCCACTAGAATACGCATACTGAGTTTTATATCTTATCAGGTCAAGGAATTACCTGAGAGTATTGGCAACTTAAAGTTTCTCCGCTATCTTGATATCTCATCTTGTACTTTTGCCAGACTCCCTGCATCTTTTTGTTCCCTGCACAATTTGGAAATTTTAGATGCTCGAAACTGCAGTCTCAGAGAATTACCTGAAGGCATTACTAATTTAATAAAATTGCGGAAGTTTATATTGAAGGGTAGTGACCATGCTCTCCCATTTAGAGATATTAGTAGAATTGGTAAGCTGGCCTTTCTCCAAGAAATGCCCTGTTTTGCTGTGGAGAATCGCCATGGAAGAAGCATTGGAGAACTGAAGCACATGAACTTTCTTCACGGGAAGTTGGAGATCAGTGGGCTTATCAATGTTAGAAGCAAGGATGAGGCCGCTGATGCCGAGCTACACAAGAAGATTCACCTTGACACATTGATTCTGTCATGGGATGAGTCAGTCAGTGCCTTCGACAAGCAACCAGCTGGCATGGGAATGGATGTTCTTGAAGGTCTCTGTCCTAATCCTAATCTTCAGCATTTGGAAATCAAATACTATATGGGCTTGGAAGTTCGCGCAAGTTGGTTTCAGAAAAACAAACTGTGCAATCTGACAACACTCTCCTTTGATTCATGCTCCAACCTTGAAATGTTGTCCTTCCAAACAGGTGGTGGCCTCAGCCCTGAAAGCAGCAGTGGTTTCCCATTGCTTACAAAGCTATCGATTAGCCTGTGCAGAAGATTGTACAGACTTGACGAGTTCCTGCAGCCCCAGCTGTTACCAGCACTCAAAGTCATAAAGATAGAAAAATGTGATGAAATAGTATCTCTAACGGGAAGCTTTGGGGACTTTATTCGACTGGAGGAGTTGGAGTTACGTCAATGTTGGAATCTCAACTGGCAAAAAGGATTAGCGTTGCCTTCACTCCTCAAAGAGCTCAAGCTTGAAGCATGTGGTGATATCTCTGGATCAACTCTCAGCTGCTTGCATAACCTTTTCACTCTTACCACATTTGAGTTACAATTCTGCCATCAGGTTGAATCCATTCCTCCGGAAATTTGGAGCAGCCTTCAAAGTCTTGAGAACTTGGTGATCTTCTACTGTAAAGGCTTGAAGTCGATTGGAGGATCAGAAGCGATTGCGCAAATAAAGAATGTAAATATTGCACAGTGCCCAGTGCTTGTGGACACAATGCAACCGTTTCTGAAAGGAACTTTCACCCCCCGGTATCAGTCAGTCAATCAGATCTAGTGTCACTTGTCATTCAACGGGTTGCATATCCTGTCTGCTGTTAGCACGTTAAAATTGACCTTCTTTCATTGGTTTTAAAAGTCGAGAATCAGTAACTAGGTGGTATGTATCCCTGAGCAAATGTGGTGAACTCTGTTTTCCCCTAGGTAGGATCGATGGAAAGAAGTTTGAAAGCAAGCGTAAATATGGAATGTATGGATAAGGACAGAACATTCCACATTTGTTTTGCTGTAATTATGGAGTATCATGGAGTTAGTCGGCTCTTTTGTCGTACCCTGGTTCGTCCTTTGAACCCACAGATTATTAAACTAGCAGTGCTGGTTCTGCAGTTATGTTATTGTACGATTACCAGTATAAACCTTTTCCCATTCTGTTGCAATTGCAAGGATATATACCATTGCATTATTTGGTAGCTCACCAATCATGACAAGTTTCTGACCTTTTTATTGTATGATTACCAGTATAAACCTTTCCCATGTTGTTCTGTTATACTATGCTGTTCACGACAAGTTTCTGACGTTTTTACTGACCAGAGTCAGCTAATAAGTGCCATTTTTTTTTCTGAGTTCTGCACCCAATGCAGGCAGCAAGACATGAACCTAACAGGGTTATTTTTTTTTAGAATTAACCTGTGTATGTCGGTTCATTATATTGCTTTGCTCTCATTTCTAAGGCTGTTATTTTGTTCATGCCTTTCGTGACAACAAGATTTATTAGAATGACATAAAGATCCATGTTTGCGCCAACATTCTTATTGGAGGTTCTGATGCCTAGCATCCAAATTCTTTTTCCTCTTAGTTTCTATTCCCTTCTTCCCAAATTATAAACTGTTCCAATTTTTTTTAAAATCAAAGCATCTCAAGTTTAACCAAATTTATATAATAAAATAATTATATTTATGATACCAGATAAATATCATAAGATTACTCATTAATTATATTATAGTACACCTATTTAATTTCATAAATATTTTGTTAAACTTAAAATGCTTTAGCTGTTTAAAATGTTAGAATGACTTATAGTTTAGAACGAAGAGAGTAGCTCTTGGTTCTTTCTGTTTGGATCACCTCCTCTAAATTTTAGAATTAAAGCTCTAAATAGATGGTCTAAAATTAACTCTAAGCTTTAGCTTATCCCATATTAGAGCTTTAGACATCATAAGTGCTCTAAAAGTTAGAGACCACTAAAGTTTAGAGAGAGGGATCCAAACAAACACTTAGGAGCCCAATACATTCTGCTATGTTTTAGCAATTTTCAAGTAAACCTGCTCCTTTGTCATTTTTTTGCCTTGCATATTTGGATCCATTTGCCAAAAAAATAGCAATTATTTTGCTCTTTTTCCAATTTGCCAAGGGGATCCAAACACCCTCAAAGGCAAATAGAAAATCCTCCCACTCATACCTCTCCCTCTTATGCATGACATATGAATGAGAGTGTAATTATTAGGGGTAGAATTATCTTTATATGTGCCATTTGTCATTTGTCATTTACTAAGGGATCCAAACACTAGAAATTGGTAAAAGATTTGCAACTTTATTTGCCATTTGCTAAGAGATCCAAACATGCCCCTAAACCATTACCTGGGCATCCACATCAAGATCCACTTCTGCTTCAATTTCTAGCGCCTTGTTAAGATCATCTCGAGACAAGTGGCAGAGACCCCCCACGGCTGCACCCAGCTTCCTCTTCTCATCTGTGACCATTTTCCTATATATCAAAATTTCAGCAGCCATGGTGTGAATTTTTTCTGTTAATCATTTTCCGAAAACAAAAATGGAAAAAAAAACAGCAAAAGATTTTTTAAAATTCCCAATCACATGATTTCGCCTGAAACGTGCACACGTGCTTCCAAGGATTCAAACATGTGACTTTTTGTCTCACGCGTCATATCCCTGCCACTACACCAGATACGCTTGTGACTTGAAATAGAATATCATTTTGTATTAAGTTTTAAAAATCTTGTATTGAAATTATAGAGTTTTAAATCTCATCGATAACTACAATTTTAATATAGGACATGTCTCCAACTGAAATGTTTGAACGAAAACTTGAATCTCAAAATCTGATAATTTAAAAATATTTTTAGGAATCTAAATGATTGTAAAATCAAATTTTTTTGTCAACTCTTTTGCTTACGCCGCAGACCTCCTGCGCTGCTGTCACACACGGGGTGTTCCCACCCTTGTCCTCAAGCTTGATTTCCACAAAGCGTTTGATTGTGTGTCTTGGGACAGCCTCGATCGCATTCTCGCCTGCAGAGGGTTCTCTACAAGATGGCGTTCCTGGGTCTCCTCCATTCTGAACACCGGTAAAACGGCGGTCCTCCTTAATGGAAATTGGATCAACTGTAGAAAGGGTCTCCGTCAGGGTGATCCCCTTCCCCCCTACTTGTTCATCATCGTTGCCGACGTGCTTAGGCGGCTGCTCCATCACCATCCCCTTGCCGACCATCTCGGCCACCCCTTGGCACTCGGTCTCCCGTGTCCTGTGCTGCAGTACGCGGACGACACCTGACCCTCATCTTCTTCTTTATCAAAAGCACCGCTCGCCACTGGTTTATCTATCAATTATCACAAAACCACCTTCCTTCCCATCGCGGTGGACGACCCTACTGCCCGAGAGCTTGCCGCTGCTTTCGGGACCTCGGTTTCTTCCTTTCCTCAAACCTACCTTGGCCTCCCCCTCTCTCCTCATAAAATCTCTGTCCATGACTGCCTCCCCCTAATTTCGTCCTTTGACAAATATCTATCTGGGTGGCGTGCTACGTACTCTTCTCAACAGGGCTGGGCTGGGCTGGGCTGGGCTGGACGCCTCACTCTCAGCTGTGTTGTTCTCAGCTCCCTCCCCCTCCACTATATGTCTGCCATTGCCGTCCCAAAAACTGTTATCAAAGCTATTGATCGCAGGCGTCGTGCCTTCTTTTGGACAGGTGATGACACCTGCCACATGTGTTCTTCGGCTGCCTCCGGAGCAAGGCAATCTGGAGAATCGCCGGCCTGGAAAACGTGTGCCAGCTAGAAACCGACGACCTGTGGAGCCTAACTCTCCCGAATGGTCTGCACCAAGCAACGTGGCCTTTTGTCTTGTTGGCTCTGCTATGGCGTATCTGGCATGGAAGGAACGGAGCTGTTTTCCGTGGAGAGCTATTCCGACCGAGAACAGTGCTAAGCAAGGTCTTCTGTGGCGAAAACGTTATCCTTCAAATCTTGTAAACAGCCTTGATGGCTGGTAAACTCCTGCTAGGTAACTGGCGGGGAACTCTGATCTTTTGAAATGAGAAGGTGACATGATCAACATCCAAGATCATTTGAAAATTCTAGATTTTAAATTTCAAGGTTTAAGAAATTAAAACAAGCAGTTGGGACTTTTAACTGCTCGCTTCTACAATCAACCACATTGTGGCTTTCATTCTAGCAATTGCAAGTAGAGACAATGTTTGTTGTTGGATCAGAGGGGATGCGACCAGCTCATGGTTACACTTACACATGAAATCACTTGTTACTGGGCAGTGCACTATATACACAGCTCCACAAAAAATGCAGAAAACCGTTTCACAAAGCTAACGGCTACTCCTACCACAAAAAACTTAACAATCAGAGAAGGACGCAAGTCAAAGATCTGGAAGATGACTAGGGCTGCTTCTTGATCCGTTTCGAGGCGGTTTTGGCCAGAGCATTGCATATCTCCCTCTTTCTCTTGGCGTTCTCATCCATCTTCCCAGAGGCAACGTTGGCCTGTCGTTCCAGCGCTTCCCTCACAAAGAATTTCAGCCTCCACAGGGTTGTCTCGCTCTGCATCAGGGAGAATGGTTAAAACGGACCGGAAAAATTAACAAAAATGGCAGGAGGAAACTCTCACGTTAAATGCATAGCACAGGGTGGTATTCTTTCCTTAATTCTAAGCCACGATGCAGTATAACCAGTTATGTCTATGGTCATTGAAACAAAAAAGGGTGAGCGCTAGGGAACACATAAACCATTACTTGGGCATCCATATCAAGATCCACTTCTTCTGCTTTAGTTTGGAAGCTAGGATTGTCTTGTGCAACAATTTCTAGCGCCTTGTTTAGATCATCTGGAGACAAGTGGCAGAGACCTGCACCCAGCTTCCTCTTCTCATCTGTGGTCATTTTCCTATAATATCAAAATTTCAGCAACCAGGTGATCCAGATTCAGATACACAAGTAGAATGTCATCCTCACAACATAAAAAATAATGAGCATTGTAAGATATACCTGCATCTGTGAACCACCATTTTCCGGAGCTCCTCCAGCTTCCTATTGATCTGATTTAGCTGGTGAGAAAAAGAAAAGAGAGGAAGTACTGAATATCCATAGGAAATAGAATATGATACTTGAAATCTAATCCTGAATGAGGCAATGAAGATGAGTCGACATTTGTACATATCGCATCCAAAACCACACCATCAAACTGCTATTAACATCCCAACAATTAACAATGTAAACGAGCATCATACCTCATCATCAGTATCTTTTGCTAATTTTGTGATTGCAATTTCTCGAGAATTATTTGTGGCTGCAACACCCTTTGATTCCTCCTCCTTTTGTCTTTTTTCCTACAAAGCACATGTAGAGAAGATCTAATGCACAAATAAAAGGTTTCGACATACTTTTATTGGCTAGGCAGTAGGCTCTCATGTACATTTCAAAACCCAAAAAAAAGGCAGGGAACATGTATGACTAAAAAGCTTTACCTCACTCTCAACTTTAGGAAGAAAATGGAGCCATTTCTCTTCAAATTTCTCAAGCAATGATTTAGCCATCAAGTGGACGACATTTTGATCATCATTGTACTTCATCGCATTGGCAAAAATTAAGCGAACATCAGAACATATTTCTCGAACATTGGTGTAACAGGTACCATCCTTCCTTTCCATTTTTTTTTGGATGGTAGAGAAGTCCATAGGTTGGGTAATAATCTGTTAACAAAATAAATTAAATACATGAAAATCACTACAAACAAACTTTACTGATACATAAATAAATAAATATTAAGTGCCCCTGCGGCCCTGCCGTGGCTGTTCGAAAAGGACACGATAATGGCCTATTTGCTTGAGCTAGAAGAAGCAGTTGTTGCTGCTTCAGCTGCAAGACTCCTCACATATTACTGTAGCACTGATAGAACAAGCTGCAGCAGCAGCCATGGAATAAGCACAGCTGAACAGGCCCTTGAAGCAGCTTTAACTAAGGTGTAGCTAGGGAACGTATGCTATGGAAACCAGATTCCCATGGAAACTATGGAAACTCGCACGTGGATCGTTGGATCTAAATCCGATGGTGGGAGAGATTAGCAATTAACCCCTCCCACAGTGTGTCGATCCACGTGCTAATCTCTCCCACACTGTGGGAGGGGTTAATTGCTAATCTCTCCCACCATCGGATTTAGATCCAACGATCCACGTGCGAGTTTCCATAGTTTCCATGGGAACCTGGTTTCCATAGCATATGTTCCCGGTGTAGCTAACCAGTTTCCAAGGAGAAGCTAAATACAGAGAAACATATACAGCTAAATGTCAAGGATTCCACAATTTGAACCGATAGAGGGATAATAATAAATGATCCAATCATGTATTTCAGGAAACTGAACATAAACTGTTGTATTAATTCAATGGTAAAACTCTCAAAGGGGGTGAGAAGGTTCCACTGCTAAAGGAAAAGCCACTAACTACAATGGCTCATATTCATTGTAGTTATCTTTATATACCTGTGCTTGCAATATAATACAAACAGAAGCCAAACTGGATCAAGGTAAAAGTCAGTGTACCTCTTCAGATTATGTATTGTTCATACTTCCAGGATAAAAATAAAGACATACAGCAACATCACTAGTGATTAATATTTATACTAACCTACAACAATATCCCCTTGTAATCAAAATTACTACTCCATTAGGAATCAACTACAGCGATAAATGACAAAATTATATTAACAGGTTTAGCCATTACTTTGTGATAGTCAGGAAGCTCCAGAGTTACAACATCCACTGGCTTCAAAAATGGCCATGCATCTTTTTGAGAGGTGATCTGGAAGGGATGAAAATCAAGAAGAATGAGTGTAAATGGCAAAGGGATAAATGGAAACTTTCATATGGCAAATCAATCACACACTTTCTGATTCTCCTAGAATAACTAAATAAAAAATTAGAAGGACCTAATAGTAATTTAGAGAGATGTTTCTCTCTCCAAAGGAAGAGATGCAGTGATCTGGGGTTTAGAGAGGTCAGGGAGACACAACAAAATCTCTACACAAAGCTTTGACTTCTGGTGGTGTGGTGAATCAACATATGGTGGATGGATAAGACTGCAAAGCTCTTCTAATGGTAAAGATCTTTCTGTAGATGGAATTCCATGGTAGGATCCAATAAGCAGTCCGAATTAAGAAAACAAAGTAGACTTAAATAACTTGTATTCGTCCTGGCTTTAGATATAAGAAGACAAGGGCTGGTGATTCTCTTTTGTCATGCAGGTTCTCTGTGGGTGCTGTGGAACACGAGTAACGATCTGGTGTTCAACAACAAATTGATCACAGAGCCAAAGGTGGTAGTATTCAAGCTGGTGGCCTTGCTGCAGAACTGGACGTGATGATCTCAGAGAAGGATAAAGAAAGAGTGGTTGAGTTTTTGGCTAGGTTCCAATAGTCTAGTGTTGTTTTTGCATGAAGTGCTGAAAGTAAATGTGGCTGTGGCTGTATATTTGTGACATTTTTGCTGCTAGATCTTTAGAGGAGCTTGCAGAGTGGTGATTTAGATTATGGTGAGTATTGAGTTAGTTTGTGTCTTTCAGGTTTTAGACATCTTCCGTTATAAGCTAGTGTCCGCAGTAAGCTGTGTCTATGGTCTTTGGTCTAAAAACGGAAAGTGAAAGGGACCACTGGAGAAGAAAATTATAAACTTTGTCAATATTATCTACAAGCTATAGAAATATCAGGTATTAACTCAATTGAAACCAGGCCCGGCCTTGGGGGGGGGGGGGGGGGGGGGGGGGGGGGGGGGTCGAGCTGTGCCACAGCACTGGGCCCTCCCTCGACACCAAGGGGCCCAACCCCATATGTGTACTGTGTAGGTATAGTATTCGGTAGTATTTCCTGATTGGCCCATAGAAAAAATCAGAAGGCCAAGACTCCTTGCATCTTGTGTCGACTTGGCTCCGCAGTTCAGCTCTGTGTACGCATTGTTTCCTTCGCGGCTTCGCCTACCGCCGTGTGGCTTCTTTGGTTCTTCCCCGCTTCGACCTTACCTTCGTCGCCGATCGGCTGCGCACCCGTTCGTCACGGCAACAACCAGTGTCCTGCGTCCAGCGGCCGGCCGGCCGCCGTCGGTGCCCAGCCCACTCTGACTCTCTCCATTTCAGCCCTTCTAAGAGATACCCAATCGCTCCTAAGCCCTTGATTGAAGTATGTCAACTTGTCAAGATTATATATGTTCAATCAATATTTAATTTTCTTTGTCTCCGATCTTTAATTTTACAAGACTTGGTGCCTTGGCCACTTGGGACTCCTCTGAAATTGTGATTTGAGATTTACTGTGCAACTAGGGCAGTGAATAATCAACTTCTCTAGTCGTCAACCCGGTAATTTACTAGCAATCAATTTTATTACGCTGTTGGATTCAATCTAGTATGGCATAATTTTAATAAATTACTTGCTAATTTCTAAAGGGATAATCTACAGTGAACTCATATTGCCAAAAAAACACGCATCTAGTATGACATAATGTTTTTATGTATTAAACTTATTAAAAAATATTATTATACTATTAGAGTTGTATTAAAGGGCCCGTCGATTGAGCTTCGCTCCAGACCTATAAATTGACAGGACGGGCCTGATTGAAACAATTGACCTTGAATATGATCAGCGAACAACAAAGATGTGTTTATGCCTCAATAAAGATACTTTTTAGTTGCATATGTGATCTCATCAATAACGCTTTCAAAATCTGCAGCCGTAAACTGTTTCATTTTGATGATCGATCACGTGTTCAGGTCGTTTACTGTTCTAAATTGGCCAGACTTTCTACAGCACGCTTCACAAGATTATTCAGCAAGCGCTATGTGCAGACTGAACCCAGCAAGCACTATGTGCAGAGATTACTCATGCCAAGATTCAAGAAAGAACCCTAGCTAGAAAGGTCACCTCTTTCAAAAGCACGCCGAACTGGCGCATAAGGTCAGGCATCCCCTTCGAGTATGCCCCATGCCTGCCGCCACCGCTGCCCTTCCGCGCACCGCTTCCGTGCTTCTTGCCATCGTAGAAGTCCACCACCTCTTTCACCCGCCTCTCCAGCTGCAGCACACATCGCAAACAACCCCCAATCTGAGAACTAATGCGCCCGAATTGTCGCGCTAACAAACAAGAACACAAATTCCCAAAATTCGCCAAACAAAACATTCTAATCGACGCTTCTCCCGCACTAGAATCGCGTCATCGTCGCCATACGAGACGGGACCAGGAGCAGGCAGGCAGTCGGAGGATTACCACGTCGGTCTTCGAGACGAGGTCGTCAACCTGGCTCCGGAACGCATCGGCCTCCGACTCCACCTCATGGGGCCCCGCCTCCGCTGCCGGCGCTGGGGCGCTGTTCGCCGGCGTCATCTAGGGTTAGCGTCCGCGCGCGTGTGCCGGCGAACACCTGCAACTGCAACTACACTACAGCCGACCGCCGCTCTGACGGTTTTTTTTGTTTTCTTTCTTTTTTTTTCTTTTTTTTTTAATTTGACGGCAAGTGCTTCTTTTTTGCGAGTTGCAACTGCTGTCTTTGATGATGATGAGCAAATGGGGCCTCCTGCACCCGTAGGCGTACAGCTGTCGATGGGCCGGGTCTGAACATGACACAACAAGGGCTGGGCTGCATAGGTGGGCTAAACAAGCCTAGTCCACAAGGTTGTGAATTGTTATTTTTTAAAAGGAAATTTTAATTTACCTCATCAACTATTGCAGTCCTCTCGAGTATGTTTGGATGAGATTTTGAAATTCAAATTCTAGATAAAAATAATATCTGATTTTCATTAGATTACATGTCTCTGTTAAAATCTTCTAGAATCCTATAGTGTTTAGAAATAATTTGATATTCTTTATTCGAATTCTTAAAATCTTTAGGTATTATTTTTCTCATGAACTTACAAAACCAGTTTTTTACCTCACTTATAAATTTTAAAACCATTTTTTTAACTTGGGTAGTTTTACGGATGTGGCGCCATATTGGAAGGTGTATATCAGACAAGTTAAAAGTTCAAGAAGGTAAATGTGACTATAAATATATTTAAAAAATATATATTCCACATTTCATAAAAATAAATTTAAAAATCTATCCAAATATTTTACATGGAAAATAATGCGATTAAAAATCCAAAATCTAGAACGTTGTTGGGACATTATTTGAGTTGTCTGGTTGTAAGCACAATTTGAATTAGTGTGCCTAACTTTTTAGTCGGAGAAAGGTTGTTTGGACATTAGGGAGGGTGAGAGCATCTTCAAGAGATTAGTCAAAAAAAACTAGCTAAATTTACTAATTTCGCTACTCTCTAAAATAGATAATATTAGAATACTCCAACAGACTTTGTAAAACAAAAACGATGTCTAATGAGGTAGGTTATCCAAAAGTAGAGAGCGAATGAGGTAGGACGTATAAAACTACTAAATTTGGAGTCATTTACATAGCCGGTAGCTCTGACAATGGATGTAAGAGATCTTTCACTCACAATCCGCCTCCACCATTGGTGAATCCTTATTCACTCAAAGCCTCCCTCTTAAACCCATGCCCCCACTAGAGATGTCCTAAACCCTGGCAACCTTACTAAGAATCTAGGAACCCGGAAGACGAGTTGGAGGGAGAGTCTAAAGATCAGAGAGAGGTTGAAGTCTACGTCACAATGGGATCTACCGAAGTAGAGGTGTAGACAGAGGCAAGCCATGTGGCAACCGTGCCACAAGGTTTCCACACTTGGAGAAGGTTTCATCTAGAACATATTTTTGCTAGCATTCGATAATGATAGAATAGAATTATGCTCCCGCAACTCCGCCAAGTTGATCCAAGTTCTGTATGGTATGGATAATGGCTGAAAAAATAGTGGTCCATGAAAATCACTGGATCGTACTCATACTGTACCAAGTTGACAATCCATTTTTGGACGGCATCACAGCACAGCAACCTGAATTAAGGCTGAGGTACATCAAGTACATGTACAATGGATGTGATATTGTCGAATTGTAGAAGAAGAAGAAGATTAAACGGCGTTATTGATTACAAATGTATAACATATATGGATGTGAAAAATCAAGCCTTTACATAATGCATGTTGTAAAAAGCTAAAATGATCAAGAATCACATTGAACAAAGAGGTCCAAGCTATAACGCAACAGAATATTACAGATAAACTCAGAGTAATCCAGTTGCCAAGTGACTGAAACTATAACACTAGAAGTGGCACAAAATTGCCAGCTCTGAAATATTGCGCGCACTGAAGAGGTGAAAATGTTGATAGAGGAAGTTAGGGGGGGGGGGGGGGGGGGGGGGGGGGGGGGGGACTATCCAAGAAGCACTATTGCCAAAATTAGACCCAGGATGCAAGAATAGCCCAAAGCAACCGAGGTCCATCATGAGGTTATTGAAATATTTCTTTACTATTTATATTATACTAGAAATGAATTTGCACTTCAGCATTTACCATCATGCTTTCAAAAAGGACAAATCATGCTGCTTCACCAATACGGAACTAAGTCTTCACCAATACGGAACTAAGTCAGCAGCCGAAGACGATCATAGTTACATCATGGACTCGAAACTTTCAGCTACTAAAAAAGTCAGATCCAGAACCGCTTAACCAAGGTAACAAACAGAAGAAACAAAGGAAAGGTAATACAACACCCAATGCTTGTCATGAAGCCCATTATGCTATAGGAACTCTCTTGGCTTTATTGAAAAAAAAAGTTATATTCAGCGTGGGGCCGTGGGAAATATTGATTTGCTATTGGTTTCAGATCAGATATGATGTTATTTGCACATGAAGAGTAAGTAACCTTAAGCTTCAGAAGACTCATTGCTAAACTGGAGAGCACATACTGCCAGAACAGTGGAAAATAACCTTCCTGGAGGCTGGAGTTCAAGGTATAGAGCCAAAAAATAAACCCTAGTTTCAATTAAACAGAACATGTGTGACAGTAGCTGAAGTAGAACAGTACAAACTGAAGCAACTAATATCAGGATGACAATTTTTCCCATAACATCAACAGCTACAATCACCAATCAGGCAGGCAAATCATCTTCTTCCAAATTGGCATGAATTCTTCATTCATTTGATTAAAGCGCATAACATAGTCAGAGAAGTAAATGAAGATACTGTGAGACCATACTGCTGCAACCATCCTTATTTATTTCTTACCATAGTAACTTCCGATAGTAACTTGGGTCAACCTCTACTCTGAGAACCACCATGTATATATGAGATAGTACAAGGCAACAATCGAAATCTGATCCCCAACACCAACAGAACAAGAAGCAACTGTGATGTTCCTATGGCTGCTGCTTGGGGTCACGGTAGCCAGCATCCACCAGGACCTTCTCCTTCTTGGCGAGCTCAATGTCGTGATCAACCATCATCTCCACGAGCTGCTGGAACCCAACCTTGGGCTTCCATTTGAGCACGGTCCTGGCCTTGGTGGAGTCTCCCTTGAGGCTGTCGACCTCTGCAGGCCGGAAGTACTTCTTGTCAATGACCACATGATCCTTCCAGTTGAGCCCAGCGTAGCCAAAGGCAGCCTGCAAGAACTCCTCAACGGTGTGTGATTCCTCGGTGGCGACGACGTAATCGCCGGGCTGATCCTGCTGCAGCATTCGCCACATTGCCTCGACGTAGTCCCCAGCGAAGCCCCAGTCCCTGGCGGCGGAGAGGTTACCGAGGAAGACCTTGGTCTGGAGGCCGACGGTGATGCGTCCGACGGCGCGCGTGATCTTACGGGTGACGAAGTTCTCGCCGCGGCGCGGGGACTCATGGTTGAACAGCACGCCGTTGCAAGCGAAGATGCCGTACGCCTCACGGTAGTTGACGGTTTTGTACCAGTGCGCGGCGACCTTAGCGGCGGCGTAAGGGGAGCGAGGGTGGAAAGGGGTGTCCTCGCTCTGCGGCGGCGGCGTGGAGCCGAACATCTCCGAGGATCCAGCCTGGTAGTAGCGGATGGGTTTGCGCGACAGGCGGACGGCCTCGAGGAGACGGAGCGCACCCGTGGCCGTGACGTCGGCGGTGTAGTCGGGGACCTCGAAGGAGACGGCGACGTGCGACTGCGCGGCCAGGTTGTAGACCTCGTCGGGGGAGATGGCGTCGAGCGCGCGGCGGAGGGACGAGGAGTCGGAGAGGTCCGCGTAGTGGAGCCGCATCGGGGGACGCGGCGACGACGGCACCGCGTGCGGGTCGTGGTAGATGTGGTCCAGCCGCTGCGTGTTGAAGTTGGAGGAGCGCCGGATTAGGCCGTGCACCTCGTAGCCTTTGGAGAGGAGAAGCTCCGTCAGGTAGCTCCCGTCTTGCCCGTGATGCCCGTGATCAGCGCCACCTTCCGCGCCGGCGCGAGGGGCCGCGGCACCGCGGGGGCGGTCTCGCCGTCGCCGCCGGCGGCAGTGGCAGTGGCGGCCGCGCCGTTGGAATGGGCCATTTGGGAGGTCAGATCTGCGGGGGAGGGGAGAAGGGGAAGCAAATTTGGGGGGAAGAAAGCGGAGGGGAGGCAGGGAGTATTTGTAGGGCCCGCCTGCAGAGCCGAAGCACCGGGGTCTTGGTCCAGTCAAGTGTCCGTGTATGTTTGCCAAATCAGCAAAGCAAAAAAAAAAAAGTATATTCGTTTCCTTGTCCGGACTTTGTGAGCAAAATGTCGGTAGGCTGATCGATCAAGTTAATAAAATTAACACCGCGTTATTGTGTAGTAATAAAGTGATACTTAACGTTAAACATAGTTTTTAATACTTGCTCCATCCAGAAAAAACTACAACTGTGTGATTTTGTGTAAATTAAATTTGTTTTAACTTTGACAAAGTTTATATTAAATATTGTTGACATTTATATCTCCAGCTAGAGTTACTTTGATAATATATTTCATAACTAATTTAATGGTACTTATCTTGTATTATTAATGTTAATATTTTTTTATAAACTTTGGTTAAAATTGAAATCACTTGACTTCTCGGAAAATGATAATTACATTATTTGTGCATGAGATATGTATCTAGATGTAATGGGGTTGTTCGTTTTGCTAAAATTTAACTTGTGTTAAATGCTTATGATGATTTGTTTTGAAATGAAAAAAATCGTTTACTGAAAAGTACTGCCGGAGTAGTGCTGACGAACAGAGCCATATGTCTATATATACATAGTAACATAAATATATCTAGAAAAATGTATAAGAGCAACTCCAACAGTTTGGCATTTAGACTTGACATCTAATTTTGTAAAAAAAAACTAAAAAATGGGTGGCCAACAGTTTGACATTTATGCTTGACATTTTTACCAAAGTTACAAATAAGAGCCCGT
This sequence comes from Microstegium vimineum, assembly GCA_022036555.1. Classification (NCBI taxonomy): domain Eukaryota; kingdom Viridiplantae; phylum Streptophyta; class Magnoliopsida; order Poales; family Poaceae; genus Microstegium; species Microstegium vimineum. Next base: position 47,803,209 of record CM039125.1, read on the forward strand.
ACTTAACAATTTGGAGATCTTGAAAAGGAGGAGGCAATTTTTTTCCTTCTTTTTTCACGACTGAACACTGGCGGCGCCCTTTTTTTTCTTCCTTTTTTTCTTCTTTTTTTTCACGGTGGAACACTGAGCGGCGGGGGGTTTTTTTCCTTCCTTTTTCCGTTTTTGCCAAGTCATTAGGGGGAACTGTTGGAGATTGTATATTTTTTGCTTTGGCATATCTATTTCAGAGTTGGCAAATTCCATGTTTTACAAACCAAAATTGTCAAACTGTTGGAGTTGCTCTGACATCTTATAATTTAGAATTGTGGGGGAGTAATATTTTTTGAAGACTAATAGTACTTGCACAAGAAAAGAAAAATAAGTTAAGACCCTTTTGGGATGCAGGTTTACGCGTTTTTTTAAAATCAATCCAATTTCTCAAGAAAAATGCGGGACTTAAGAAAGATGAACCTACACTTACGAGTGTGCCTCTCATCACGTTTTTGTAGGTTACATAGCTGAACTAGAAGCACTCATGTGTGTACTTGGTGGGCACATTGATCTTTTAGATCTTGGGACGTGTTTGGACAAAGACATATAAAAACAAAAAATGTAGGAAATATAGAAAAACAAAGAGACTGTATTATAGATGATTGGAAAACAATAGAAAAGTGACACGTACTGAGTGGCTTTTCCGATACAATAATCTATACAAGAACAAGAATAATAGAAGCATGGCAATGTAAAAAAAAGATATTAGCTGTATATCCAAAATAGGACATTATATTTTATTTCTGGCAGCTCTATTAGACTATTACAGACATGAAAACCATTTATATGCATAAAACAGCACAACATAATCACAGAGTGCCTTTTATATCGTTGTTTTTTATTTTTACAATAACGAAAACAAAACATCCGCCGTTAACCATATCCTTTTCCAACCCAACCTATCCTATTGGTCTTTGCTGGCAACGACTATGGCCCATGGCAACGGGGGGAAAATTCATGGAAACCGTATTGTAGCAAATAAATTTTATTTATTTATTTTTCGAGGCTGAGTGCTTCAAAGTTCCGCATGTACAATACACCTTTTAAGTTCATCATCTGTTCACTAGTTTGCTAGTACGAAACAAATGGGGGAGATTAATTCAAACAAAAATGGAATGTCCATAAATTTTCCTAGTGCAAAAAAAAACCCCTGAAAGGTTAGCTATCTAGTAATACTGCTCATAATAAGCATAACGTGTACCCTCTGTTTCAAGGGGTGATGACACATCGTGCTCATGGTCACCATCGAGTCATTAATGTTAAAAAAAAGCCAGAAAAGTCAAATCTCTCTATGAAATCATCGAGTCATTCGTTTTTCCTATGAAACTAAACTCATCTTTATAAATTAATGCGCAATTTTTATAAAGTTCATGTATTTTAGATAGGTGTTTCGTACCGTTATGTTATAATAGTACTATCTCTATTTTAAATTGTATAAAATCGTTTTGACTTTTTTACTACGTATCTAGACATAATATTTACTTAGTTTATAATAAGAGCTATGTACCTAGAAAATTAAACCTTGCATGTACTACTAGAAAATATGTCTTTCGTTGATGCCTAAAATAAGCTTTAGTCTCGATTTTTTTTTGCGGGCGGGACTAATAGATCTTTAGTCCCGGTTAGTAACATCAATCGGGGCTAAAAAGACTCCTTTAGTCCCGGTTGAAAACACCAACCGAGACTAAAGGTCCCTCGATGCGTGAGTTCAAAAGGGAAGAGTTTCATCTATTGACAGATACTACCCCCATCCCTAAAAGAACGCAACTATGGGAACCGTGTCGGTCAAAGAATTTTATATTTGACCAACTTTATTTTAAAGAGTATTAGTATTTATGTCTTTAAATAATTGTATTATGAAAGTATATTCTATAACTAATCTAATGGTACTAATTTTATATCACAGATGTTAGTACTTTTTATATAAAATTAGTCAAAGTTTAAATTATTTGACTTCTCGAAAAATGATAATTGCATTTTTTTAGGGACGGAGATAATAAGTTGAGTAGGTGGAGTGATTTGTGCGCGCGAAGCTGTACGAGAGGTCTAAGGTTCAAGGGGCGCAGACCGGGGTTAAAGGTCATCTGTGAGCATCTCCAGCTCCAACGATCTAAGAATTAGGCTAAACAATGGCTCTACATAGAATAGAAGAATTAGGTCGATGAGCCTGGATCCGCTAGTGACTTCAGATATGGAGCAGCAGATGCAGAGCACGACTTGTCTCGATGCGGCCGGAGCAGAAACTTGCACCGTCGTCGCCGACGACGCCGAAGAGAGGCATGCACGAGCACGAGCACGGGGTGCCTTCATTTGACCGGCAGCCCGAAGCTTCCGTTCTTCCATCATCCCCATGCATGCGTTGACCTGGCTTGGTCCAGTTTTCGTCTCTGCCACGGATTCCCCAAACCGAGAGGCCCAGAAAGATCCACGGGTCATACAGTAGAAATGTAGAACGCGATTTGTAAACTACCATGGATTGCAGTGCACAGCACAGAATCCAAGAAAGAACTCCAAAACGCCGGTTGCAGTTGGTAACGGGAAACAAGGGTGGCTCGCGCTCTCCAGTTACAACCTACCGTGTTTGATGCACCTACTTCAGTCTCGGAGTCTGTGCAGCATGAGATCCAAAGCTGCTTGGGTCAGACTCTGAAGATACGATATGGGGGAGCGTTTTTTTCATAGCCTGGCTCGCTGGAGCGCGACGGAGTACCGGACCCGGTGTTCAGTGTCACAAAATGTTTGTGACAAGCAAATCAAACATGTTCTCGACTTGGCTCGTCTCTACTCGTACATACAATCAAACACGGTCACATGTACCATTTGAATCAGGCTTTGGCTAATCATACTCAGGCCAGCCGACCAGGCTTGCCGGATGCAGGATACCAAACACCCCAAAGGACAGACAGAGAATCGCAGTGCGCAGGCACGTGCCACTGCCATGTGAAAGGTTCAAGTTCAAAGCAAGGAGTTGCGTTGTCAAAAAAAAAAGAAAAAAAAAGAAAGAGACCTCGGGCTGAGGTGTAAAAGGAGCTGAAAGGGGCAGTGCGGGTGAAAGTGCAGACTCGCAGTGCCCTGCTGCCGTCATTCTCTTCTCCAGGCACGTCCCATGCCATGTCGGCTGGAATGGATGGATCCGTGGAAACGTCGGTGGCGTACTGCCGGCAGTCTCGGAAAACAAACATTTCGCGATCGGTGCAGACACTGAAGGCGGCCACCTGCCATCACAGAGTTCATCAGTTCAGACAACCATCCATCGTGGATTCAGCATATGCAGACCTGACGGCACTGCAGAGTTTGCATCCCTGACAGTGACAGCTCCAACTGTCGGTGACGGTGCCATCTGCAAAAAATAAGGCGAAGAAAAAACAATGGTCAAAAGTTAAGCAACAACAAAGAAAAAACATTAGCCAATAGTTAAACCACACTCTGAAAAAACGTAAGAGCGCAATGCAAGCATGAGACTACAATTCGTCAATTCCACGTTTCAACTGGAACAAGAAGTCACTGACATTTGCTCCTTAGAAATAGAGCCGTGTTGTATGGCGACTTTCCTTCCATCCCAAGCGACAAGGAGGACAGCCTTCCTTTGCCAGATTCCCATGCTTGCCTGTAATCATTGTTCATGGATACTCACAATTGCATTGATCTAGAAATGACACCTAAGAGCAAGGCCAATAAGCTTGGCTTATAACCAAGCCATATCATTTGGAGACTAGCTTAATAGTCTATTCACAGTTGATTATTTCACTTTGTTACAAACATATATTTTATTCATATATATGGTCCCACCATCACATAGTTGATGTGCATGAATCGAAGGAACAAAGACTAGGCAGATAGGAGCAAACGGTAGTGGCGGGACCCACAATCTGGGCAACCATGCAAGAGCTCGACGCAGCATGTTGCGCCAAGGTGATGTTTTCTTCCCCTTTCTCTCTCTTCCAACTAGGACTATACTGACATGTCTTGGCTATAAGCCAAATGATGTGGCTTTATTGTACTTGCTCTAATCAGTTGCTACTGAGTCTGGGCTTGTCTGTGTAGTTGTAGTACTTCAGATAGATCTATGGATCAGCTTTCTGTAATTCTTAGAGCCTGATTGCATTTCGATGGTCCTTTCATTCTTACCAAGACAATAGTTTCATAAAATGACAACTTGTATCAGCTTTCCTGCTTTGTCTTGCACTAGTCAAGATCTTGGTGACAGCGACACCTTTGGGACTACATGTTTGATGCTTGACCTCCTTTTAATAACTAATACTTTAAGTTTTTCCCTTTTCATGGCTTATATGTGTCATGTATTGCAGACCATACGTTTCCAGTTTTTCTGATCCAGGACAAAGTTTCAGCGACTAGCCGACTACAGTACAGAAATGATGACCAGGCAGCTGTGACATTTAGGGGTGTGAATCTGGATTTCCGTAGAAAGGCTTCGGATCGGAATTCTATTAGGAACGTTTTTATGATGCATTAGAATCAGTTTATAAGATCATTTAGTTAGTAGGTTGAATTCTGTTTTTTTTATATATAAATGAAAACATGCTTAAAAATTTTCATAATTTTTTTATGGGGGGAACAACTTAAATGCAGCCATTTAAACTTGTTACACTTAAAAATGATTAACTGAAAAATAGATTGCTAGTAGTGAGGGGGGAGCTAAGAAACAGAATTGGGCGAAACTACTCAGCTAACCCGCATAAGCAGAACCGCAGAAAGAGGAGAACCGATTCAGTGAAATATTTCTCCGCCTACCTGTTTGGCAGCGATTCTCGCATCCACGGGAGAACCGGAACAGCTCAGAGCTGCCAAACGGGCTTAGTATTGAGTTAAGATCGACAAACCAGTAACAGTATGATCCTAGGTGGTTAGTTGCGTCTTGTCTTTGGTAACAGTAACAAGCTCACCAAAAGTCCAAAATACTAAATTTCATCATTCTGGACAAGTTTAAAGTTTTAGTATCTTCATTGATTTCTTCCAATCCTAGGACATCCAGTGCATGGTTACCTTCTTCAATTGGCTTCAGTAACCCTTTGTTTTTTTTTTCCCAACACAGTGCAACCTGCAGTGTTGGGTGCAGACTTATTGGACAGCCATTCAGTACCTTCCGCACTTTATTCATCCAAAGACAACAGCTGAAACTCTACTGATAGCTTCTGTAAACGCTTTCTTTTGCCTGACAGAGAATGTTTAGATGAGTAGGCCAAGTTCATACTGTTTATCATGTGCAGAAGTTATAACATCAAGTAAACACGTCTTTATGCCCTAAAACTTAAAAAGACATGGAATTATGTTTAAACCTTGGTTTATTAGAAAACGTGTTTATTTTGGATTTCAGTCAATCTCCAGACCAACAAATATCTAGCATGACAGCAAGAAAAGAGAACAGTAGTAGTGTGAAGAAAGAGACAGCATATATTAGCTAGCACTCTTCAAGAATGTGGAGTACAAGAAGGTCCTGTTAAAACTAGTCCCTAGATATCTTTTCTTTTCTAAAAAAATATATATTCAAGAAATGTTTCGTTAGTGCAAGGAAATTACATTCAAGAAGCCAATATGTTAAAATAATTACCATGTCAGTTGAGTTATTGTAACAAGAACCTCATCCTCTTCAGATGTGTATTCAGATGATTGCTTGAAACAGATGAGCCCTTAAACAACCATTGGAAAATCACACGATGGCAAATAGTTTGTTCAGTGTCGTAATTCCTGTAAAAAACAAGTAGAAACATGCAGCAGACTGGATCACAATGTGCCTTTGTTACTCGAGGAGTACTAATTTCCAAAAGAAGCTCAGCTGGAGGTACATTTGTAACTTTGTCCAGATCATTTTTGTTAGATCAGAGAGAACGTGATCTTTATCATTAAATCATACCAATGCTGCTCTATTACATAAATAATGGCTTAGAGAGAGACAGACAGACTGTACTCAAACTATAGAAGAAAATGGAGACTGAAATACAGCAAGATAACTAGGAAGGTACAAATTAAAGAAGTGCTAGTTAACATAATAGAGGAATGAGCATCAGCCAAAACTGTATTGCATCAATGGTCAGATATCATGACCAGTGGACACGAAAAAGACTATATCTTCCAAATTCCTCTTTTAAATATTCCCCGCATTGAAGAGCCACGAAAAAAGGACATGACCAGATCTTCCAAATTCCTCTTTTAAATATTCCCCGCATTGAAGAGCCACGAAAAAAGGACATGACCAGCTTCTAAACGGCAGCAAGGGTGTGATATGACCTGCTTCAAATGGCAAAAGTGACGTCTCTGGAAACCTCTTCAAGTGCTGATATACTTTGGAATGCTTCGACAAGAAGGTGAGCAGTGAGTTCTGAACTTCACTGTATTAAACTCCGAAGAGAACTGCACATTTAGTTCACCAATTAGAACATTACTGATACTACATATTAGCTATAATTTTAAGAAAACAAAATGATAGCCTGAGGATGCATAACTCTATATCATGCCTACTACCAAGAACAGCCTACCCCCGCTACTACTGGTAACCTCCCACTAAGTCAGATAAAAAATCTGCGTGGAGCTGAACAATTGTATAAGCATACAAATCATTTAGTTGAAGAAAAGATGTATCACTTTCTCTTGCACATTTTCTTATCTAGTGGCTGCAATGGAGAGTAGACAATCTGTTGGGTGAACAACTAAACTAAATGTGCTTAGCACAATTTCAAATAACGAAAAAAATCAATAAATATGTGGTGTTATATTATCATATTATGTCTTGTCCTCTGACTCTTGAGCCATTTGATGATTTTTTTTCCTTAAAAATCATAATGGTTTCCTTTTGCCAAATTAGAGCTCAATTTAAATTGTTTACTTAAAAAAAAACATTGCCAAAAATTATTTCCAATCTAGTTTTGCCACATGACATGAACAGTAGTTTATTACTTTATTATGAACTAGAAGACCTTGGACTTGATGTCAGAATTCAGATAACCTACAAAGACAGAATAACAAAAAACTTGACCATGGGGGGGGGGGGGGGGGGGGGACATGTTCCCTTGGCTTTGTATTGAGAGAGGAGAGTACCAAACCCTTTAGGGAGGTGCTCACACGAGCTTTAAGCATCAGGGTTCAAGTCCAGGAACTTGAAAGCAGAAAGCATCACAAAAATTTCTAAGCTAATGACAGTGCTTTGTCAAGGCCTCATAGTTATTTGCAAGATGTAACTTCAATCAGTAGAAGCACACCTGCTGTGTTCTTGATAAATGATGACCAAATTCCTAGAAGACGATGGGCTATTTTACGTAAATGATGTCCTCCTCATCTGGCTCATCTGCATCCCAATCACCATCTTCTTCTTCTTCTTCTTCTTCTGGTACATATGAACCATCTACATCTTCCTCCCCATCTTTTCCTTCTTGTTGCTCCCTTTCCTCCTTTAGTTTGTCAAGTATAGCAAGGATCTATAAAGATAGAAATATTAAGTCAATATTTTGCCAACACACAAATACTTAAAAAAAAAATGTGGCGAGAAAAATTGCACTGCACATGTGCACATACTCTTTGCACTTTGAAGTTAAAAAAAAGATGCAAAACACTATCCATAACTCACAATTTGTAGGGGAGCAGCAAATTCAGTGACGAATAAAGGACAGATATTTTATTTGGTGCATGCGTGTGTTTTTTGGGTGTAGGAGGTGATTAGCATTAACATATGTTGTGATGAGCAGATCAATCATGACATTATTGCGACACAAATTCGCAGTACTTAACAATATTACAATAGTATTTCAAGGGCAATGTATCAAGTCAATGTAAACAACTATTGCTGGTCTGTGATGCCAATAGTGGGAACAGAACAGGTACCATGTGCAGCGAGTAATTATAAGGCAATGAAAAGAAATGGTCAAATGAATAACAGAGTTCACAGCATGCAAAAACAAGTGAATTCGAATATCATAGAAACAGATAAACTTGTATCCTACCCTGCTTCCACGCTCCATGGACTCATCCTCGATGAACCTTATCTCCGGCGTGAGGCGCAGCTTCATCCGCTTGCCTATCTGGCTCCTGACGTACTTGGTCTTGGCCTTAAGCCCCTCAATGGCCACTTTCTTCCCCCTCTCATCCCCAAACACGGACACGTAGACCTTGCACACCTGCGCACACCAGAATTCAACACCACCTGCGCAAAGCCGGCCGCCATTTGAGCGGGTGGACTGACCTGGAGGTCGTTGGAGAGCTCGACGTCGGCGATGGTGGTGAGCGACGAGAGGTAGCGGTCGGCGCCGAGCGCAGCCTCGGGGAGCACGGCGCGCTGCATGATGGGGTCGCGGGTGAGCATGTCGGCGAGCTCCCGCTGGATCTGCTTCGCCACCATCCGCACCCGCCGCTCCTTCGCCATGCACCGCACCACGCGCAGCGACGAAGGCGGCAGCCGCAGCGACGACGGCGGAAGCCGCGCGAGCGAAGGAGCACGCGGCGGGGCCGGCGAGGCCAGAGGGCGGCACGGGAACATCGCGTCGGAAGGCGGAAGGCGGAAGCTTCGATCGATCGGTGGGGAGGGCGGGTGGGACGGAGCGGGAGCGGCGCCGGCGAAGGGGATAGTGTTGCCGGGACCATTCATTTTTTTCTATAAAATTAAAAAACTCGTGGACTGGAAATGAAAAGGCAAAGGAGCCCATTACCAGAACAGAATACAAGCCCAGAACTGCCAGCCCATTCTCACAGTCTAAGCCCAAAGGGCACCCCTCGTGAAGCCGTGCTCTTCCATTCCTCCCGTCGGCGAGTCGAGTGAGTCGCCGCCGCCGCCGCTTAAACCCCCGCCGCGCCAACCGCAGTAACCGCTCGCCGTTGATGGAGAAGCGGAAGAAGCGGAAGCAGCCTCCCGTCGACGCGGCGGCGCCCTCGAGCGACGAGAGCGATGGGAGGAGCGAATGGAAAGGCAAGAAGGCAAGGAAGGATGGCCATCATTAAGCACTATGCCAAGGTCAACAACTAGACCCTCGTATCCATGCATTTGAAATTCATGTAGTACTGTTGATGTTTGAACTATGTGTGTTGTTGTTCTTTGAACTATGTCAAGTTATTTGAACTATTGTAGTAAGTGTTGATGAACTTGAATTATATGTGTGCTGTGTGAATGTGAGGTGTGGGCATATGTCAGTTCATGTACTGTTTTGAACAAGTTAACTGAGTTGTGATGATGATCAAGGTCAGTGGGAGGAGGATGTTTTCAACATGTTCATTGATGATGATGATGATAGTGAGTTCATCTATGGTATGTATCAGTGTGCTACTAGTAATTTGCACGCATCCATGAGAGCGGTTCTATCAGCTGACAAGTGGAACAACGTGTGTTATAAAAAACACTTGTACACAATGGTGTTTAAAAAAAATACAGATAAGACATCTTTTATGGGAAATAAAATACTCAGCCAATGTTTTTAATCGCCTAATCGCAAAGGCGTTCCTGGTAGGACGTTCTAGCGGATCGCAAAGGCGTTCCTGGTAGGACGTTCTAGCGGACAATTCGCCTCAAATTCGTTATGGCGTCTGATGTGTCGTCAGCATGTCGCGGCTCCATGCCCTGGCCTCTACCTCCGAATGATGGCCTCTACCAGGGTGCCTCCCCTCTCCTAGGAACTGGGATCCTCTTGGCCTTCTCTTGGCTTCGATCGCATGAACAATCCTTATGCACTTGGTTTTCTGCCACGCATGATGGGATCTGCACGGGGGTTGATCCAGCAATGAAGGGAAGCTCTGTTTGCTACATTCACTTATATTTCTGAAAAGTATGTCTATGTGTCGCAAATCACATTTAGATAAATATATGTGATAATGCAAGTAGATAGGCAACAATATCATTATTCAGAAACCTTGCTGTTTCTAAAATACCAAGTCAACTAGGTAGGAAGGTCAAAATTTGTTTATGCAGTTACAAAACTTGTATCGGCAATTAGAAGGCATGATGCATCTTTGTTTTTCTTTGCATACTTCAAGTGCACTGAAGTGGTTGTGAGGATTCTTACTGATTGATGGAGCAAACGTGTAAGGTTCACAATCTAAGGTGCAATATCTTCTTCGAGATATCAGTATCGTCAACAATTTCCATCATCCGTTTTTAATACTATTTATTGGATGTTGGTTTTGGTGCCTATATAATATCCAAAGGACGCAAATACTGACAAAATATGTTTAGGTCACATATAAACCTGTGGTATCTAGCGGAAAACATGGCACCCCGGAAGTCCAAGGTGACATCTCAGATAGCCAGCCACAAATGTTCCCACAACCGGCAAATATGTGTCCATATTTCAATCAGATCCTTTTCCCTTTCAATTTTTCGATGAATCATTCCATCCATTGTTTGTGTTACATGTCATCAACGAGTTTCCTTTCTACGATAAATGAATAATGTGAAGACAAGTGACACACCCTGGTGATGTCAATAACAAGACAGACCCTGGTGATATCAATAATAATTCTTTATAATATAATGTATTTTTACTTGTATAAAGATATAATCAGATACTAAATAAATATTATTCACCAAATGCATATGATTTATATTTATACCCTATATTTTTATGGACACGTGTGTGTCGCACATGCATCTCTACTAGCTATTTAAGCGAGAAGAGAAAATTCTGCTGGCTCAGGTCCCGTTTGGTAGGGCTCCAAACAACTCTAGCTTCTCTGACACATTCGATATTAGGCACTGTTCACAGAGTCCGTTTTTATATTTCCTCTCTCCTTCTCTCACATAGTCCGTTTTATCTTTCCTCTCTCCTCTTCACTTAGAGACAGTGCGAATATGTGAAGCTGAAAAAACTGGTTTCTTCCGTTCCCACTAGCTCTATAAGATAAGGACACATGAGAGATAAAAAAACAGCTAATGTGAACATTATATGTGTCAGAGAAGCTATGGCCGTTTGGAGTCATGTCAAACATGGCCTGAATTATAGGTACTCGGCAGTAGATTAACTTTGAAATTTTCAATTTACAGACATATATATTTAAATAAAACGAATTAAAAAATATAAAAACCCCACCTTCCCATTACCAGAACAAAAGAGAGGCCCATAATTGGCAGTCTATTCTCACAGTCTAAGCCCAAAGCGTAACCCTCGTGAGGCCGTGATCTTTTAAGGCCCAGGTGTGTCTGTTCCCTTCCCCACCAACGCGCCACGCCGCTCACAGCGCTCTCGCTCCCGCTCCCGCTTTGCTATCCCTTAACCCTAGCCGCCGCCGCCGCTTAAACCCTCGCCGCGCCAACCGCGCCAACCTCCCGCCGGCGATGGCGAAGGAGAAGAAGCGGAAGCAGCCTCCCTCCGACGCGGCGCCGCCCCCGGGCTACGAGGGCGGGGGAAGGAGCGATTGGAAGGGTAAGAAACCCAGGAAGGAGAAGGCGGAGACGATACTGCCGTCGCAGATAAAAAACAAGGACAAGCGCCGCGAGGTGCACGCCAAGCTCAAGCAGGAGAAGAAGGCCCAGAAGCGTGCGCTCGCGCGCGAGCGCGTCCAGGCCGTCCGCCGCGCCGAAGAGCTCGGGGAGCAGGCAAGCGAGCGCTCTTCGAACTGTGCCCATGCCACTTGTAGAGCTTGCAGTTTTTGGTTCTGTTTGGTTCTGATTGCTTCTGGTGTTTGCAGCCTCCGGAGAGGCAGGTGCCCCGGACGATCGAGAACACCCGGGAGGCAGATGAGACTGTGTGCCGGCCCGACGACCAGGAGGTTCGTTATATAACATTAAAAGTCTGCGTAAATACCGACTGATATGCTTAATTTAGTGCAGAACTAACAAACACAGTACTTGTGGGGATCCGATATTTAGGTTGCTAATGCTATTTACTCTAGAAAAAAAAACTTTGAATGCCAAATTAATAGTGACGATGTCTACAGAATAAAAAGTCACAGGTGAAATGAAATCGCAAAGCATAAGAGTGACAATGCGATCATTTATATAGTAGCACAACTAAGACTTGCTTTGCTTGTTGTAATGTTCCAGTCTAGTTTGGTTTTGTATCACACTGCAGTCTTTCATCTTTCTCTTGTTGCTAGTAATTTGTTATCTGCTCTCTAAGCTTTTCTTGTGCATTGCGTCCACTGTTCAACTTGTTTTTTTGGATGCAGTAACACTCTTTTTGAAACTATTAGGAACCTCTATAAGTCTATTATATGTCTTTGCGGATGAATGCCCATTTGATCGCTGCATCAATTTTAGGAACCTCTATTAGCGTATTATGTCTTTGCGGATGAATGCTCACTTGGATCGCTGGGTCAATTTTACCGAGTCTAAAGTTCTGTATCCAAATTTTGGGGTTGCGTTCATTGATTTATTTAGACCACTATTTCAACTCAGCGCAGTTTATAGATTTGTGAACTATGGAATAACTTTCCAGTTCTGCAGCTGTTTGCAGGAAATGATGCGGATGAATTCAATGCAGTTCTAAAGCAGCACATAACCCCGAAAATATTGATTACAACATGCCGCTTCAATTCAGGGGTATTTATTCTCTATTCTTCTCCCTTCTCCATGTATTTTTGCTCCATATCTTATTCTGCTGATTTCCTGTTTTTATATTTTCCTACAACATTGCATGGTTTAACAATACACTTTCTACTGCATATATCCAGACGGGACCTGCATTTATTGACGAGTTAATGCAAGTGATACCGAATTCTCATTATGTAAAGAGGGGAACATATGAACTCAAGAAAGTATGACATTTTACTGATTTAATTTTTAATTTAATTGGTTCAACGGGGCACCTTTAATTGATTTCAGTACATTTGTTTTCAGATTGTGGAATACGCAAATAATAGGGATTTCACCTCACTTATTGTTGTCCACACAAATCGAAGGGAACCTGGTATGAATTCATCATATTGGTGCTAAAAGTTCTTGAACTTCATCTTGCTTGTGACATTTGGTTGGTTTTTATGTGCCAGATGCTCTGCTTATCATTGGGCTACCTGAGGGCCCCACTGCACATTTCAAACTATCCAAACTTGTTCGTCGGAAGGACATAAAGGTACTATATCTGTTGTTTGGTGCTATAACTCCTGTACTTATTATTGTTGGTTCTATAATTTATTTTCTCCATTTTGTGGCCATCCCAATGTTTTTGGGAACTTTTGTTGAATTGAAACTTTTTTGTGGATGCTCATGCCTAAAATTTATGAAGAATTTGCTGAATGGCTTGAGCAGCTGATCCATTTTGTGCCTGAAAAAAAAGGCTGAACCTGTGATAAAACCTTGAGAAAAGATAAAGCTGTTACTATGTTGTTTGTTTCCATTATTAGTAAGATTTTAGTAGAATTTACATTTACATATTTTTGGGTGCAAACAGGTGTATGAGCCTGACCTCAGGGCTTCAGATCAGATCAGTTTTCCCATGAATCTTTAGTTTTTTACAGAATTGTGGCAATGGGGATTGGATTTTTCTGCCTTTTATCACAAATAAAGCAAAAGTAATGCTAGTTGGTCACTCAGTGGATTTTTACACGAATTGTTATTTATTGTCTATATTCCTCAAACAGTTTTTCTGGTAATTAAGTCATAACATCCTATGATGTTTTATTGTGTCATGATCTGCTAAGCACTATAGTAACAGTTGTTAGAGCCCACAATAAACTTGTATAGTTGTATGCAGTAGACTGCTCTTGTTTCAGATGCCTCTACATGGTATTGTGTCTCCACTCTACAGAAGTACCTAGATGTCCTCCCTTTTTTGTCACTATTTTGGATAGTCTTGTAATTTTTCAGTTGTTTGCTACAAAGGACATGGTACTGCTATAGGAAAAACAGATTGCTCCCAGTAAGCTCTAGCTAAACCCCATGCTAAACCCAGTTTTATGTTATGTAAGGAAGGCAATGTGGATCTCCACAGTGCTATGTTTGATACATATAGGCATATTAGCAAAAGAGATCATGTATGATGCATGGCAGATGCCACAAAGATGAACTATATTAAATTATTTATTTATTTATCAGGTAGTTGAGATAGCACCTCAAATGGTAAAGCATTGACACATAACCTCTTTGACATAATTTCACCATCAACTTTTGAGACAAAAAGGTGCAAGGAAAACGAACAACAATCAAGCTGCTATCAATTACACTATCCTACTTGTCTCTAGGTTGTCCCTAGTTTGCCCTAGCCATATGAGTTGTGTGCCCAAAAACCAAACATGCATATGGCTATGTTCGGTGTCATATGGCGTGTCTGCTGTAGGTTGGTCCATGTCTCTTTCTGACATGCGATGTCCCAGTTTTAATTTTCCACGCTTTACAGTGTTGTATCAAATTATTGCATGGATGCCTTCTAGATTGATGTAAAGATGAAAGTTACCTTACCCGGAGGACATGTTGCCTCTGGATTTTCTAGCTAGTAGCACATTGTATGCCAAGACCTGTTTGTCATTTGAGTGTGATCAGTGTGTTTATTATTATGCTCTTATTAAACGGCATTTGGTCGGTCCAATTTATCTTTTCTATATGCTAAGTTAGTGAAGCAGAACCCTTTTTTGTGCATGTATTGTACCTGGACATTGTAAAGTATGGATCATTTTTTGTTATCTTGGTTTACATTTTTGTCTGCTCTTTATATTACAGAACCATGGCAACCCTACAAGTCATAAGCCAGAGCTAGTATTGAACAATTTCACTACACGCCTTGGTCATCGTGTTGGAAGGTGATCTGAAACTTGTACCTCTTTTTTTTTTCTTTTTTTTTTCCGAAGGGCTGGTCTGCTGCCCCTTCTCCCCCTTACATGTCTTTTTTGCCTCTTTCATTCTTCAGGATGATACAATCTCTGTTCCCTCAAGACCCCAATTTCCGTGGGCGCCGTGTTGTGACCTTCCATAATCAGCGAGACTACATATTTTTCCGTCATCACAGGTGAGCATATCAAAATGCAATTGGGAATAAGATTTGCTAGGAGAGCTATGTTTTGTAACTGTTGTAAGCTTCATGCCTGGGTGTATGTCTAGTTATCTGTTATCTATCTTCATGAATATTTTTTATGAAAAATGGCTAATTTTTAGAAAACACAAATTTGCTTTTGCCAAAGCTTATAGGCAGAGGTGACTATACAGCCAGCATTTTAACCTTTGCCATGGACTGTTCATACTAGGTACATCTTTGACACAAAAGAAAAGAAGGTTGCTTCACCAAAGGACAAGAAGACTAAGGCATCTGAAAGCAAAAGCGAATCTGAGAAGCAAGTGATTTGTCGCCTTCAGGTATGGCAACTTGTACTCCACCAACAGTTTTACTGTAAGCATTTTTCATTTATGATTAATAAACCAATCAAACGGCCTTAAATTGTCTGCTTCTTTATTTCTTTAGAAAAAGTATGTTGCCCCAGCAATATCCACGATGCATGATCCTGAATACATGAACATGGGGTTGAGCATGTTTCCAGGCTAGCCATTCCTTTCTTCAATGGCTAGCCACTGTTTGTTATGATGTATCTGTTTTTACGACATCACTATCTGGCCAGTTAGATGTCAGCGAACGAGATCTCTAATCCTCAGCAGCAGCTAAAGTTCACTTGAGATCTCGGCTGCTCTGTCTGCATTATTGCCACCCGAACCCAATCCCATTATCTCTATGATCTAGTCTAGCAGAGTAAAGCCCTCCTATAAACTGTTTTGTGATGGCACAGGAATGTGGGCCTCGCTTCGTCCTAAAGCTGCTCACCTTGCAACATGGGACCTTCGACACGAAAAGCGGGGAGTACGAGTGGGTTCACAAGGTACTGTCTGTCCGTCCGCTGGATTTATTACCATGTCACGTCCACCCCTTACAACTCCATGTGATGTTCTCCTGACTGACATGTGCGCTTGATTTTTATGCAAATGGATCACAGCCGGATATGGATACGAGCAGGAGGAGATTCTTCTTGTGATGGAGATGGTGGTGGGTGTCCAAGTCCAACCTGGTGAAAATGCATGCCCGACGGTTCGTTTTTTTTTGTTTGCTGTAGAGAGAGAGAGAGGATGCTTTGCACTTAGAATCGTCAAAAATTGTGTCGAAGCAGTTTTGTGGATCTATGTACCAATGAGCAAGTAATAAGAACTTGTGTTGCCGTCGAGATTTATTTCTGTGGTGAAATGCTGCAAAAAGGCAGGCATTATAATCCGTTTGTTCTGAATTATGATAGTCTTCCGTTTGTTCTGAATTATGATAGTCTGGTTCTGGTTTCGGCGCAAGATAGATACTGGGGTTGGGGTGGGGTGTGAGATGAGAGAATCATTGTCACGCAAGGTCGGCGTCACGCGTCCGATCCAAGAGGTGGATTTGCATTATTATTACAAAATTGTTTCGCACCCCCCTACAATCACCATCAAACGACTTGGTCATCATAGGCTCATAGCCTGCCCAGTCCCCCACCCCCATGTTGTTGGTAGGTGTTGCAGCCCGTGACCGTGATCGGAATTGCCTTTTTTCAAACCCGAGGCTACGAACGAGTTCTATGGAAGGGGATGCGTTTTAATCCCAGAAAACGAAACAACAAATCTGAGCGGAGAAGGCAACGGTGCCTGTTAGCCTGTAGCTGTAGCAGCAGCAGAGGAGGAGGAAAGGGAGGGCACACATGCATGACACATCTCGGCTGTTTGAGAGCAGAAGCAGCAATCAGCAGTAAGGGCTCCGAGCCTCGGAGGCCAGGCGATGGGCGCACGTACATCCGTGCGGTGTGGCACCCCAGTACCCTTGCGGTTGCGCGGAAACTGAGCTGGCCCGTGGCCGCGCGAAGCCGCCTGTCCTGATGAGATGCCGGGCCGCGTCAGTGATTGCCCCCTGCTGCCTGCTGGGGTTGGGTGGTCCGGCTCCGTCCGTCCGTGTCCGTCCGCACGCACTCGGCTCTCGGGCGTCCGTCCCCGCGGCCACGAGCTGTCCCGTCTCGGCGCCATGACATGTTACCTGGCCTGGCTGGAATTCAATTCACCTGCAGGCACAGGCAGGAACGGACGGCCTCTGCTGCTCCAAATGCAACGGTGATCGCGGCTGCATGCATGGACGTATTTGACCGGATGGATCTATACGATGTCAATGATTATGATTCAACCGTAGGTACGTACGTGCCGGCCGGCGGATGGGTTCAGGTCCATCCAAGTGACGCGTTACCAGAGCAGAGCAGATTGTGGCAGAGCAAACCCAGCCTAAGAGCACTGGTAGTAAGGTTTTCTCTCTCAGCTCACTCATATAATAGTTAACTCTTCAGCATTAATATTGGATCCATCTGTCATTCTCACAGACTTTCTTGATTCTTGTGTCTGAACCGACTGTAAATTTATAATCCGCTTTGCTTCTCTCTCTTCTCTTCTCTTCTCTTCTCTTCCCTTCTCCACGTCACCATTTAGCCGAGCTGAGCAAATTAATTAAACACCGCGGGCGGGCCACAGTGTCGAGCCCTGGACTTCAATTTGCATGGCCTACGTCGTCTACTACTACTACTACCACCAGTGTATCTAACTCCCTCAACGGCACTACTACGTACGTAACGTAGTACGGCTGTACTGCTGATGTAGCGTTCACGAGGGCAATGGCAGGCGACTCCCATGAGTCGTGTCGGGGCTGTGAGCTTCGGCCTCCCAGCTGGGTCCGTTCATGCATGCATCGTCCGGCGGCTATAGCTCGCATGCATATATATGCATGTAAACCTGTGTCGTCTGTGGGCGGCGATTCTTCTTCACCATGCATGCAGTGTGTCCGTGACGACGTTTCTCTCAGAGAGTCCGGTCCCGGTGAGAGCGACGTACGTCATCCAAAAATGTGTTGCAGTACGTGCACTCCGATCCATCCAGCCGCCGCCCGGCCGGGTCTTGCACGCAGCACGCCCGCCAAGCAGAAGTTGCATTATTGCTACACCCGGCCGCTGCATGCCGCGCGGACGGGGGTACGTTTGCAGCCGGCCGATGACATATTGACATGCATATGATCGTCGAGGCGGGGCCGGCCGGCGGCGGACGGGGTTAATTTGCAGCTGCTCGTTCGGATCTCGCGCGGCCCGCCCACGACGAGGCGACGACACGACGCCCTCCCCCCGTGTGCGGGGGCCGCGCGCGCGCACGAGCGACCACGGATCCATCGATCGGTTGGTGGATCCAAAGTCCTGATGGGCGCGGCGGGGCCGAGGACGAACACTGCTCGTGGGTCGTGGCAGTGGCCGTGCGCGCGGCGCGGTGTGGGGCGGGTCGATTATCTATCGGGTCCCAAGTCCCAACCACCTGCCCGGCGTACGACGACGACGACCCTGAAGAGGTCTGGTCGACGTCGTTCGTTCGTTCTCGCTGGTTAAAAAGCGACTCGGCCACATGCATGGAATGAATTATCTTCCATGCATGTGACGGCCCGGCCCTGTCGTCGTTTATACTTGTCTACCGAACTAGCTCGACAATTAATGTAATGTCCTCCAAAAACGGAAGAAACCAAAAGGCGCAGGCAACACGTCGTCTTTTATAGAAACAAAAAATGTGGGCTCACCATGCATATATATATAGAATTCACTATTAGATCTAATAGTGAACTCCTCATATAATGTTTTTAAATAGTAGTAAAAGACACCACCACGTACCGGTCATAGCATATGACATCTTTTACTAGTATAAACATCTACTATGAAAAGTTTAAGTAGCAAAAACACAAGTAGAATTTTATTTCATTAGAAAAACTTTTAGATTTTGGTAAATTTCAGCAAAACAAACAGACCACAAAGCAAGCGCACCCACCTCCAGCTATGAATGGTGAACTCCTCCCATTGTTTTTTAAGTAGTAGTAAAACACACTACCACTAGTCGTCATAGCATACGAAATTTTTTACTAGAAAACATTTACTATGAAAAGTTTATACTAAATTTAAGTAGTAAACACAAGTAGAATTTTACTTCACTAGAAAAACTTTTAGATTTGATAAATTTCAGCAAAACGAACAAACCCAAGCGCGCACCCACCTCCAGTTTACTCTAATTAAATTCGTCACTGCACCGAGCTTGCTACCCTTAACTGAACGGCGAGCTGTTGTGCTGTTGTGTGATCGATGAATCGACAACAACGTAACCGGCAGCAGCTCCATGCATGCAAGATGCAGCGACGACGACACGTGCTCGTGGACAGTAGGGGCACACGATCGACAATGACCGGAGAGTGACGAGCTACTAGCTGCAGATATATATCTATCCTCCTTTTCCTTTCTTGGATGTAATACCCCCACGTTCCTCCGATACTCATTCATTCGTACCACACGACTGCTGAAAGCTGCACGGCGCCGGCCACTGATGATTTCCCTGCATTTATTTCACAAAGAAATCGTATCACACACACATGCACGTACTAGCTAGCTATAGTAGTAATAGTAGTACGTAGGAGCAAGCAATGCAGTGCAAGCTAACAGGAGCAACCAAAACATACAGGAACACACATTATTAATTATATCATGAACCATACTATTTGTCTCTGCTTTGCGCAGAAAAACAAAGGATTTTATTCATGGAGAGATAAATACACTGAATTGAGAGATCGAGGAAGGAAACACATGTCTATACTAATTAGGAATATGTGTATGCATGGAGATATCTGATTGATCTCGGTACGTACGTACGACGGTCGCCCATCAGCTCTGGCTACCTACAGCTAGCCGGCGGAAAAAAGTTAGGTGAGGACTATCTCTACGGAAACATGATAGAGATTGTTTGGTTTATATGTGGGGCCACGCGTTATTATAATAACACACATACCCACCGTATTTGTAATATAATCCACTCGTCAGCTACACATCCCCATCGTGTTGTGGTGAGGACCATCCCTACCCAATTTGTTTCCTAGCCCGCCGGCCATGCTACTGCCAGTATCTTTGCTTGCATTGCATGTACAGAAAAAGAAAAAAAAATAATGATGGCTCACTTTGTTAAGTTGCACTGGCCTAATAACCATGCATGCATATCTACTCCTTGCTTGCAGGAAGGCCAGGAACTCAGGAAAGTAGAACGCATCACAAACAACGTACATGCAGCAGCAGCAGCACAGCAGCGGCAGCGCGCGGCCAACAAAACAAATAGCCAGTGAAGAAGCTCGATCTGGACTAGCTCCATCATATCCATGCATCCGTCTTCTCCGACTCCGGCCTCTCTCTCCGTCGATGATCTTGATCTCCTCCCGTCGGCTCGAATGCTCGATGTCTCCAATATATGCCGGGCGCGCGCGCGCTAATACAATCCTCCGCGCATGCACCTCCGTACCACTTGTTCTTAATTCCTTCTCTAATAATCTATATTTACACGTACACACGGCGCCATTAACGTAACCTCGCTCCATTGTAGAGTAGAGGTGCTAACTCTCGCCAAGCTAGCTAGCTAGCTAGCTGATGGGCATGGGCCAACCAAATCAATGACAAATCGAACGAATAGGCCGGCGGCGCCGAGACGACGACGGGCGTTCACCGGGCACCGCCGCAGGCGAGCGCGGAGGTGAGGGAGCGGAAGGCGAGCTCGTCGCAGGGGAGGACGAGGATGCCGCCAGCGCCGGCGCCCGCGAACCCGAACTCCTCCTCGGCGCGGCGCAGCAGGGAGCGGAACTCGGGGCGGTCCAGAAGCGCGATGGGCACCACGAAGCGGCGCCGCCGCTCGCCCACGTACACCGCGAAGTGGCCCCGTGGCACGTCGGACGGCAGCCCCGTCGCCTCAGCCTCGTCGTCCTCGTACTCCTCCTCGTATCCGTCGTGCTGCTGCTGCTGCTGTTGCTGGCGTCGGCCTAGGCTTGAGCATCGCCTTAGGATCTGCTTCAGCCCTGACGGCGCCGCGCCGCCGCCCTTCTTGATCGCCATCTGGATTAATTGTGTGTTAAGCACGTAGGAGCTGCGACGAGCAGTGACGGCCGGGACGACGACGACTTGGAAGTCGTCGAAAAAGTGAGCTCGAGGCCGGAGGAGCTGGTGATGGTGGAGCGGGAGGGATCGATGTGGTGGTGGGCGACGGCGAGCGGGAGGGCGGGTGGTATATATAGTGGCAGTCAGGGGAGGAGGTGATGGATGGGTGGTGGATCGACGACGACGGATGGGAGAAAGGAGAGGAGAGAATTATTACAGCTAAGCTAGGTGTCTCATGGTCATGGATCGGCGCGGCGCCCATGGTTGGTGGTGCGTGGTGGGCCGGGAGACGTACGGCGACGAGGGGAGCGGGCGGCGGCAGGGTGGGGGCCGGGCGCCCGTGGGCTTGCCGGGAGGGCATGCATGTGGGCCCCGGCGCCACCTGTCTGTCTGCAGCAGTCGCCCGCCATGTTTTTCACCGACCGTACGTAGTACGTGTACTGTTGCAATGCAATGCTAGAAGCAAGACAGAGGAGTCGAGGGTGAATTAATTTGGCGTGGTGAATCTAGCAGGCAGGCAGGAGCAGTGCAGTGCAGGGGCTGTACTGTACCGTCCGGATCGTTCTTAAACCTCTCGCTCTCAATTGTGGGAAAGGGTGGGTACCTGATCGTACGTACTGCCTACCTACCTACTGTACCTAGCTATAGGGGGACCTCTCGCTCGCCTCCCAACCATCTTTCATCATATATTGGTCTCCAGACTCCAGTTAAGTTGAGGTCACGGTTCCTTTTCGAACGAACGAACGTGTCATGTCATTCTCTATATCCGTTTATTTTTTAAAGTAATCGGGATGAAAGAATTTCATTCACACAATTCCTAGCGAAAAGTGATAGTAATGGTATACGTACGTAGTTACATTGTTGGGTCATGAATCCAAATTAGCTACAGCAGTAATAAATTAAAAGGGAGAGAAAAGGGACATACAAAGGAAGAGTTAGTGGGTTAAGTCTGAGGCAGATGACCCGGCCTCGATCTCCACGACGACGCCTATACGACATAAGGGGTTACATCCCTCTAAAGGTTAGCCACTAAATTTAGGTAATTTTATTTATATAGTCTCTAAAGTGTCAAACAACCCTTCTAAAATTTAGTTGACTCATATATGAAAGCTAAAAGTCTCTAAATGACGCATGTACACCCTTAACCCTGCCTTATCCTCTCTCTCCGTGCACCATTAATAAAGAGTAAAAGAGTCTTTGTGCTAAGTTATTAATAACCTTTAGAGAGAGTAACCAAACAGACCCTCTAAATTTTAGTGGGAAGGCCACTAAACTTTAAGCGGTGCCCCTACAGGCCCTAACTATGCCAATGCCATTCTCGATATCTTATGAGTAACACACCAATATGCATTTCATGTAACCGAGCACTAGGGCCTAGCTATAGGGGCGAAAATCTACATGTAATCGTTGGGGGTCAGCTGACTACCTATTAATTACTCCTAATTTCACTATACTAGCAAACACGTTTGTGCGATGCAACAAATATAACGGCTCAGAGATTTATACCAATATCGCATCATCAATTTATTGCAATATAAGTACATTTTTGAAACCGGCCGGACACCCGGCCTACATGTTGCAATAAAAATATAAATTATATTATTATAGTCAGGTTTCCACTAGAAGAACACAAGACAGGAGCGTTTCTTTCTTCCTACTGTACTTCCTTTCTTATATATGGTTATGGGACAGGGGGAGTCGGGGATACATCTGATGTAACCGAGCGTCTCTTTTTTTTTTTAAGTACATAGTACAATGTAGACACTCAACATGTACGTACACTCGGCTCTACGAATACACGCACGCAAACCCTACCCCTATGAGCATCTTCGAAGGACTGAGCCGGCAAATCTTGAAGTTCACGAAGTCAATCCAGAATAAAGTGTCGCACCCAGGATTTGAACCCTAGATGGGAGCCCCTAACCAATGACCTTTGTCATTACGCCGTGAACCCCTTGACGTAACCGAGCGTCTCTATTCCTCGCTCGCTCGCTCGCTCTATACATGTTCCATCATCATATCATATACGGTCACTTTGCAAGTTGCCAGTTGCCACGCAATGCGATGCAATTATATACAACTCGAGAAAGAGACCCCGCCGGCCGGCCCACCAGGGTCAACCGAGATCCATCCAAGGTGTAGCGCGATATAATGCTATGCTAGTGGCACTTACTAACTGATCGAAAGTGCTCGATCTCTTATAGCTATACATACAAGCAACAGGAGCAGCGTGGGCGTTGACAATTTTATCGCAAATGGGATCGGAGTCTATCTTTACAGTACAATTATTTCAATTATTATATACTCCTATATAGATATAGTAGTAGTCACAAATAAAAAGGATGGGGAGATGGGATGGCAGGGCATGCGTGGTGTTTGGATGGCTGCCGGCCGCTACAGGAATCGCACACAGCTAGCTCCACGATATGATAGATCTCGTATCTCTCCGATCCTCTCCTGGTCTGGATTGGAAACGTATCCGTCGGCCACTGTGCGCGCGTGCCGTCCATTTCCGCCGCCTCCACCACACATCTCCTCTCCGGCCGTCGATCGATCTGCATTGCATGTGGCCGGAGATACTAGTACAATACGTACAAGCAGAGAGGAGAGAGAGAGAGAGAGAGAGAGAGGGAGGTTGGCAGCAGATCGATCGACCGGCCGCCGCCCTGAGAAATCCGAGCCCATACGCCGAGATCCATCGTCTTGTCGGAGATCCAACAATAATCCAAGCTCCTTGCACCAATACGCGGGATTCCTTTCTCGCTTCTTTTTTTTTCTTTGGCTGCAAAATCATGAATATATGTATTTTTTTATTGTCACCTCGCTAATACTTTCTTTTGGAACATTGTTTATGTGTAGATATTGGGTTAACCGGCCCCATCTAAGATCTACGCTCACATGCGTGGAGACTGTCTCATGGACATTATTATTAGGAGGATAAAAGTTTACTTTTGTGGAGATTGCCGGTATTATTTGGATAAAAGTTTACATGGTAGATTTTCTATGTATTCTTTTATGACAACGAAATTTGTTCGTGCTAACAACTAGGATTTGGTTTGTCATTTTCGTCTATTTGGTGTGATGGAATTTCTTTTTCCCATGATGGTGTATATAGTTTTCTCCACAACGGAGCACCACCATTCCTCAGTCTACGAGTCTCTTCTATGTATGCTGTCTAAGATTGCAATATAATCATATCCCCTGCTTTGCGCCAATAATGTAAAGATGTCAAAAGCAGGAAGAAAAAGGCACCCACTCTTTTTATTTTGTTCATCCTTATATATACATGGTCGCCTTTTTTTTTTTGCAATAATACAATGCAAATAGACCTCTAGGTGACGAGGTCAACCCATGCATCATCCAAGGTGTAGCACAAGCACCGTGCATGCTAGTATGGCACTAGTGGGAGAGAGACAAGAAGAAGCAGCGCGTTGACACTAGTATTTGAGAAAATGGGAGTTTGACAACAAGCACACCATTCGCCAATCCTTCTTGAAAGTGCTCTCTCCACAATACGCTTATTTATTTATTTATTGGATGATAATGGAGGGGAAAAGACTTTCTCTCATCTGGTTCATTGCACTTGGGATCAATTATTATTTATTATATTATAGAAAGAAAGATTTTTAACTTTGGGGATGACTCAGAAATAACAGAAATTGAGAATTACATGCATACTCTCTCTCTCTCTATACAAGGAAATTCTTAAACACAAAGCTAGGCTAGAGCAAACCACACAGCTAGCTTCTTCTTCACATGGCAAACTACTATTTGTTTGACAGGATTATGCACTGCTAGCTGATTTCTTGTGACAGAAAAATACTGTTCTGACTGGATTTAAGCCGGCTGAAAAGCCAAGCGAACAAGACTGATATGGTGTTTGTGTTTCCAGAGCAGAACTGCGTGCGTCCTTCACACTTTCATAGTCGATGGTAGGCGCCCAAGAAGAAGAAGAAGTCACGGCGGTTGAGCATTGAACACCCCCTCATTGCAATATTTCTCGATCTGCCAACTCATATAGAGGAGGACATGGTAGATTGGCAGTGGCCAGCACAGGCACCAAATGTGGCCGTGGCACTACTCTTGTTTATCAGAAAATGTCTCTGCCTCATCCGCGGACTCTTACGCTTGGAGTCGATCACTTCAGTTCAGTATCTCCGGCCGGCCAGGTTCAGTCAGATCAGATCAGATGGATGCATGCAGTTGGCAGCAGCGCGCGACCCATACGCAGATACGTCGTCCTGTCTGAAATCCAAGGCCTTTCGAAACGTGAGGATGTATAAAATTCTTTTTTTCCGAAATCTTCAAACTTGCATTAATTGGATTGTCTATTCATCTTTTATGAAACTTGTCGCCGGGATGAGATGAGAGATGAGATGAGATGAGATATGGAAAACAGTAGAACACGTTGCTTCAATGCAATTTTCTTGTTGCAAATGGCGACATTTATTTTGTTTTTTTAGAGTCGTCATGCCTCACTTTTGTTTCTGCACAGTGCACGCAGAGAGTAGAGACGAAGAAGCGACTGTTTAAGCGATAGGCGCAAATGATCCTTCTGTTTATATTTTTTTTTTCTTATTGAATGGAAGCCATTCCGATTTGCATAGGAGTTTCACATCAATTGTAGTGGGTACAATCTTTTGTCCCCAAAGGACTGGATAGGAAGTTCTTCTTTTAAAAAAATGCGCTGATCATTTTGAACTATATTTCATTCTCACTCAATTCATTCCAAAGGACAACTAAAAATGGTCACCGTGTACAATTGGGATGAGATGCTGATTCTGTATGTACTACTAGTATAAACTTCTTTCTACAACATCTTCTAGAAATGATACAAGTCTGGTAGCTAGAGATGAAAAGGAAAGCAGATGCAGAAACCGAGAGCCAAATCTTAGTCAGTCGTGCAGAGAAGTACTCTGTTTCCATTTTCTGAACGTCATTCAGCCAGGAACACACCACAGCACAGCATCTGCTTTTTTTTTCTTTCCTTTCCAAACTTTGATCTTGGGAGACGAAGCACAAGCTCGCAACAAATGTACAATCTTTTGTCGGTCCAAAAATGGATTAATAAAGAGCCGCACTTGCAGTGGCAACCCATGGCAGCACATCCAGCTGTTGCATTGCATCTTTCTCAGGACAAGCGATGGATCGGAGGATGCTACGCTACACTAGACTGCATATGGGTGGCCCTCTTTTGAGCTCGGCGTTGGACCATCAAAGATGGATGTGCCACTTGCTCGCTAGCACTATGTGAGGAAGGAAAAAAGAAAAAGAAAACCACCTGCTTGACTGACTTGCAGGAGACCAACACCAGGCCACAACCGGTGCTTGTTCCATGTCCAAATTCTTCCAAAGGTATCCATCCAACTTTCGCTACCATCCGTTGATATGTGCAGAGCATCAGGAGGGAGTGATTGAGTTGAGCCAAACAAATCGCAGCATTTGGGGGTGATGCTATCCGTTGCTTTTGGTATCTCATTTTATTAATACTCCTACTTGCATTATGCACCACACTAACTCTTGTTTGTGTGCATCTTCTCTATCTTTTTTTTTTCAATCAGTTAGTTGATCATGTCCTGCATTATCACTTGATGATCAGACTAATAACCAATCGCCTTGAAATGTCCTTTTTTTGAGGGGCAATATGTATATTCAGAAGAAAAAAAAGAGGACTTGGATCCAAAATTACTTCTGGAATTCACAGACTATATCAAAGTCAGGGAAACCACACGCAGCCAAAAAAAAATACATGTAAAAAGTCATGAGTAAAAAGAAACCCGCGGCAGAACTGCTGCTGAAGCTGAACCGGAAACCAAGGCATGAATGATGGATGGATGGTCCAACAAGGACCAGACAATCATATGTTCAACAAATATCAGAGCAGCTAGCTAGCCCACTCGCTCTCAATTAATCCCAGTCCCAGGTGATTATTTATATATTTCTCCGATATCTAATAAAGCCTTCTTCTTCTTTTTTTATTATGACTTATAATATTCAGGTCTGTGGTTCAGTGAAGGTACAGCAAGTTAGCACTCACAAGCAGCCGGCGCTGCCCTGTCGTTCAGTCGTTCAGCAAGCCTGTATGGGCACAACCAACACAATGTTGGCATGCACTCCTCACAAAAAATGACCGGCCCGGCCATAGTAGAATAATAATAATAATAATACTGAAAAATTTATTTATTTATTTGACTCGTTGCTGGATGCACTGCCCACTCACTCACTCACTCACTCACTCACTCACCATTCCCTGATAGACACTTGAACAAATCTCTACTACATTCTACTTTTCTTTAATCGATCCCCTGATCGATGATGACCATCTAATCAAGCTTGGAGGGGGGAAAAAATCAGCTCCTTTTGCATGATGCTGATGTTACCGGTAAAACCAGCTAGCTGAGTGCCTGATCCTGAGATGGATACAAACATTACAACAACTAACACTTTGCATGCATGTAGAAGAAATGGCCTTGGACCCTTGCTTCACCCACCAAACTAGAAAGCAAGCAAACAGAGGCGAGCGTGCAGAGAGCCAGAGAGGGACATAGCCCAGCAGGTAGTACATGCACGGTACAGTCGTTCTTGGTCCCGTTCCCGTCGGCCATGCCCAAATCAGGACCAACAGTGCCTGCGAGATTTTCAGAAAGATCGCATGCCTGCCTGCAAGCTGCTACTACACAGTAAGGGTCCTTGAGTACTGCAGAGTGAGTACACCAGCAGACGGTAGTAGTAGTAGTAATAGACAAGCGACAAGCAAACAGATCGACAGGCTTGCATTGCACACACACGCACCTAACAGAACTGATGAAGCTGCCCAACGAACAGAAGCGTCAGAGAGTTGCAGTTCTTCAGTGTCAGTGACGGTGAATCTCCGGCGGTAAGAGTTTAGAGCAATGCACTACTAGCTGGTTTTCAGATTCTTTAGTGTTAGAAGTTGATCTCCCACCGTTTAGGTCCAACGGCCTAACGGGCTTTAGATCTGCGTCCTGATCGGGGCGCCCAACCTTGTGGTTGGTGGGCCCCCGTCGCACAGCGCTATAAAGACAAGGTGGGGGTCGGGGCGCTAGGTACGAGACGTGACACGAGTCCCGAAGTTGACCTAGCCGCCAGTCACCCCACCGACATCTAAACCCTAGACCGATCCAGAGGGACGCTGCCAGCGACGGGATTCCCCATTGACGTCGGCGAGCACCCGGATGGCCATGGACGCGACAACCGACGCTACGCTGACGGCCATGGCGAGCAGCGGCTCCTCAAACCCCGGCGCTACCGCCGCCGCCACTGCACCGCCTCACGTCGACACCTCCGGTCTGCATACTACCTCTCTCTCTCTGTGCATAGCATACGAACTACATCTATTCTATCTATTCGAACTGTTCTACTCCACTGGATCTACCTCCTAGCGATCCTATGAATCTAACATTTAGGAGGAGGTGAATGCAGATAGATAGATAGCTGGTTGGGACGTGCAAATCAGAGTGGATCGTCCTTGGGTTGGGATCCATCATCCATGGACCGATCGAACGGTAGTCGGTAGACAACTGAGAACACTGTTATCTGGGGTCGATAGAGAGCGCGGTGGAGCCGTCGCCGTCGCCAGGAAAGGCGGCGGCCACTGCATTGACAGTGACATCCATCGCATGCAATGCAAGCACACAAGCCTGAACCTTCTTCTTCTTCTTCTTGGATGCGTTCGGCGGTTCAGGTAAGAGTGCCAAGCTGCTGCTGCTGCTACAGGTGGCCGGGCCGGCAAGCAGAAGCAGGCGTCGTCGTCCGGAGCAGAGGAAAGTCTCCTGCAGAGTGCAGAGTGCAGAGTGCAGAAGTCCCTGGCCTTGGCTACTGAACTCTGACGAAGAGACCTCGTCCACCGGCCGTATGTATTGCTCGCTTTGCTTTGCTTTGCATTGCAGCGAGGGGGTGTTTAGTTTCCTATAGAATCCAAAATATTTTGGGTTTTGACTCTTCATTTTATAAAATGGAACTAAACACCACCCAAAATATTTGGTAAAAAGTGGTTTATTCCTTATTTTGAATTTTGAACTCAAGAGACCAAAATAAAGGAATCTTTGTATTGTTTTATGTGTCATCCTCACAATTCTCATCATTGAAAGACAAATTTCAGAGGAACTAAACATCCTACCAAAATATTTGGCATTTTAGATTTTAGAATCCAAAATAGTTAAAATTTTGGATTTTGGTTGAAACTAAACAGGGCCTCAGGCATCAGAGAGCGCACACCACACCAGCTGCTGGTGAATCGAGTGACTGGCTACTGAATGAACTCTGAAGAGGCGGCACGCGTGCGTTCTGAATCTGAAGCTTCTGAACCCAACTGAAGACAGCATGCATTTGCTACCGTACTGGTACGTGTGGACCGATCGGCGGGCGACGCATGCATGCCCACGTCGACGGCGACGTCTGAGCTTCCACATGGCCAAACTCACTCTCGGCCCGGGTCTCGGCCGGTGGCTCGTCGCCGATCGACGACGACGTTGACGCGATTCATTGCAGGTGAGTGAGAGAGTGAGACGACGACAGCAAGTCGCATCATATCGCAGGGCGTACGCGCGCCCACACGCGCGCTCGTGTGCCCACCGCACGCCGAGACGGTCGCCACCTCGCAAGTACATGTACACGCATGGCCGGCGTCGTCTGATCTGATCTACCTGCAGCTAGCTAGGACGACTATGGACTATGTCATCATTATATTATATTATCCACCACGAACTGATCATGATGATGATTAAACGAATGAATGAAGTCATCCCCAGCTAATCGTGCAACTAATCAAGAATGCCATGCGTCTGCTCATCATTTCGTCCTCATTCATTATTCCTCAACCTTGGAGTTGGAGTGGAGCCATGGATGGACGGTGGACGGCCGAAACAAGCAAGCAAGCGTCGAGGCGACGTGACTCGCAGGTCACTCACATGATTGAATGGAGTTTGGAGGCAGGCAAGCGGCAGCCGGCAATGCAATCTTGTGAAGCTTCCTCTTGTCCTTCCAGGCGACCAGGCTGGAACAACAGGACCATGCATGGACATGGACTACGGATCCATCCATCCATGGCGAGATCGAGTCAACTCTGACAGGGTTACTGCGATCCATCCTAGGCACCTAGGCTCCTAGGCTAGGCCGGTTGTTGGCATATCCAGGGAGACACCATTGATCCACTTGTTTTTGTTTTCCTTTGCAGCAGAGCAGGTTTGTAGATTAGCAATGCCGTTCGTCGTCTCCATGCCAAACGGTAAAGCTCTGTAATAAATTAGTAATGCAGGGGATTGATTGGTTTCTCCGTTCTTGCGAGAGCAGCAGA
This sequence comes from Microstegium vimineum, assembly GCA_022036555.1. Classification (NCBI taxonomy): domain Eukaryota; kingdom Viridiplantae; phylum Streptophyta; class Magnoliopsida; order Poales; family Poaceae; genus Microstegium; species Microstegium vimineum. The sequence continues at coordinate 47,833,393 of CM039125.1, forward strand.
ACGGTGGCATCATAGAAATTCCAGCGAAAATTAGTGCGCCATTCTTTAATTGGGTTCCAAATGAGGCTGAGGTCTATGGGGTTCATAGGCCCCACATTCATGTTTCAGCCAAGGTTTTCATATACAAGCCAAAGACATGCAAACCCATGGTTTAGTCACAAGTGATCATGACTTTCAGTTTTGATAAAGCCATGGTTTTAGAAACTAAGGTTTGTTGTACCCAAACAACACACATCAGGTTCTCAAGACCATGGTTTTATCTAATACTCTGAACATACTTTGAATCCGAACAGCTAAAGCCCGTGACTTTACATGTTTACTACATGCAGTTTTTAGGAATTAGGATAGCACTAAAAGATAGACTGAACTCATGCTGAATGATCTCTTGGTCTATATGCAAGACCAAAAAAAAATGCCTCTTAATTTCAAAAGTAGGGAGTAGACGGTAGATTATGTCGAGTAAACGTAAATAAAAAAATATGTCGGCAGCCTAAAACTTTACAGTCACGAGTCACCACCGTTGATGGTCATAACTCATATGGGCGGTTGCAATGCCCAGACAAGGCATAATCTTGCACAGTGCATAACCACTCATGAAGACGCCTAGAGGACACTCCAGGAACATGCATGATGAACTATAGCAATTGTACTGCCACCTATGGCTTCAGATTCCTTTACTGGATACTGTAGCTTGTGATTACAAAATAAATATGGAACATGCATGATGATATGCCAAATTTCAGTTCACAAAATGGTCCTGGCAGAATATTATGCGGTTCATTTCGTCCATAGAAAATGGCACAAAGATCAGTAATATATTGACTGGAAGATGGCATCATGTAGATACATAAGGCTTGTGCAAAACAAAAGGATCACAGCAGGTCGCACTAATCAGCAATTCAGCACAGTTACTTACTGTCAACCCATGCTCCCTCTCACAGAGTCGACAAGCATAGCATAATTCCTAGTCAACAATGCTAATGTTCATAACTATTTGTAGCGTCAAAAGAGCTAGAAAAAGTGAGTCTAGTTTGTCCTTACTCTCTTTCACTGTGGCAGATCCATCATCATATAGAGAAAAAAATTGAAGAACCATAAGGGTAACAATAAAGACATGCCATTTTCATACAGAGAAAAGAACAGTAATGGAGATATAGGAAAACATAGAGAACAGGTCACGCTAGTAATGTTCTCTTATGATCCTAGTGGTACTACATTTCATAGCATATACACAATGAACTGCATATTAGTACATCGTTTGCAAGCCTAAGGCAGCCACCTCAATGTGAATACAGAGTTACACAGATCCAATTTGTCAAGCAGT